>OY757913.1:118907764-119000264 GCA_963585895.1 Sepioteuthis lessoniana | reverse complement strand
ATAACTTGTTTTCTTATGGATTTTGTCGTTCATATCAATCTCTCAATCTATCAGATAAATTTAGATTGAAAATAAAATAAAACGAAAAGATGAAATATATCATAGGATTTTTCCAGAGAGCTGAATAAGCAGTGGAACATGAAGGTAACAATAATACCAATTGTTTGGAATGACCCCCCCACGGCTTGGAAAAGAGACTGAAAGGACTGAAAATGAGACATATAATCGAGACCATCTAGACTAAAGAGATGTTAAGATCTGCTTGAATACTTAAGAGAGTTCTGGAGACCTGCAGAGACTTGTTATCACTGGGAATTCAGTGGAAAATACTAGCTAAAACTAGTGTTAAAAAAAAAAAACAATAACAAAACAAACTCGCATGATGCTCACATATAATACTGTAACTTTAGGACTTTATCGTACAATAAATACGGATATCATATATAAAAAAAGATTTCATTTGCAATTCAGATTGAGATCCAGTTTGTTTGCTGACTGAAATGCCATGAACTGGCAATAGTAAACAATAGACAGATAATCCTTAAACCTATATTTAGTTTCATTTGCGTAAAATGTCGAAGACTTTTAGCGTACATTTTTCTGATAGATAGATTGATATGAACTGTTATATATATATATATATATATATATATATAGTCATCCACAGACAGATCTGTTTCGTTCTATCAGAACTCATCAGTGCGGCTAGACAGTATCTTCCCATAGCTGGGATCGAAACCCGGTTGACTCAAACGTCAAACCAAAGCTTCTAACCATTCAGCCACGAGGAGATATTAGCTGCGAAGTAAATTTTAAACGGTTATGAATCACAATTACTATTGTTTAGATACATCCGTTCAACGGTTGCCGAGACCTCAATTCATCTACGAAGAGGCTTGCAATATATATATATATATATATATATATATATATATATATATATATATATATATATGGAAGAAAATAATGGATAGTAATCCGACAGTTTGTGAAGAAAAACTGACAAGAAGTAATCCAAAAAGAAAGGGGAGATTTATTGAGAAACAAAGTCGACACTATAGCGATTCGGTTCTGCTGAACCATCATCAGGGCTATGTTGGGGGTTATATTAATGATGTTAAGTTAACGATGGATGTATGAAAAAAGTGTAAAAATATATAAAGATTTGGAAAAGTTGTATAATAAGAAAAGTTGGCTGTCTATGCCTATACTAGTGTGCAAATAACTTAGTTCTAACTAATGTAAAAACGAAATTACCAACAAAATATTTCCTTACAAATCATATGTATATCGATTTTAAGTGTGCAAACAAATGACTAACGTTACTGTTACTTAGCATTACTTGAAACTATTGAACTGTGTACGAACAAATGATTAAAAATAAAAAGAATTATTCGTGCTGGAAAGAAATTCTTGAAACCATTTAACTGTGAGCAAAAAAAAAAAAAAAATGAGCACAGGTTCGTTTAAAAATGTTACCAACAAAATGTGACCACAAATCCAATATATCTAATGTATATATATATATATATGTATAAAGAGGATTTGGGATTAAATAACCAACAATGGTTGATATGCCATAAAATCCAACCAAACCAAATCCTATATATTCAATATATATGTATAAAGAGGATTTGGCATTAAATAACTTCCATGGGCTGGTATGCCATAAAACCAAGCCCAAATTCTATATATTCAATATATATGTATAAAGAGGATTCGGCTTTAAATAACCTACAATGGTTGATATGCCATAAAATTCAACCACACCAAATCCTATATATTTAATATATATGTATAAAGAGGATTTAGCATTAAATAAGACTGTCAGATTCGTGTGACCCTTTCTAGTTTCCTAAATTTCGTCTCAAGAGTAAGATCTGAGGACGTGAAGGATATAAAACAATATAATGACACAGTTTCAAACCATATCAAATGGAGTTTAAGACATGCCCCACCAATGTAAAACTCATCGGAATCAGTGTATATAAGACGTGCTTAGGAGACTATTTTGAGGAGAATTAACGTCATAATCATTATGCATTTTTGCCTTAGTAAATACAGATTCAGTTATGCTGTAATCGATGACTTCTATTCGGTGATGATTAGTGGACGGATTGGAAAGGAAAAACACGAAAACACGTCATCTTAACCGTTAGAACCTCGATTGTTTTATTCTCTCTGTTCAGTCTTTGAGACTATGGAAGCAGATGACAGAAAAACGTGCTGGCTGATTTCTTCGTTCTTTTAGGAACAGGACTTTTCACGTGTCTTAGATTCGTTCCTCGTTTTCCGATCACGCGAACATTTGGCTTCTCGTACCCCAACAACCAAAAAGAAAAAGAGTGGCAGAAGCACAAAACCCTTCATCTTATATTAGGGTTCATCCCCACCTTTTCCGCCTCGGGTGATCGACATTGTCCAGCCAGAACTCCATCACCACTTTGATGACCAATCACTCGTGTCATCTGTAAGACTCGATCCAACGAGCTAGATCAAACACATCTTTACGCCTAGCCTAATGGAAGAGATTTTGAACTTTGTCGTCTAATCTTTCTTTTGGTCGATGGCCTTTTCTATATAACTTATCAACTCGCGACCCGCTACAATTTGCTTACGATGTCAAAGTTCAGTGTCGATGTTTTTGAACACACCACTAGTAAGTAAATAAATAAATAGTTGTGAAGGGGTTTCGGAAGTGATTTTACGTAGCCGAAAATATGTAATTGCTGACGGAGCAAATAGCATTTAAAGTGACAATTGGAACAATTGATATCCATTGAGAGTAACAATGTTATTAATCAACAAATTAAAAAAAATGATATCGAGTTATTATTTCTTTATCCTTTTTGATTTAAAAAATCTGAACCCGGATTGTATCACTTGCGTTTTGCTATCTTCTTTATTCTTGATTTGTTATCGTCATTCGAAGAATTCACAGAATTAAGAAATAGGACCTGCGTATTTTCCACATTGGAACGGGTTCGTTGTCCGAGAAAACCATTAATTATGAAAAATTAGATTCTTCATCATTGTTTAAAGGATTAAAATAATATCAGGTTCGTATTTTTTCTTTAATGAAATAGCTATTTTGTTCCGGATCAGATCAGATTAAATCAGGTCTCTAAATTAATTTCTACCACATTTCCAATGAGCCAGCAACACGATTACTTTTTAATAAATGTGTTACTGGTTCTTTAAGGCAGAATTTTACTGACTTTGATAAATCTTTTTTTTTTTGCCTTCAAATCGGTCAAGAAGAATTAGGATTATTTGTTGTTATAAACAGAAACTTTTCATCAGTTAAAGAAAATCATTGTAACATTTCTCTTGCATGAATTAGTTTGATTAGGTTTATATGTTTAAAGGCATATAAAGTACTTATGGGTTATTCAATGCCAAAATTTGATTCATTGGTAATGATAAGAAGAAGAAGGTGGTGGGGGAATAGATAGATAGATAGATAGATAGAGAGAGAGAGAGAGAGAGAGAGAGAGAGAGAGAGAGAGAGAGAGAGAGAGAAAGGGGGCGTAGGGGTTCGGTCTGCTTTGGTTGATTCGTCTAACAGCATGTTAGTTCCTGAATGATAATTGCCAAAATTTGTCTCATTTTTAAATGTTTGTTATCATAACTATATTTTTAAATATTCCATGACATTTTTTGTCAATGGTCATATTTTGCAAACAATTATATGATATTAAGTATTCGTATCTAATAGAAATAATTTGTACAAAATGTATGGTTTCAAGTATTCTACAAATATTAATTAAACGCAATTAAAAAAGTTTAAAGTAGCGATTCCAAATGAATAATAATCATATATTTGAATTCACTTGTCCTTACTGTCACGAGACCACCAGAACTGGAGCCCCACTAACCGGATGGAGTTTAGTTTCATACTCAGTACATCTTTTATGAATGGGTTTATCCAGTCGGCGTATTGTAAACTTCACCGTTAGAGTTATACATGCGTGGTTATATATATATCATGGTATCCGTCAGTCTTGTGAGACCCCATTGATCTGAGCTTGGATCTCGGCTTAGGCCAGAGCAAGTAATGAAATAGCAGCAATTGCCTCTGCAGCTCGTCTCCTTTTCTCACGACTCTTAAGGATGTAACCAATGGCGGTCACGGCACAAATATAACCAAAAACCTTTGTATGGACCTACTTTTTTTTTTAATCTTTCCCTCTGTTTTGAGTGCACAATTCCACTGTTTCCTATCTTTCTGGGGTTGGAATAATTTTCTCCGTCTTTATTGGTTACAGAGATAAACTGGACAAATGAAATCAATGCCCAGTCCATTGATAGTATCTTCCTGTGAATTTTTGTATTTGTTGTGAATTCGTTGAAGAAAAAAATGGAACTTTTCTTTGATTTTCGGAGAGTTGTAATATTTTGAAACCTTTGATCGAAGCTGAAGAAAAGAGTTTTACTCGCCGGTAAAACGAAGAATACCAAATAAAAGAAGAATAACTAAATAAAAAGGCTGGTTTGTTTGTAGGTTATTAAATGCCAAATCAATTTCTATACAAATAAACAGTTCTATTTCAAACAATTAAGCTCAACGCAAATACACAGTTTAATTGTCAAAACATTTCTATTTCAAGATATTCAGTTTAAACAAACAGTTTTAATTCAAACAATTCAGTTTAAAGTAAGTATAGTATTTGTCAAAGCAGTTCTATTTCAAACAATTCAGTTTAGCATACAAAAACAGTTCCATTTTAAACAGTTCAGTTTAGCATAAGTACGTAGTTTAAATGCTAAAACAGTTCTATTTCAAGCAATTCGAGTTAGCATAAGTACACAGTTTAGTTCTATTTGACCCATAGATAGGATCCTATCAGGTGCTATCACTTCTGGCCTGAGTAGACCTGAGAGTGATGGCAATGAACAGGTGCTCTGCTTCAGCATTACTGGAGTCTCACCATCAAATTGTTGAGGGTCATATTCAGGACACTCGTTGAGGGTGGGTCTTACCCCTCAGCAGAGATGCAGTCGGTGTATTCTACTGCCCCATGGCCGACTGCGCAAAATAACAGGCTGGATAAAAAAGTAATTTCCACATAAAACTTCATCCGCCATTTTCTAAAATTTAATCAATAATTTTTGAGTTGAAATATTTTCCAATCCAACTTGTTATTTCAAAACTTTAAACAGACATTTTAGTCATTCCAGTGACCCTCGTGTTTAAACAGTAAAATATTTGCCCTTTAAAATCTATATCACCATTTATAGGCAAAAAAAAGAAGAAAGATTTCTGTGTCTTTGAAACAGCTTTTTAATTTTAAAGAAAAAGACAAAACTTGTTTTTTTTTTCAAAATTTGAATAATTGCATACGCGTAATTATTTGTATACATTCCAAATCTGTCTCATCAATACTGTTAAAAATATCACTCTTTGCTTCCCAAAACAGCTCAAGTAATTTAAATATATTCATGCAATACCAATGACGTGCCTTGTTAAAAGGGCAAGGTGCTGTACAATTTAGCAAGAGCTACTATAACGAAAAAAGAGAGAAAGAACTAGGCTGAAATAGAGTAAGCTAAAGAAAAGAAAGAAAAAACAAAAGAAAGAAAGAAAGAAAGAAGGAAAAACCTAAATTTAAAGAGAGAGAGAGAGAGAGAGAGAGAGAGAGAGAGAGAGAGAGAGAGAGAGAGAGAGGGAGAGAGGGAGGAGAATTAAGCTGAAAGAGATAAAGAAAGAATTAAATTGATTGAAATAAAGAAATGCCAGAATTTTGTGAATAAAGTGAAAACAAAAAAATGAATAAATAAATAAAAGAAGCACCCCACCAAACCCCGCGAAACGTTCAATATGAAATCAAATGAAAATGACCGTTAGCATTAGAAGAAATTACAGCGAAGTATGCTAAGAGCTTAAATATACTTATATACATAATTTTTTAGTGAGTATGTACTGAAAGCTGTCAGCCAAGAAGAACGAATATAACTATGGAAATAACATTTCGAGAATTCACTCGGAACCATCCCCCGCCGAAAGTTACGTATGAATCAATCACGAGAATTATCAAACTAGGACAGTTTATGCAAGAAGAACTCGACTCGGTACTAAGAAAAATGAAAACTAGAAAAGCAGCAGGGCTTGATGAAATACCCTCAGAAATATGGAAGACCAGGCCATCCGACAACATACTGCTGTGACACTGTAATGCCGTATATAATCAGAACACAATAGACAGATGGACAAAGGGATGCATCTTCCCCTTCCTTAAGAAGCGCGACCTCGGATTAGCCGAGAACTACCGAGGTATTAACCCTTACATCCATAGTGGCCAAGATATACAATGCTCTACTACACAACCGCATAGAACCCATAGAACTGAGAAGATACTTAGGAAAAAACAAAATGGCTTTCGGAGAAATAAATCCATGATGTCACAAATTTTGACTATCCGTTGAATTCTCGAAGGTGTACGTGCAAAAAACCTTGAGGCAGCAATATTATTTGTCGACTTCTCCAAAGCCTTTCACTCCATCTACAGAGGAAAGATGGAGAAAATACTACTTGCCAACGGCCGACCCAAATAAACCGTTGCAGCCATAATGATGCTATAGAGAAACACGAAAGTAAAAGTCCGCTCTCCGGATGGAGACACAGACTACTTCGACATTGTAGGAGGAGTGCTGCAAGGAGACACATTAGCCCCATACCTGTCTAGACTACGTACTTTGAACGTCTATTGATAAAAAGAAACACAACGGTTTCAAGCTGACGAAGGAAAGAAGCAGATGATACCCTGCACAAACAATTACGGACGCAGACTACGCCGATGACATAGTGCTTCTGGCAAATATACCTACCCAAGTAAAACCCCTGCTACATAGTCAGGAACGAGCAGCTGCAGGCATAGGCCTCCATGTCAACGCAGACAAGACGGAATATATGTGCTTTAATCAAAGAGGCGACATCTCCACACAAAACGGTATTTCTCTGAAACTATTAGACAAGTTCACCTACCGAGGAAGCAGTTTCTCATCAACCGAGACTGACATCAACACGTCACTAGCAAAGGCAGGGACAGCTACCGATAGGTTATCGGTCATATGGAAGTCAGACCTGACCAATGAAATGAAACGTAGTTTTTTCCAAGCAGTGGTCGTGTCGATACTGCTGTATGGATGCACTACATAGACGCTAACTAAATGTATGGAGAAAAAGCTTGACAGCAACTACACAAGAATGCTGCGAGCAATATTGAACAAGTCCTGGAAGCAGCACCCCACAAAGCAGCAGCTGTACGGCCACTTACGACCTATCACGAAAACTATCCAAGTTAGAAGAACAAGACATGCGGGACACTGTTGGAGAAGTAGGGACAAAGTCATAAGTGACGTACTTCAGTGGACCCCTTCACATGGACGAGCAAAGGCAGGACGACCAGCTAGAACCTACGTACAACAGCTCTGTGCCGATACATGATGTAGCCTTGAAGACCTACCGGAAGCAATGGACGATAGAGAAGGGAGGCGAGAAAGGGTCAGGGATATCCGTGCTGATGGCGTGACATGATGATGATGATAATGATGTCATCTGATAACGGGTATTTCGCAAAGCCGATTAAACTGATGTTTCAAAGCAAAAGATGAGTTCAAAAGTCTCCTTTGTTCATTTGTAGGAATAAAAAAGGATGGGGTGATAGTTAGGGGAACCAAAAATGGAATAAGTGAACCGAGTGTTGTATTTTGACCTTCGACCTGGCCAAAAATGCCATTCAAAGTGATGCACCGGAAGGAAGTGACACATTCTAATGGCAGTTATGAGAGGAAATCGCGTGGGCAGAAATTGGCTGATGAAATGGGACGAGGTAAAAAAAATTCCCATGGTACACTCATAGAGTGACCTGTGAACTGCATGACAGTTATTTCCGCTTGATGACGATCAAACATGCGATTCCAAAGATCGAGTAGGCGACTGAGTGGGCGTTGAACTATTATATAACTCAGTCAAGACAGAAGTCAGACAGTTAGAGATCGGACGGCGTTATAGACGAGAAGTGGTAAGGAAAGCCACACCAGGCCGAAGGGGCTCGGGGCCCCCGATTGAGTTGGGGTCCAGAGAAGTTGCTGATAAGATGCAGTAAAGAAAGCCATCATCCAGCAGAGAGCTGGGCCGCTGGGCCTCCGGTTGAGCATCTGGAGAACGAGAAAGACACAACGTTGACGGCCATAAGAGTGGGGGTCAAAATATTGCAGTTTCTGTTCGGTCTCCTGCTCCCTCTCACATACAAACGTTACAATAAAGTGAGAGGTATATATATATATATATATATATATATATATTTGTTAAAGAAGTCTTTTTGCGTCTTTATTATTGTGTCGTTATGATGCTGTAGATGACAATATAGCACCGAATTCAATCTCCGACAGAGACAAGTCAGAAAAGAGGAATAACACAGCAAACAGACCTAATAAGGTATGGGACACATACTATCAATAAGAAATTAAAATGGAAGCCTTAAAACACGGGAAACAGAGTTTTAACCTCTAAGCTATCACCTTACAGCTAAGAGAGAAAATAAGATTAATTCTATTTAACTGATTTGAGCGAAAACCAAAATAATTTTACGTTGCGATATCATTCGGGGTTTGTGTGCAGTTCGAAATTAGCCGGTTTTGATTCAATATATGAAAACGAGGCCAAATTTTATCTTAAACCATCTTTTATTTTTCTCCTCTCATTTCATCTTTCTTTCAGTGAGCATGCGCGTTTTCTTGCCTATTTATATTTTGAATTTTACTGTTTTTTGTGCTTTCAATGTTTCTTAGTTTATATTTTAAGTTTTATTCATTTTTTATAGATTGTCTTTATATATTTCGTATTTATTTCTGGAATTAACATTTTTATTGGATTTCACCAAATCTGGATTTTTATTCCTTAATTTCTGCTACTAACTCATCATCTTTTTCATTTCACCATATAATTTTTCAATTTTTTAAATTTTTTTTTAATTTTACGTTTCATTTTGTGATTTTCTTTGCTTTTTTTTTTTTTTTTTTTTATCTTTCTTGGCTCATTAGTTTTTTTTTTCCTTTGTAGTTTTTATTGTTGCTGTTGGTTTGTTTCAGGTCATCAATATCGAATCATTTGTGCGATTCTTTCTTTCTTTCTTTCTTTTTTTTTTGCTTATTCATTCAGTCGTTGATTCTTTTTTTCATCATTTGTTTGTTTGTTTGTTTGTTTCTTTCTTTTTATATTTATTTATCCCAGCTAAGTTCTGTTTTTCATTTAGCTTATTAGTTCTTTCTTTCTTTCTTTCTTTCTTTCTTTTTTCAATTCGACGAATATTGGCAATAATTCTACTGCAATAATCATTTGAGAAATTATAACATTTTAGTATCGCTTTCTATTTTTATCCTTCTGACGTCATATTAGCGTGTTCACCAAATCACGCATGATGCGGGAGCTTCAAGCGCGCCAGAGACGCTCTCTAACGTTTGATTGCTGCTTATTAACTTAAGATGTCAATATTGATTCAAATTAAGCGCTGAAAAATTAAAAAGAATCCATCGCCTACACACGTCTATCTTAAAATCGGGCGTGGTGTGCAACTACGTCTCTTTTGTTCCTCTCTTTCTCTCGTAGATTGTTACACACGAAGAGTTTTATAGAAATGCATGAGCTACCTAACATGGTTTAGATATCTTTTTTTTTTTTTGGTTTGCATTGAATATTTTTTAGAAAGTGCACGCGAATGATAGTAAAATACATAAACTCATGAGATAAAATACAGAGATTTTAAATCATGTACTTAACTTTTTATACATAGATATTCGCTTCATAATACTCATTCCAGTAATTCACCCTGTTGCTGAAGCTAAGTATACACCTACTGTATTCCAGCGGAAAGCATTGTGCTAAAGAAAGTTTTTTAAAATCATATATATATATATATATATATATATAAGAATATATTTGGTATTTGTTTTTCCGAAAAGACAGTATGAAAGTAAATATGGATAAAATCCGACAGTATGAAGGTAGCAGAAAAAACATAATTCAAATAGGTAAATATATATTGATGAAAATTCGGAAAAACAAATACCAAATACAATCTTCCATAACATTTAACATGGATGATTCCAAACGATCTATACATAATAAAACTTACCTGTCGTTGCGTATTTCTCAATAAACGGGAGGTTTTGTCTCGTTTCTTTGGGAAATCCAACATTTCCAAATATGTTTCCACGTGCCAGACACGTTCTAATGACTTTTGAATTGTGAACGCTATGTGCACATTTATGTATCTTTTCGTTGTATATTTCTCATTTGCTCCTGTCATCTCAGCAAGCATCCATCGCTATGTAAACTATTTTCATATCCAATTCCTGATGATGGTTACTGAAACCGAAACGCCAACGTCGACTTTACATCATAATATATTCACCTATTTGGATTTTGTTTTTTCTGCTACCTTCATACTGTCAGATTTTATCCATATTTACTTTCATATATATATATATACATATATATGTGTGTGTGTGTGTGCGTGTGTATGTGTGTGTGTATGTGTGCGCGCGCAGTGCTGCAGTGCGGCAAGAACTTCCAGAAAAAAACGTGTCCTGGGTATGATACTAAACTTCATCTGATGGTGAGGCTACACTTCTGGAGGTGTAAGCAGTGTGAAGTACTTCATTACGGTTTTTAGCATGTACACTCTGACCCGGAGCGGTAGTGCCTGTTAAGGTCTGATCTCTAGGTAAAGTAGATCGTACGCTTTTCGATGTTCTTCTTGTCTTACCTTTAGTGAGCAGTATGTCTCTCGTTTGTATATGTTGTTGTATCGTCCAGGTGAACGATACACAAAGAAGAATCAGTGTTTAATATATTTATTCAGCACCAGTATCCGGTGCTAAATGGATACTTATATAAAAAGACACAGTACAATAAATTACAAACAATTAACAAGAGAATTTACAAGAAATTGATGAGGGTCAAAATGCAGTTGAGCCGAACGAAGTAAGAGCAGTCCGAATATTTATCAGCTTAATAAATCAACGGTATTTATTGCACTCCACACCAAACGGGCGAGTGTAGCACAAGGCCTTTTTTAAAGTGGGTCCAGACACGCCCGGCATTCCCAAAAATACCTCGGGCCACGTAGGCATTCCCCCAAAATAGGGCGTCTCAGGCGCCAGGCGACAAACCTAAACCCTCCGAGGAGGGCTAGAGCCTGGGGGATGGCTCCCTGAGGTATGTCAGTCTCAGCCGCTTGACGCGAATGCTAGGCCTCCCCGTTACTCGCACCGGGCAGCCTCGGCCGACCACCGCATCCAGAGACGTGACACACCCGGCCAGATCCGTGCCACTGATACCACCGCCGGCCGAAGCGCGCCTCATCTACTGGATCCAGCGGTATTTATCCGCCGTCTCACCAAGCGGACGAGTGTGGCACAAGGCTTTTTAAAGGTTGGTCCGGGCGCAAGGCCGTAGTCCAGACACGCCCGGCATTCCCCAAAATGCCTCGGGCCCGGTCGGCATTCCTCTAAAAGGGGTGCCTCAGGACTCAGGCGATAAACCTAACCCCTCCGAGGAGCTTTAAAGCCTGATGGGGACGGCCCCCTGAGGCTCGAGTTATGTCCAGTGAGGAGACATACTTGACCAGATCCGTGCCGCTGACACTACGGCCGGGCGAAGTGTGTCCCATCAACTGGATTCTTCTGATCCAGTTTATTAATATCATTTGTCATAAGCCCAACCAAGCGTACGAGTGTGGCACAAGGCCATGTCTTAGGTGAGTCCGGTCGCAAGGTCTTAGCCCAGACGCGTCTGGCAGTTCCAAAAATGCCTCGGACCTTGTCAGCATTTTCCTAAAAGAGGCGCCTCGGGCGCCAGGCGATGAACCTAAGCCCTCGGAAGAGGGTTAAAGCCTGGGGGGACGGCCCCCTGAGGCCAGAGGTAAATATGATGAGACACACCCGACCATATCCGTGCCGTTGACACCACGGCCGGGCGAGGTGTGTCCCATCAACTGGATTCTGCTGATCCAGCTTATTAAATCAACCCGCCTTAATCGGAGGCTAATTATTGCTATGAGCCAATCCATCTGGTAGATGAACTGAAGAGATGTTTAACCATTCTACGACAGTAGACTTTACCACAGCGACATTGGATGGAATATCTACAATTCTTGGACATGTTGTCTACTGCCGGGGGTTTTACTCGGAAAAAGATATTTTCGAAAAGTTCAGCCACCTTTGAATATTGTCCTGATATCATATGAACTACATAATTTTGAATCTTAAAAAAATTAATTTCAATATTAGTAAAATTAAAAAATAAATCATGTATAATAGTAAGAAAGTAATAGAAATACATAAAAACTGTTGGTTAATAATCCCCTAAAATTTACTCAAAATTTACCTGCATATGCGTTACGCGACGGGCCTGCTGGTAAATTTCGAGTGAATTTTGAGGAATTCTTTGCTATTATCACCTCAAATTAGAATTTCATCTCCAGATGATTTCACTTAGAACTGAACATCTAACCCCCTCATGGTTAACGGATTTAGAAGAGTCTTCCCCCCTTGGGTTGAATAAAGGTTTCAACTCGAAGTTCTATGAGTTTGACAAGAAATACCTGAAGATGGACACTTCGACCGAAACATTGTGTATATAACAATAAAGATGAGTACAATACTCTAAATTATCCACTCATATCTCAAATATTCAGACAAACAAGGTTTCATTTTTTTAAATATTTTATTCGCGTTGTAATATATAGAACAAAAAGTGACACATTCGTTACTGAGGCCATCGTGTAAATGGACACAGGAAACTACTATAATAACACTCAGCAGCAAAGTTTAGGCTGCATTCTAATTGGTTCATGATTGTAAATCTCTTAATTCGGCTAATGGTTATGCAACTTGATTTAAACTTAAAAGGTGAAATCCAAGTCACTTGAAATAAAGGTACCAAGAAAACTATGTTTTGCATTTGGAATTTCGACATTCTTGCTGTTCTTCGATTTATGACCTTCTTCAACTGTATCTCTAACCTCTTCACATTCCTTCAGGGCTATGATGGTCCGTCAAGGATCTTCAGCAACTTCTACGGTCTACTGCAACTTCTCTTGGTTTGGTTTCTTTGTTTAATTGTCTCTCAACCATCATGGGTTATGTAATGCCAAAGTAATCATAATAGAACAGTAGAGGTACTTTTTAACTCATAACTGGGAGAGGGATAAGGGGAATTAGATCAAAAGTGAACGTAATAGCACAACTGGAGTTCGAACTCGCTTAGTAAGATGTAGCAGTTCATCACATTTGCTACTACGGCACGGGAATCCACCCCCATGACTATTGTATGCTTGCAACTATTCTCTTTGTTGAAAGATATGACATATTAAACGGCAATAAAGCCTATTAACTTGTAAATCCTCCAATGCTTGGCATAAAGACTCAAATGAATAAAAATCATTCTATTCCTGTTTTCAGTATTAAATCCAGAATTCCCAATTCCTGAGCCATTCCGACTGACAAATTTCAAATTAAATGTCTTACATGGATTAAATATTCTATAGTGATTAGAAGATTTTTCCCAGAATGCAATACAAATAGTTATATATTATTGACAGGAAATGATCCACGGCCTATACCTAGAGTATAATCTAACGCTCTTGACAAAATTCTCAAACCCAAATATACTCACAAATTATGGCTGACTGAGCATCGAAATTCTAATTAAACATAAACATCCCTGTTTACAGTGTCAGCTTATCGATCACCTTACATTAGCACTATTTCTCTTTCATGAACACAGGTTTACAATATCGGTTGAGGACTTATAACGGGCATTTGATCCGTAATTGTGCGCTTGGATGATCGAACACAACTTGTTCAAGTGAAGTGATCTTTGAAGAGTTCTAAAAAATTTCGCAAATGATTGATCCGATACTAAGAGTCTTTGATAACCACTGACGCATATTCTTCGAAAAGTCCACTAATAAATCTACATGCAGATATAGCATCGGGGCATCGGAAGATGCACTAATACACAAGAAATGACAAGCCCTAACTGACATACTCTGCGCAAGTCCATTCATCAATACACACTGACTAATGTTGGATTTGATTTCTGTACGTGTTCTAAAGAGTTTGCTCATAATCATTGCTGTAGAAACAAACTTGTAATGACTCAGTGACACATTAACGCCCGTAAACCTGCAAACGCGAAATCTTATAGGATGCATGTTTTACCAGGGCGTATTTAGCATCATTGCTCATACTATCTCATGCCGGTATCGTAGTTGTTCGGTGTAACATTCAGATAACTTTTTCCTCGCCTATTTAAAGAACGTTTTTATATGTTTTTTCAAACATTAAGATGTATAGCGTAATTTTATTACTTATTTGGTCCATGTAAATATATTACTGTTTAGTTCTCAGGGAGATTTTAAACAATAAAGACAGACACACGAAACTGTCAAAGTATAGACTAAAAAATACAAAAACAAAACCAACAAAACCCACTAAAACACCCCCACCTCCGTAAAAAGAAAACAAAACAGTAATACAAGATCCTTGCTGACCTTCTATTTATCATACCCCTACCCATTCTTTTCTTTTATGGTCGGACAAAATTTAAAAAGTAATTAAAACTTTAAGAATTTTAAAATGTTAGTTAATGTACTTAACTAAAAACCCTGGAAGATTATTGAATCTTGCATTATTCCTTTTCATAAAAGTATTAAACAATTTTGACAAATTAGTGCCAAAAAAGTTAAAAGTTTCCTTATTTCAAAGAGTTTTCATTGATGATTATTGTTTTTTTATTCATACTTTTAATGATTTTTTTGTATTATTTTCAATAACAGTTCTCATGATATTTCTTCCAAAATTACGAAATCCAAAATAAAAAAAGAATAGAAAAGATAAAGGAAGTGAAGAAAAAGAAAAAGAAAATAGAAAGTTACAGTTGGTTGAGGTTGGTTGTGTTTTACGGCATATCAACCCTTATAGGTTACTTTATATCAAATCTTGTTGATACATATGAATAAATAATATAGGATTTGTAAACGAATTATTTATCGGTATTTTACACGATCTTGGGTTCATTTGTTTCCACTCAATTAAATGGTTTCCAGTAGAGTAAATGATTAAACAGTTCTATTTTACCCTTACCGTCACATTGGCCTCGGGGGTAGAGTGTTCGCCAATGGTCCGGGAGACCGGGTTCAATTCCAGGTTGAGTCATACCAAAGACTAAAAAAAAAAAAAATGGTACTTGATACCTCCTTGCTTAACACTCAGCATTATAAGATACGTATCAAGGGTAAGCTTGAAACCGTTCAAGCTAACAAAGGGAAGAAGCAGAAGGTACCCCGTACAAACAATTACGGACGCAGACTACGCCGATGATAAATACACCCGCCTAACCTGAAACCCTGCTACGTATTCTGGAAAAGGCAGCTGCACACATAGGCTTTCATGTCAATGCACACAAGACGGAATATATATGCTTTAATCAAAGAGGCAACATTTCCACACAAGACGGAAGATCTCTGAAACTGGTAGACAAATTCACCTACCTAGGAAGCAGTGTCTCATCAACCGAAAAAGACATCAACACGCGGCTATCGAAGGCGTGGACAGTTATCGATAAGCTATCGATCATATGGAAATCAGACCTGACCGATAAAATGAAACGCAGTTTTTTCCAAGCAGTGGTCGTGCCGATACTGCTGTATGGATGCACTACATGGACGCTAACTAAACGTAGACGTGCAAAGGCAGGACGACCAGCTAGAACCTACATACAGCAGCTCTGTGCAGATACATGATGTAGCCTTGAGGACCTTCCGGAAGCAATGGGCGATAGAGAAGAGTGACGAGAAAGGGTCAGGGATGTCCGTACTGAGGGTGTCACATGATGATGATGGTGATGATCAAGAGTAAAGTGGAGCAATCCAGGAAAAAAGAGTAGTACCCTCCCCTAAACCTCGGTGTAGTAGCTATTGAAAAAGGAGCCTTCGGGTCGTCGTCGACTACAGTCGCCAACTTGACTTACTTTTATTTTACCCTTGGTTGGGGCCCTAGCAGGTGCGACCACTCTGTGTCAGAGTGAAGCTGAGAATAATAGCAATGAAAGATTACTTCACATTAGCCAAAAAACTATCAGAACCAGTTCAATGTCATGTCAGGACACTCGTTGGCAGAACGTATGTGTGTATGTGTACGTGTATACTCCCCTACCCGCGTAGGGTTGAGTTCTCTGGCGTAGAAGTAATCATGTTGCCATTAGCGTTTATGGCAAGCCTCTTCGTAGATGAATTGAGGTCTCGGCAACCGTTTGAACGGATGTATGTAAACAATTGTAATTGTGATTCATAACCGTTTAAAATTTACTTCACAGCTAATATCTCCTCGTGGCTGAATGGTTAGAAGCTTTGGCTTGGCGTTTGAGTCAACCGGGTTTCGATCCCAGCTACGAGAAGATACTGTCTAGCCACACTGATGAGTTCAGATAGAACGAAACAGATCTGTCTGTGGATGACTATTGTGATATATATATATTCATTATATTTCGTATATAAATGAATAAAAAGTTGCTCATATTCCAATTGTAAAGGCCAGAATAAATAATGTAATTTTTTTCAATGAAGAAATAACGAAACTATTGATTATTATCAAGATTATCTTAAGTAATCATAAGGGCATTTTAAAGCGTTCTTTTTACTCTCTAGTAAGCAAGTAGGGAAGGATCTTTGATTGGATTATTCACTAGAAAACAAGACATTTTAAAACACGCCTCTAAAAGGCAACATTAATTCTTATAAATCTATTTATAATGAAGGAGAAACAAATCTAAAATTGTCTTGCTGAATATCTATTTGACTTTTAGGTCAGCCATTGAATGCAGATGCGTAAAATCCGATTCCCTTGCCTATCCGATCGCAATTTGTTTGACGTTGTTTGTATCATAACACAAAAAAACAAAATGGCCTGGAGTAACAAATAAAAAAACAAAACTTAATCGTATTAAGGATTTCATATTAATCATCAGTTTAGGGACAAATCTATTTTTCCGAAAGATCGACGTTTATAATTTGATTTAAAAAAAAGGCATTTTTATTAATTTTCCTTCATTGACCGACTCTCACCTTTGAACGAATCAATCTTCTAATCAATCGTCTCATATCTATATGTGCCGTCCATATTTGTAGATATGTGTCACACTGCATCGAATAGCAGGTAATTTTTATGTTATTTATTAATGAATATAAAAATGAGATAAAATTGAGCATAAAAAAACGCGCGTGAGTGTGTAGGATAGATAGATAGATAGATTGAGTAAGTAGATATGAATAGACTGAATAAGATAGATAGATAGATAGATAGATAGATAGCCAAACGTACCTTAAAATACGGTTATTATGATACACAATCATAAGCGTATTGTGCGAAAGTGGATCAATAAATCCATAACCTAATCCACAAAGCTATTAACAAAATTTTGATCTGAAATTTTCACTGTATAATGGTCACTATATGTGATTAATATTCGCCACTGATTGATAAAGAAAGTATTACACTGGGAAAGGTGTCCTTTTAAAGTATGCAAGCATGAGCCACCCAGTGAGGATCAAACTCGCTATTCTGTAGTAATTGATCTACGAGATTGGCTTGATAAACACAACACCATGAAGTGTGCCTTAATTAAGCATAGTTTAGATTGGCACCAGCCGACAAGCATGAGCCTCCCAGTTAGGTTTGGTTTGGTTTGGTTTCTCTGTTTAATGGCATATCAACCTTTGTAGGTTATTTAATGCCAAAGCCATTCTCCTAGAAGAATAGTTGTGGGATTATTTAACCCATAGCTGGGAGGATAAGAAGGTTCATGGACTAAGGGTATTAGTCCGAAAGTGAACGTAATAGCGCGACTGGAGTACGAACTCGCTTACTACGATTCCGCAGTCCATCGCTTTAACCATTACGCCACGAGGACACCCCCACCCAGTTAGGATCAAACTCGCTGTTCTGTAGAAACTGATCTACCAGATTAGCTTGCTATGACAATGTGCTCAAGATATATTTATTGATGAGTGATTGATTTCATTGATTAATTTTAACGGCATATCAACCCGTCTAAGGTTATTGTATTCCTCGAGGTTATCGAATCGCGTTTATTGCACGTTCATATCTTCATTTTTTGTATAGTTATTTATTAAGAGTTTTTTTTTCTTCACTTCACACAGTCCTATCGAATATGAATCATCTTTAAACTGATCTATTGGACCTATAGTGGACATGGGAGTAATAGCAATGAAGTGCTACTCCACACTCCCCAGATCTCCCTTTTGGTGGGGTGCTTACTCCTCTGCAGGGGATACAGTCAGTATATTCAAAGCCTCACCGATAAAGCATTATTATTCAGTGGTTAAAATAAATGGTCAACAGAATTATTGAACCAACTTCTAAAACTTGATTTATTTGCAGTTATAGAAACCAAGCTAATTCATTTTCTTTTTTGACATAGATTAGTTGGTTTATTTTAATGTATATCAAAACAATAAATCTTTTAGGTTGAAAAAAAAAAGTATCTCATATCTTAAGACTGTATCAACTTGTATAATTTTCCAGTAATGTTTTTATTTCTATTTAAAAAAAAAATTCTATTCACAGTGTGATGAAATGAAACTTGTTCAATGGCTGTCAAAACAAATGTGTATAGATAAGACATTATGACTTTAATCTGATTATGTTTCAACGTACTTTAACGATTTCTAGAAAACAATGAGTTTTTATTTCCTTATATTAATATCTTTTTTTAAAGAGAAAATTGCAAAATTTCTATTTACGTTTCTGCGGCTGTAAATGAAAAAAAAAAAATTACAAAATAAAAGAACAAAACAATAAAACGAAAAACAAAAAAAAACAGAACGAAACAAAAGACAACAAAAAATGAGACTTCTAAAATGAAATGTAAATATTTTGAAACTAAGCAGAATGAAAAGTAACAATAGAGAATTTGATGCATATATTCATTAAATAAGGGATCAAATATTTCAGTTTATATACAGTACCGCTCATTAGTACTTGAACAAACAGACAATTTGCTTATAATTACTTGGTTTTGAGAATAAAAAAAGCAATATTACGTAAGAAGTATTTCTTTATGGCCCCATGCGATCTTATCAAATATTTATGGTCAGTTATTTGAAAATAATTTGCGAGACGTATTGGTCTCATGTGTGTGTGTGTGTGCATTTGTACGTATTTACCCAACCCCTCCTCCATGGCCAGTTCAGTTTTTAGCGGAATACATCTGGTTTGAATATCTGGTATATAAATATATTGTTCACCTTCAGGGGGACAGTCACCCTACCCAACTATGCTACTCCATTGTATTCAAAAGGTCAGGATCAATGCTTGAGCCCCCCCCCTCCTTCAAAAAATAAAAAAAAGAGACTGACAACAGGGCTGAGTAGTTTTTCTCCCGAACCTCACATATAGACTTTAAATTCTACCTTGTATTACAATCTGGTCTTGTGGTGAGAGGCTGATAAATACCGACTACCATACAAAGACTTTATATGTGTTGAATCTCCCCCACTCTCTCTCTCTCTTCCACTCTCTCTCTTCATCTCTCTATCTCTATTTCTGCTATATATATATATATATATATATACATATATATGTATATATATATGTGTGTGTGTGTGTTTGTGTGTGTGTACCACATTCCTCCTTTCTGTCACTCTTACTCTGCCATATATATATATATATATATATATATATGTGTGTGTGTGTGTGTGTGTGTGTGTGTGTTTCCTTCTCGTTGACTGGTTGCTTTGGCATGGCTAAAAACCAAGTATTCCCAATTATCTACCCTTAACTGAAGAGAAAAGAGATGGATTCATGCCTTTACCAAGAGCATTACCACGGATTGAAACGCAAACCTCCTCGCTTAGGAATTGAACTCAATTGTCGATGCCATTTCCAACGACAATAACCGTTGCACTTAGCGCGCGCGTGTGTATCCGTGCGTGTAGGTGCATACAAGGAGCACGCAATAAGTTTCCAGACTTTTTTCGTATGGGCACTTTTATTGATAGTACACACATGAAACTCTAGTCCCCTTCGAAGCAATCTCCTCCGGCTGCAATGCACTTGTTGTACCGTTCCAACAACTTCTGGAAGGTCCCATGGAAGTTCTCTTGAGTGAGCGTATCAATGACTTTCGTTACAGCCTCTTTCATCTCCTCAATTGTCTCATAACGACAGCCTGTGAGCTTAGGGAATACACCAAAAGTGACAGGGAGCAATGTCTGGACTATAGGGAGGGTGAGGAACTGTCTTGATGCCCATCTTGGTCAAAGAGTCTGTGACAAGGATGGAGTTGTAGATTGATGCATTGTCCTGGTGGAAATGCCGCTGACCCGATTTGAAGAGTGCTGGCCTCTTCCGACGGAATCTCGTCTTGAACTCCCTTAAAACCTCTACATAGTATTCCTTGTTGACTGTCTGTCCAGTGAGAACCCAGTGCATGTAGATCATGCCAGTGCTGTCAAAAAAAAAAAAAGGGATCATCAAAAGTTTGGGTGGATTTGCTTTGTCCGGCCTTTTTGGGTCTGGGAGAGCCAGCATGCTTCCACTGGGAACTCTGTCTCTTGGTCTCTGGGTCATAGCAGTAGATCCAGCTTTCATCGCAGGTCACCAGAGCATCAAGAACTGCTGAATCTGAATTGATCAGCTCGACCATCTCCCTGCTGTCATGACAACGTCTTTCTTTCTGATCTTCTCTCAGCACCCTTGGGACAAACTTCGCGCAAATCTCCCGTATCTTCAGTTCCTCGCGAATAATTGTGTGTACAGTTCCGTCACTGACATCAAACTGTGCACCTATTGTCTCTATAGACACACGACGGTCCTTATCCATGAAATTCTTTATTTGGCCAGTCAACTTTGGTGTTGTGACTTCCTTACTCCTCCCACACCTCTCATCATCCCTCAAAGACTCCCTGCCTTCCTTGAATCTCTTATGCCACTCAAAAACTGATGCTCAATTCATGCAAGATGGTCGAAAAGCAGTCTGAAGCATTCCATACGTTTCTGTGGCATTTTTTCCAGGTTTAAAACAGAATTTTATTGCATATCATTCTTCTAAAGTGTACTCACGTCCAGATTGTATTTTTGAAATTCACCAGCTGTGACAATTAGGCTTTAGTAGGGTGTATTCCAATTGCTGCTGTAGCTGTTCATTTGAAGCTGAAATCCTAAAAATTGGTCAGTCATCTCATAAGATGTATAGCAATAAGATAATGAATTTTCAAAAGTCTACGACAATTTTAAATGCCTGTAAAAAAAGTCTGGAAACTTACTGAATGCACCAAATATATATATATATATATGTGTGTGTGTGTGTGTGTGTGTGTGTGTGTTTCCTTCTCGTTGACTGGTTTCTTTGGCAAGGCTAAAAACCAAATATTCCCAATTATCTAGCCTTCGCTGAAGAGAAAAGAGATGGATTCATGCCTTTACCGAGGACATTAGCACAGATTGAAACGCAAACATCCTCGCTTAGGAATTGAATTCGAATTGTCGATGCCATTTCCAACAACAATAACCGTTGCACTTATCGCGCGTGTGTGTATCCGTGCCTGTGGGTGCATATCTATGCTAACGTGTTTTTACGCATATGTGTTTGCGCGAATGCATGTGCATGCGTACGAGCGCGTGCGTGTGTGTGTGTGTGTGTATGCGTGTGCAGTTGTGCATGGGAATATGTATGTACGTATGCAGTATGTGTATATGTGTTTGTGTGTGTATATATGTGGTGTGTATGTATGCATATATGCGCGTGCGTGTATGTATGTGTGTGTGTATTTGTGTGTGTGTGTGAATTTTATTTCCGATAAAGTACCAACAATATTTGAACTGAGATGAAATTGTTATGGTCCAGGTCGCAGACCATTGCCCCGCCTCATACTTCCCATTAATTATTGTTAACGTTTATGTTGAGACATTTATATCAGACTGAATATAAACAGAAATGAATTAATTCAAGTTGTGAGTGTGTTTGTGTGTTGCAAATGTTTCACAAAGGTACTGATATTATCCAGGAAAGCGTGGGCTAAAACGATGGACGGTATTTACACCTACAAACATGACGATTGTTGTACATATTTTTATTTTTTTAAACAGAGGAATTAGTTGAATAGTTGATTTGGCGTCATTTCTGTGTGATATGAACTGGTGGCTCAGTTTTAGAGTTTCGGCACTGCAATCTGTGGTCGCTGGTTCGATCTCCAATGGTAGAGATTACGGTATACACTGCTGATGAGACCTAATAAGGTCGAAACAGCTGTCCAGTGTTCCCGTATATCGTGCGTAGATTTTCTGATCATGGTAATGACGATTGTTATATGATGGTTGATATTCTCTCTAAACTTCCCTGGTGTGTTTGGGGGCCTCTTAATGAATAGCGAAATCATTGGTAAAGGGAAACTATTTTAAAACAATAAAACAGCGAGGGTCCTTTCGTCTGGCACTTGTTAAGCTTAGTCACCGGAAAGAATAGTTAAAAACGGGGTGTAAACTAAATAAATTGGATTAAAGGGACAAGGTGGAAAAAATCAAGTCGTACCAGTCTCCAATATTTCATCGAATATAATTAAAATGTGACTGCTTCACTGTCTACATAGAGAGGGGCGATCTATAGCAATATAGATCGCCTCTAAGATATTAAGATGAATTTTGTCTCTAGCTCTATGCAGAACAGAAAAGCAGTCGTCTTGATGGTTTGTCCGCCAACTATTTATGGAAAGCAAATGCTCACCAATAGCAGAGTCCATTGCCTGAGAATGCCCGGATGTTTGTCGGCCTTTAGTTATAATACCTCTGGGTACATGCTGTCTAATTCTCACTTTAAGGCGTTGACAAGTCCGACCTATATACTCGTATGTCGAACTACATCGACATTCAAATTTATATATCAACAAACTTTGTTTAAAGATAGACAACTTGTCCTTATGGGTAGAATTAAAGGCCGTCCTAGCAGTGAAAATTGGTCGTAAATTAACAGCTTGATAACAACGGTACACAGAGGAGGCAACCTTCTCGGCTAGGGATTGGCTAGCAGGACCAACCCAAGGAAGTCTAAAGTAAACAGGACATATACATATATATATATATATATATATATATATATATATAGAGAGAGAGAGAGAGACAGGATTTGACAATAAATAACCCACATATATCATACTTACCCCCCTCCGCTCGGGCAGGATATGACACAAGGTCAATTTTTCTGAGCGGAGTTTAACAGGTTTGAATTCAGAGTTTTCCTTCTTCTAGACTAGTTGCCTCACGAAGGCTGAAGAACCTAGTCTGCCCTACTATTTACCCATAGCTGGAGGGAGAATAATTGGATTCATAGCTTTCCCAAGGGTATTAGTTCTATGTGAAATGCAATCAGTCTCGTCCAGGATTTGAACTCATGTTGCCGTATCCATTTCCTACGATGATAACCATTACACCACAGGAACCTCCTCCACAAGGGTTGATATGCCATAAATCAACACCAGTCAACCAACATCTTAGTTTCCTTTCATTTTCATACTGATTTTTTAAGATAAAATGATTGAATGAAAAAAAAAAAAAGAATTAAATTGATTCAATGAAAAAAAAAAAAATGATGGAGTCGACTTTAATCTAATTACAAATTATAATTAGCAATCTTTTATGAAAATTGTTTCTCAGACAAAAATGCTGCCTGAATAATTTAAGAAGATTTATTCGCAGAAGTATTCTAATTTTACGGTAATGTAAAAAAATATGGAATAGTTTATCAAATTAAAATTTTAACTTAGGTTCTACCGAGATTTGAACTCAGATCGCTGGATTCAAAGTCCAGAATGCTAACCATTACACCATAGAACCAATTATGCTATCGTTGTTTTGATAATAATATAGATAAAAAATATATTATTAGCATTATTTCTTAGATGTCAAACTAATTCTTTAAATCTTGAGTGGCCTTCAGGTCGTTATGATACCCATGACAAGAAATTTCTTTTTTCTTTTTTTATATTGTCAGCTTCATTTGTTATTTTTAGCATTTGATAGGAATCGGGGAAATATTAACACCGTGACGTCATAGGGATTAAAACTGAACCCCTGAGATTAAATATTACTATTATTACATCAAATTATGTTATCACACACACACACACACACACACACACACACACATGTATGTATATATATTACGACCTATAAATAAGTACATTACTGACATTTCTTAATAAAAAAAGTGAATTATTTTTAACCTAAAGATAACAGGATTTTAGCATTTATAATGGAATGTTATACAATTAAAACAGGTATCATTAGGTATTACCTATTTCCAAACTCTACACCACTGAAACTCTGTGGGCCCTCACAAAAAAAAATGTAGTAGTTTAAAAATAAATACAATCCTGATATATATATATATATATATATATATATATATATATATATATATATATATATAAGTAGTAAAGTTGGCGACCGTAGTCGAGGGCGACCAGAAGACTCTCTTTTCAATAGCTACTACATCGAGGTGTTGGGGAGGGCGCTACTCCTTTCCCTGAATTACTCCACTTTACCCTTGATACGTACCTTATAATGCTAAGTGTTAAGCAAGGAAGCATCAAGTACCATTTTTAAAGTCTTTGCTTAGACGCGACCTAGGATTGAACTCATGTCCCCCTGACCATTTGTGAACACTCTACCCACTGGGTCAATGAGCTGATATTGTGTGTGTGTATTGAAAAATTTATTTTGATTACAAAGTTGCAGCAATTTTATTTTTGTTTCAGAGTTCCAACGCTATAGAGTTTGGTAATAAATCATATCTAATGATATCTAGTTTGTTTGTAAAATGCTTCAGTATAAACTCCTGGTATCTTTGGCTTGGAAGAAAATAAATTCTTATGAACCTTTTAGGTTGATACAAATAAATGAACGATAATACAAATATACAATATATGAGTGTGCGAGCGAGTGTGTGTGTGTATGGCTGTGTGTGTTTGTAATTCTGTGTGTGTGTGTGTGTATGGCTGTGTGTGTATGGCTGTGTGTGTATGGATGTGTGTGTTTGTAGTTCTGTGTGTGTGTGTGTGTGTGTGTGTGATTTTTCCTCAGATTATGTTTCCAAAAATTAATTAAATAGCTCTTTATTTATTTATTTATTTGTTAAAAATTAAGGATTGTTCCAGTTTCACTATAAAAATTAAAAAGATTAAATAAAAATTGGTTGCGGGAAAAGAAGAGTATTTTTCATGGAATACAGACTTTAACACTTTTAAAGAAGCCATATGAGAAGTTCAGTGAAACATTCAGACCTTCAATCAAAATGCGCCTCTTTGCTTGCTTTTTTAAGAGTTAAGATTTCCTCTTTTCTTTTTTTTAAATGCATGAATATTCCCAGAAAACAAAAAGAATAGAGGATGCATCATTCGTAAATTTTTCTTTCTCCTTATGGCAAACGTTCTTTTGTGAAAATTTCGTGTTAAACTGGCTCCAGTCAGACAAAACTAATTACGAATATAGCATCCACTTTATTGCTATAGGGGAACAGATAAGGTAACTACAGGATTGATTGATTGATTTTTAACGGTGGTATGTCAACCTGTCAAGGGTTATTTTATGCCCAACATTAATGTTTTCATTTTTTGTTTAGTTGTTTATTTAGAGTTTCTGGACATTAGGGTAGGTCGATTTTGGAACTGTAAAAAGAATAACGCGGTGAAAGTTGCAAAATAACATCAGAAATTACCCCACGAAATATTTTTTTCCAAAATTTTGTATTTTTTTGCGAAATCACATTTAAAGACATAATATTTTGTGATTTTAGTCGTGATATCGGTGACGCTGGAAACCTGTATCCATGAAATTAAAACTGAGACTAAAAGAAAATTAAATAATAAAATTTATTAAATAATTGATATTTTTAAGTTTATTATCTATTTTCATATTATGTTTAATTAAATGACCAAAAACAAAAATAAAATACATTAAAATATATAGTTTAAAATACAAATAACGACTTACTAAACCTCGTTTTATTTACCGGATATTTATAGATATTTAGAAGGCTGTCAACCCTCGTTTGCCTTTGTTAAAGGAAATTAGTGTTGTCAACAAGGTGAAAATTCTATGCTTTCAGAAGGCAAAGCAAATAAGTAGGAAACATCTACCTGCTGCCCAAACAAAATTCTGGAAGGAAAAGTTGGATACATTTTTTGATACATCATCATGTTCGTGCAACCTGCCAATTTTAAGTTGTGACAATATTAATGTCAAATGCACCAAAGAAAATTGCCAGACTAAGCACATCATCTGCACTTGTCCTCTGACAAAAAAGCCAACAAAAAAGTATGAAGATATCCCCACCAATAGCTTCAACATTATATGTTCAGGGTGATTCTTCCCATTCTTACTCATCTTCTCCAAGCGATAAAACAGAGGATTATAAACAGCTAGATAGTCCTCTCCAAGTGCTTTATAACCTCACAAAAATTCCAAGGTATACACTTGAGTTAGTTAGGGGTGATATATTTTCTAATCTTGGAGCCAGCCTTGCCCATGCCTTGCTCTTGGATTTGAGGGCTATTGGCCGTTTTATCCCTAATATAGATATAAAGAATATCTATATGGATAAATGTAAAATAGAGCAAAGGCTACAGTGAAAACAAATGCCTATGAAAAGCAAAATGAAAATGTGGAGAATCTTCTTGGTATAGGAGTTGATGGGAGGAAAATGACACACTTCACTACAAGGAATCAGTGGAGGAAAATGGAAGTAAAATTCTGAAAAAAGCCAAAGGACCTAATGTCACTTGACAATCACAAAGGAGACACCAAATGAGAGTATATATTTGACTCACAGGGTTCTTCCTGATATTGGTGCAACTGGTACACTATTAAGGCTGTCCTTGTTGACAACACGAATGCAAATACTGGCTGTGAAGGTGGACTTGTTACACTTTTAGAAAAAAAAAAAAATCTTCACACAATTGGTTGCTCCTTACATCAAAATGAACTTCCATTTAGAGCGCTATTCAAACATTTAGATGGCACCACAAAAGCCACACTACATTCAATGGTCCATTGGGTAAATTATGTGCAAATGATTGCCATAATTTACCCCCAAAATCTTTTTCAGCTGTTGAGAATCCCCTGGAGTTTCATTTTGGAATGAAAGATATGGATAGCCTTAGTAGTGACCAAAGACTACTCTATGAATATACAGTTGGTATTTCTAGAGGTAAGGTGGACCCTAGATTTGCATTGTGGAAAATTGGTCCATTAAACTAGGCAAGGTGGTTAACTTTGGCCATCAGGCTCATGTGTCTATGGACTCGTGGGGCATATCCACAGAATCTTTCGACCAAACTATATAGTTTGATAAATTTTATTGTGAATGTTTATGCTATTTGTTGGTTTGATATAAAAAAAGTAACAAGTTCCATCACCAGCAAATTTATATTTACAATATGATTGACAGGATACGAAAGAAACCAATTGAGGTTCAAAGGATTACATTAAAAAACCTCCAGTATAATGCCTAGGCATTACTTCTGGAGAATGTTTTATTTTCAATGGTGAAATTTGATGAACCTGAAGTGAGAGAAGAGGGTATAAAAAGAATTTTGGCCATTAGTTACATTTATATTTATTCATACAAAACTGGTTGAAGTACTTGTGCC
Source organism: Sepioteuthis lessoniana (assembly GCA_963585895.1). NCBI lineage: Eukaryota > Metazoa > Mollusca > Cephalopoda > Myopsida > Loliginidae > Sepioteuthis > Sepioteuthis lessoniana. The sequence goes on along the minus strand of OY757913.1, from coordinate 118,972,533 downwards.
AATTTATTGAAACATTTTAAAGATTACATCTGATTTCACCAAATATTATTAAAGCAGAACAAATTACATTTAAAAATTAAACTCAAATTATTTTTTATATTCTTTCAGAAGAGGGAAGCCAGTCAAGAAAAGATTTTAAAAGATCCCAATATCAACTTTAAAGTTGTGCACTGGACTGATTTAATTGATTTGTCAGTAAATGGAGTCTGTGAGCCACCACTCGCACTAGACTTTTCTGACGATGAATTACAGAATTCATTGTTAACTGGTGAAAAGATTAACTTGCCCGATTTCCCTTCACATTCCCAAGGTGTGGAACGGGCAGTTAAGTTATTAACGGATGCTTCTCAATCCGTGTATGGCTTTGAAGCAAGGCCTCAGCACATACTTGCAAACGTTTTGTGCCAACAATTGAGACCAGCGTTTTCATCTAAGGGCTCATATATGGAACTATTTGATTCCATATATTAAAAATTATTAAACAATTATTTGTTTTTCCATATTTGTTTATTAGTTGTATTTCAATTCGTATCAGGAAAATTTTTTTTTCAATATATTCGAATATTACTGCTTGAATAATAGCATTTTAGATTCGACACAGGTAAAGCAGGGTGGGGTAGGGGTTCAATTTTCAATTTGAAGTTTTGTTATAATTTATTTATTATATTTCCATAAAATAAAATAAGATTTCCTAATTTAAATACTGAAATTGTTGGTTTTTACATCAATATTTAGGCCAAATCTGGCAAAGTCGAGGACTTTTCAGTACGTGTTTATTCAAAATCTTTCATGCCAAATTAGCAAAAAAACCGTTGAAGATTCAGATCTAATTTTTGGTATGAGTATTTAATAGGTATATACACAACTTTCAGTGCATTATTCTTTTTGATATTTAAAAAAAAGTGAAAAATCAACCTACTCTACTGGACATGATATTAAGTATTCCTATCTAAGGCAAATAATTCATGCATAGTTGTATGGTTTCAACTATTCCAGTCTAATAGGAGGTGCCTGTGGTGTAATGGTTATCCTCACAGGATATGGACACGGCGATACGAGTTCAATTCCTCGACAAGACTGATTGCATTTCACATAGCACTAATACCCTTGGGAAAGGTATGAATCCAATTATTCTTCCTCCATCTATGGGTAAATAGTAGGACAGACTATGTTCTTCAGCCTTGGTGAGGCAACTAGTCTAGGAGAAGGAAAACTCTGAATTCAAACCCGTTAAACTCCGCTTAAAAGATCGACCTTGTGTCATATCCTGCCCGAGTGGAGGGGTTGGGTAAATAGTAAATAGGATTCCAGTCTAATACTAATAATTATTTGCTTTCAAGCAATTATTTCTATATAGTAATAGTAATTTGTTTGAAAGCAGTTAATGTGCTTTCAAGTAATTAATAATAATCTTTACAAAACAATTATGATTTCAAGTAACTATTCTTAATACAAATAATTGACTGTTATGTGGTATCAAGTATTCCTATATAATACTCATAATTCATAAACAGATCCATTTAACCCGAAGTGCTTCCGCTCTGGATTAAAGTGGACCTGGGAGTAATAGCAATGAAGAGTACATCACACTCTCTAGAACTCCATAATAGAAGCGTTATCATCAGATGCAGTTCACTGTCATACTCAGGACACCTTTTTTTCTAGTGGGTGGTCTTACCTCTCTTCAGGGGATACTGTTAGTGTATTCTAAGCCTCGTCAACAGCGTTTAAGATTTGAAGATATATAATGTTATGTATGAAGCAATATATTGTTAATAATCAATTATGGAAGTACCACAAGGATTTTGACAAAACGTTTGGAGATAAAGCTTGATGGAAATTATACATAAATTATACATGAATGTAATCTGTTGTTTTGAACAAATCCTGAAAGCAGCGTTCTACAAAACAGCAGATCTACAGCCCCCACCATCTTAAAAAAAACTATCCAAATTATATGAGCAAAACATGCGGGTCACTTTTGGAGAAGTAAGGACGAACTCTTAAGCGGCGTTCTCCACTGGACTTGTGCACATGGAATCACCAGTGTTGGTCGTCCAGCAAGGACTTACATATATCAGTTCTCTGTTCGGACTCAGGATGAAGTCAAGAAGACCTATTAAGAACGATGGATGAGTTAGAGACAGAGACAGAGACAGAGAGAGTCAAGGGACTCTATGCTATCAACAGGACTTATTGATGATCATGACAGAATAATAGATTATAATTAATGAATGCTAGACTTATGTTAATTTTAATCTTAACAATATCAAGGGAAATCTTTTTTTAAAATATTAATGGCTAGAAAAGGTGATATATTAAAAGATCACGATCGTTGTTTGTTTGATTCTGTGAAATAACCACAGATTCGATTAGTCTTCGGTATTTTTTTGGTTATACCTATATAGTAACATTGCGAGATCTTTTTTAAATTAAAATTTTGATCAGCCTTAGAGAGATACTGGACAAGTGTATTTAATCTAGTACTCGTCAGTGCTCATGTGTTCATTTAACCGCTTCTTTAGAGATCGAGAAGTTTCTTAAACATAAACGTAAATCTTTGAAGGAATAATTTATATTATTCCTTGAAAGATTTACGTTTTTGTCTCTGATGAAGTTTTGTTGTCTAGTTTATTAATAATGCTCCTAATTGCCTTAGATGTTATGGTGACAGTTTGAATGCCAGTTTTTTTTTGTTTATTTTACAGTATCAAAGAATCAAGCAACGAAAACGAATTATATTTCACATTGCTACCTTTTCTAGCAAAACTATTAGCTGATGAAGATTGTAAATGATTTTATGTGACTCTAAAAGACTTTACCAAATTTTGTTTTTATTCTCATATTTTTTCTATCTTATTGGGGACACACACACACACACACACACACACACACACACACACACACACACACACACACACACACACACACACACTATCTATCTATCTATCTATCTGTTGCATACCATAACCATAATCATAATGATATCAATAACAATGGTACTACAAATACATATTCAAATACAAAAAACAGGCAAACTCTTTTGCTTCAGGTACGAACGTTTTATTATTAATTTCTGACTTCTGAGTTCGGTTCTTCAAGACGAGGAGAGAGACAATTCTTAAAAGTCTTTCGTATCATACTATGCTAACATCACCCACAACGTTCGGCACATCTCGTGGTGTTTTAAATTTCAACTCATCTTCGCTGGTCTGGACCTGAAAAACTTAACTGTATGCCGCAACGGCAGAGAACTCAATTGTCTGCCTGCATGGTCCAATCTTAAATCCTCAACACCATGGTCGGACACCAACTTCTCAACACCATTGTAGGAACTCAACTAAATCTTTTTTCAAAATCTTCCAAATTCTCAGTCCATCTCTTCTGGGCATGACGTCATCCACACTCCAGCACATTTCCTGTCTGGGGTTTATTATGACAATGGTGATTGTCATATCCCTCGCGCCCAAGCGTAATCTTCACCAATTGACTACACACCTGCACTCTTAACCCGAATAGTTCAAAGCCCAACCAAATTGAATGATAAAATATAATAAATGAAAAATGATTAAAATAAAAAAAATCATTCCTCAACTATCTATCTCACACTCATACACACATATATATGTGAGTTGGAGAGTCATTCAATAAATAAAGTGAACTTTGCATAATAACGAGTCACATTTCCCATAGGAAAAATATGGTTTTATTTTTCAATATAATCTCCATTCTTTAAAGTACATTTATCCCACCAAAGAACAAGCTTTTGCATCCTTTCAGTGGAGAAATCTTTGGATTGCGTTTTTAGCCATGGATTATAGTTCTCTTCACTTCATAATCACTTGAAAACTTTGTTCATCGCAGAAGTTCTTTGAGTGGGCAAAACAAGTTGAAATCAGTGGGAGATAGGGAAAATGTGGTAGCTATTCCCTACCAAATTGATGATCTTCACTGATCTTGCTGCAGTATGAGACCTTGTGTTCTGGCATCAACATTTTGGTAATACAACAACTACTGACCTTAGAAAAGGCCAGGTGGTCATCATGCACAATTTTATGAGTTGTAATCACAGAAATTCCCAGGTGTTCAGAAATGTTTTCTATTGTAACTCTTCTGTTAGCCAAAAAGAGCGCATTAACAGAATCCACCATTTCAGGTGAGCTCACCATTGGGGGTCTGACTTGTCGGTCTTCATCTTGAATACTATTTCAATCTTCTTTAAACAATTTAGCCAATTTGTAAACCTTTTTTTTACTAAAACATGCTTCACCGGACACATCACACATTCTTCTGTAAATTTCACATGGTTTGCACTTCTCATCCACCAAGAATTTGATAACAGACCTCTGTTCAAGCTTGGAGTATTATGTTTGATTTGTTGCCATTTTGAATAGCCTCAAAACATGTGATATTAAAATATGTTTTGCGCTAAACCAATGCAAAGTTTACATATATGGACAAAATTTAAAAAAATTATTTTGTTTTTTTTAAAACCCTTCTCTATATTTACTGAATGATCCTTATATATATATATATATATATATATATATATATATATATATATATATATATATATATATATATATATAATGTTTACATTTGATGAATGGATATAGAATAATCTAATTCTTTATATAATAATCTTATTTCCAAGGGAGATAAGTATTAAATGGTAATTATTAAGTATTTTTTCTCAAACATTTACTCGTAATCAATTATAATATAAATTCTATAAATAGGATGTTACTCAGCAACAAATTTAATGGCCACTACTCGTGTCCTTTGAGCGAATCTTTTTTGTTTTACAATTTTTTTTCAATGGATATTTGGTCCGTATAATCTCTTTTTATTTCAATTGAACTAAGTAGCTTGAATTTTACAAGTATTTCTCTACCATTATATCTATGAGTGCCTCGGGCTGTGTTTGAAATCAAATGTTTTCTAGCAAGTTATATTAACTAGTCGATATACGAGGATCATTAAATAAGTTTCCAGACTTTTTTCGTATGGGCACTTTTATTGATTGTACACACATGAAACTCTAGTCCCCCTTCCAAGTAATCGCCTCCGGCTGCAATGCACCAGTTGTACCGTTCCAACAACTTCTGGAAGGCCCCATGGAAGTGTGAGCGTATCAATGACTTTCGTTACAGCCTCTTTCATCTCCTCAATTGTCTCATAACGACAGCCTCTGAGCTTAGGGAATAAGCAAAAGTCACAGTGAGCAAGGTCTGGACTGTGGAGAGACTGAGGCACTGTGTTGATGTCTTGGTGCATTATCCTGGTGGAAATACCACAGACTCGATTTGAAGAGTGCTGGCCTCTTCCCTAGGAATCTCTTCCTGAACTCCTTTAAAACCTCAACATAGTAACCCTAACCCTAACCCTTACCCTTTGGCCAATCAACTCTGGTGTATTGACTTCCTTACTCCTCCCACACCTCTCATCACCCCTCAGACTCCCTGCCTTCCTTGAATCTCTTATGCCACTCAAAAACTGATGCTCGATTCATGCAAGAAGGTCGAAAAGCATTCCGAACCATTCCATACGTTTCTGTGACATTTTTCCAAGTTTAAAACAGAATTTTATTGCATATCGTTCTTCTAAAGTGTCCTCACGTCCAGATTGCATTTTTGAAATTCATCAGCTGTGACAATTAGGGTATATTCCAATTACTGCTGTAGCTGTTCATTTGAAGCTGAAATCCTAAAAATTGGCCTGTCATCTCATAAGATGTATAGCAATAACATACTACGACAATTTTAAATGCCTGTACAAAAAAAGTCTGGAAACATATTGAATGCACCACATACATACTAAACCATAAGACTAAAATAAGGCAAGACCTCCGCTCTAACGACCGGTTTAAACCTAAAAGCACTACTACTACTACTACTACTACTACTACTACTACTACTACTACCACCACCATAATTCCTCCGATTACGATTATTGCAGTAACAAGACAGACAAAAGTGTAAAAGAAATTAAACAAATGAAATCAATTGAAGTAATCTTTTTTTTTCAGTTCAGATAGATTGCATTTTGGAGCTCTCAAGAGTGCGAAAGCGCAAATAAGTGGCTTGAAGTCAATTAAATCTCCATTTTGCCTCTTTTATTCTTTAGTTTCTCTTAAAGTCAGTTCAGCCAGAGAGAAAGAAAGAAAGAAAGAAAGAAAGAATTCCATTGCTCCAGTGTGGTAATTGCTACTAGTTAATTGTCTCAGTGATTGGTGGGTGCGCTTCAAGACAGTAATCTTTCACAGTCTTTCAATGATCCCCACTTTCTTCCACATAGGCGTTAAAAACTATGTATTAGCATAAGTGATCTTTTTTTTTCTATATTCAAATTGCCCGACCTATTGGGTGGCACCTGGCAGGTGGTGGTACTGTGGGGTGGTGTAAGGGTTATATGCATGGAAAACGGAAGTGGCGAACCGGGTTAGAAGTTCACCTGAGGGGGCGTTTCTGTTGTTTTTGTTAATCTCAATTCACTATCTGTTGGTTTTCAAGTGAAGAAGAAGAAGAAGAAGAAGAAGAAGAAGAAGAAGAAGATAATGATGATGATGATAAAAATGGTAATAAAGAAGATAAAAATGATGAAGAGACAAATGATGATGATGAAGAAGATGATAATAATTATGGAAACAAGATGATAATGGCGATCTTGATAAAGAAGATGAAGATGGTAAAAAGCATGGAATGAAGAAGAAGAAGAAGAAGAAGAAGATGGAGGAAAAAACGAAGTTAATTATGATGAAGAAGAGGATAAAAATGATGACAAAGAAAAAAGATAAAGATGATGGGAAAGAAGATGAGGGAGATGATGGAAACGTCGTCGTCGACGAGGATATTGATTATGATGATGATTATCATGGGGAAAAAAAGGAAGGAAAAAATGAAAGTGAAGATGATGAATAAAATTATGATAATGATGATGATGATAAAGAAAAATGAGGTGGAGGAGGGACAATATTAAATTATTTCTCAAAAAGAAAACGAAAATGAAAAATGAAAAATAAAAAATAAAAAATAAGTGCTATATTTATTTAAGGATAGCCGGTCTTAATATTGTGCTAAAAACGACCAAAATAGGAACAATTGTCTAAAAATGAAATTATTTGTGAACTATCCTGAAAATCTTTCTCTCTGACCTTGTATTAACCGTAGATTTAATAGAAATATTCAATATGAATATTCAGTGTGGATATTGATGAGGAATTGATAAAAATATATTTTATTGAGTTGCAAATAAAATGAAAACCATCTTAGAATCACTGTTAAAAAAAAATTCTTCAAAAATATGTTTTACAATGCTAAGTGTATAAACAATTCTCGGCATTATTTTAACACTTTGATTATATCACGAGGATAAGGCAAAGGTTTTACAATTCTTTGGAACATGCTGGTTTGCGGCGCGTATATCAAGTGACCGAAGTAGTTCTAATTGTAGAATGTACTCGCCGTGGTCGGTAGTGTCGCGGTAGTTGGTACGCTGAAAAACGTTTTACATTGCTTTATTCCGTGTGTATGATTTGAAAGCCACACAGATGAACGTGTAATGTTATCTAATTTGGAAACTTATTCTTTACGAGTTGGAACTGGAAAACAATGCCGCAGAAGCAACAACAAAAAAACAAAAACAAAAAAAAACATTCGTTGTGTATAGTTATACGCAGTGGATCACAGCACAGTAACCAGATTGTTCCAGAAATTTTGATCAAGTTACAAGAATCTCGACGATCAATCCATGTTAAGTTGGCCTAAAACCATATATTCCGAAGCTATTCTCTAAACTATAGAATCAGATCTGCCCAGTAACACTTGGAGAGTATCAGGCGAGTTTAACGACTCACCGTCTCGTATGGTTTGTCGCCTTCACGACCTCGGGGACAAAAACATCCAGCATTGCCGAATTGTGCGTCACGTTATCAAAATATTACAAAACTTTTGATTCACCCTTGAACTAAGCTTCGTTTAGTAGATTGACCACGGTACTTGCTTTTCCTAAGTGGTCACTCATCACAGAACGTTTTGGCTCCTCATTACTTAACTTCAGTGATCAAACAGGAATTAGTGATTGAAGCGTGACTTGATTATAATCTAACGCATTTTTCTTGATCAAATGCTACTATACTCACTCTAACACCACACAAACAAGATAAAAAATATCATGACTGAAGCAGTATTTATCAAGACAGAACCGAACAATAAATTAAACTTGAAAATAAGATTTTCTTGAAAAGAGACTTTTTGGTTTCCAACAAACTCATTCCAGTGAGTTTTTTTACTGGTTGAAGCACCTCTGAAATTTCTTTTTTATATGACGTAAAGCAGTTATATTCCTTTTAATACGCTCCATGTTCTCTAATCTGAGTCCTGAGATCAATTTTTCGTTTAGGAAACAAGAAAAAGTCACACTGAATTTGATATTGATAGTATAGAAGGTGCTGCACTTGTATAATCCTGTGTTTCACAAAAGAAAAGAAAAGATTGTTGAAATGTATCAAGTCTTTCGATCAAAAAGTATCGAAAATTGGTACTGACTGGTTTAATTATCGGCTAAACGTCTAGACTGTAGTCAAGAGATCAAGACATAATCGTTTCATTATATAAGAGCTGTGCAAATGTCTTTTAAATTATAAAAAAATTGAAACTTCAGTCTTGCTACTTTGTGATCCCAGCTCGTATGCATATCACAAACATTCACCACACACCTCATACACTACTGAAATATGCACACAACACACGTCTAAGCGAATATGTACATACACATCACATACAAGAAGAAGCCTCTTTACTCATTCGTATACATACGTGGCTTACTAAATAAGAGAGAGAGAGAGAGAGAGAGAGAGAGAGAGAGAGAGAGAGAGAGAGAGAGGGGAGATTTTATTGAAGAGAGTGGTCTTAGAGCTAAGATAAAGGATGGTGTCTTGAAAGCTTTTCTTCAAAGCCCGTAGGCCTTTCCCCACTATGAAAATTGCTGTGGCACTATCACTTCATTTCCAGATGTGACCAGGTACCAGGCTAAGTCACCTCGAAAGAAATCTACAAATGCGCATGCGTGCGCATTCCTCCCCCTGCCACCACTACTACAGATGAACAGATGTGTACACAGACTTTTAGGGAAAAAAAAAAGGTTTTTTTCTCTCTCTCTTTCCCTTCTTCGCCTTTGGAAAATATGCAGCTCATTTATTTGTGAATGTACTTTTGAATTTTCTTTTTCTCTCTCTTAGAAGACGCTGAAGAGTTCCTTATAATGAGCCGGTTCTTTGTCATTGCATTAGGGTCCACATAAATGTCTCTCGAAAAAGGCTAATGAAAAAGACGGACAATATTTCCCGCTGGGCAATCTTTTGAGGTAGTGCAAGATTGGTCAAAGGTTGACAACGAAGAATATAAAATCAGCGAATCAAATTCAAATCCTCGTTTGATGACCCAAAGAAAAACATAAAACCTAAAAGACCAACTTCTGCTGCTGGTACCACGTAACCCAATACAACCTGTCATATATGTGCTTATAAAAACGGACATAAAAACAAATATTAATTCTTTTCTTTTTTTTACCATAATAACGGGGTTTCTCATTAATTTCTAAAGAGATCGGTTGTGCGGCAGATGAATATATGAGGTAGGGATGGCAGAAAAGTTCTCGGTTAAAGGCGTGGAAGACCATTTTATTTTCAATTTATAGCTCTGCATACGTATGGGTACCTCGTGTGGTATTACCAAGCTAATTTAGATGAACATTGTAAGTGAGTTCGATTCCTACTGGGTACCACATACTTCTGACCTTGTGCCACAACTAACCTACGCTTAATAAATAGCTAATAATAATAAATTTACGTATAGCGGGATTTAAAAAAAAATAAATATGGATATCTTTGGTTTTTGAGAGGCAGAAAAAGAACTGTCTGGTTCTTTATAACTTATAAATCATAATTATTCTCTTAAATTATGTTTTTGAATGCAAAAGGAAATACGATAGATTTAGAAAAATAAATAACGTACAGCTGAATTTTACTTGCCTTGTGCCAGACTTGAGCAAATCTTACAATCAAAAGGCAATAGGGAGATTACATAAATACATGCATGCACGCATACATACATACATACATACATACACATTTGAAGTAAGACACAAGTATATCGTACTAGACGACCCGTGAACCTGTTGAGTTCCCGTTGTCGGTCCATGATGATACTGATACCCCTATTTTGGAAGGGGTGAATAAGCAATTAATACGAGCTCTCGCCGTTTTATCGGGAATTTTGGACGATTAAAAAATTACCTTCAGCGCGAACTCAAACCTCAGAAAAATTATCCTTCAACTGCAAATTGAGTAAGGCGAGCGCTCTCATTAAAATATACCTTGAACACTGCTACTTAGGAGCGTATAACGAAAACATGATGGGAGACTATGTTTTGGGGCTAACACGTGAAAGTGATTTTTATTACAGTCACAGATCTCGAAAAACTATTCACTTCTAATCATTTTTGCTGATTTTTTTTATAACTTTAATATATATATATATATATATATATATATATATATATATATATATATATATATATATATATATCCAGTCGCGCTATTATAGTTTACTTTCGGACAAATACTCTTGGGAAAGGTATGAACCCCCTTATCCTCCCATTTATGGGTTAAATAGTACCACTACTGTTCTTCTGGGAGAATGGATTTGGAATTAAATAACCTACAAAGGTTAATATGCCATTAAAACAAAGAAACCAAGAGTATCGGACAATTTTAAATGCCTGTACAAAAAGAGTCTGGAAACCTTTTGAATGCACCACGTATATCTAAATTTCATTATCCAGATCACAAACACAAAATCAGAATAAAGGTAATTTTCTATGCTTTTAATAATATAAGCAATTAAGAAATAGCACATGTTGTCCAGGTTGGTTGGTTGGTTGGTTAGGTTTTATGGCATATCAGCCATTTTAAGTTATTTAATGCCAAATCCTCTTTATCCAAATATATTAAATGTATTGGATTTATTAGGACATTTTGCTGATAACGTTTTTAAATGAGCTTAAGTTATTCTTTTGCACACAGTTAGATGGCCCCCCAAATTGGTATGTATCACTAATAATTCAATTAAACATCAGTTATTTGTTTAAACACAGTTAAAAGATCAAACAGTTCTATTTCTGACAATTCAATTTAGCATAAGTTATTTGTTTGCACCCAGTTTAAATGTCAAACAGTTCTATTTGACCCAGAAATAGGACCCTATCAGGTGCTACCACCCTGGGCCAGAGTGGACCTGAGAGCAATGGCAATGAAGGGGTACTCTACATTCCTGAAGCTCTAGCATTACTGGAGCCTCACCATCCTATTGTTTAATGTCATATCCAGGACACTCGTTGGGGGTGGTGGGTCTTACACCACTGCAGTGTATTCTACAGCCCCCAGCCAACTGGGCTACTGTTATCCAGGAACAAAATTTGTGTTATAGAGCGTTATGAACTGGCTGTCAGAAACAGACGGATAGGTAAAAGGTCGGGAAGAGAATGAGCACAAAAGAGAGAGAGAGAGAGAGAGAGGGAAGAAATTAGAAGATGAAGAATATGTGTCGCCTTTTGGGAGGAAAGGCTCACAAAAGTTCAATGGACAACCGTAGGTGAGCAACAGCTCGTAGTAGGTTTTTCTGCATTTCTTTACTTTCCTATTTCATTAATTTCAGTATAAATTCAGCTTCAATTTCCTTCCCTTCTCACCTTCGATTTTGATTGACAGGTAAAATTAGATCGGCGCCCAAAATCTATTAATATCTGTGCAAACTGGAAGGGGTGAACAATCGGTCAATTATCACGTGACTATAGATGCTGAGTCATAGTCGGCGCCATATTGGCCACCTTCCAAGGGTTTTTGATTTCCCGTTTTTTCCTTGGAGATGCAGATTGGTGACGAGGCATCGTGTGTGAGTTGGAGTAAGGCTTAATGGTGGAAAGACTTAATGGCGCGAATATTTTGGCAGATATTTACCTTGTATTCCGGCAAAGAAGAGACATTCCAAGTGATATTGACTGTAAGAAAGAATTAAATACATTTGGTTAGAATTTACATTCTGTCAAGGAAAAAGCATACAAATACGTAATTATTGCCAATTTTATTATTTTCGTAGTAAAAATATTTGTAGTTGAAATGTACGTGGTGCGTTCAATAAGTTTCCAGACTTTTTTTTTTGTACAGGAATTTAGAGTTGTTGTAGACTCTTGAAAATTCAATATGTTATTGCTATGCATGTTATGAGATGACTGATCAAGTTTTATTATTTCAGGTTCACAAGAACAGCTACAGCAGCCATTGGAATACGCCAAACTAAAGCCTGATTGTCACAGCTGGTCAATTTCAAAAAATGCAATCTGACACTTTAGAAGAACGATATGCAATAAAATTCTGTTTTAAACTCGGAAAAAATGCCACAGATATGTATGGAATGCTTCAGACTGCTTTTGTAGTATCTTGCATGAACCGAGCATCAGTTTTTGAGTGGCATAAGAGATTCAAGGAAGGCGAGGAGTCTGTGACGGATGATGAGAGATATGGGAGGAGTAAGGAAGTCAATAAACCAGAGTTGATTGGCCAAAGGGTTAGAGTTAGGGTTACTATGTTGAGGTTTTAAGGGAGTTCAAGAAGAGATTCCTAGGGAAGAGACCAGCACTCTTCAAATCGGGTCAGTGGCATTTCCACCAGGACAATGCACCAAACCCAACTCCATCCTTGTCACAGACTATTTGACCAAGATGGGCATCAACACAGTTCCTCAGTCTCCCCATAGTCCAGACGTTGGTCCCTTTGACTTTTGGTTATTCCCAAAGCTCACAGGCTGTCGTTATGAGACAATTGAGGAGATGAAAGAGGCTGTGACGAAGGTCATTGACACGCTCACACAAGAGGACTTCCATGGGGCCTTCCAGAAGTTGTTGGAACGATAAAACAAGTGCATTGCAGCCGGAGGAGATTACTTGGAAGTGGGACTAGGGTTTCATGTGTGTACTATCACTAAAAGTGCCCATACGAAAAATGTCTGGAAACTTATCGTATGCACCTCGTATGATGAAATAGAAGAAGAGAAAGAAACACATGAAGAAAAACTCTGGTTGATATTGCAGTTCGAGATGAACATAGATTAGAAATGAAAGGAAGCGAACAACAGGCAAATACTTGGATCTGGCAAGAGAGTTGAATAAGTTGTGTAACATCTTTCTTTCTTTCTTTCTTTCTTTCTTTCTTTCTTTCTTTCTCCAATAAATCTCCAGTCAAAGAGACTGTGGCAACTGGAAATCATAGGAAGAATTGTGACCATCCAGACCACAGCATTTTTAAGATCGGCAAGAATACTAAAAAGAGTCCTGGAGAATTGAGGAGACTTGCTGTCACTCACACTTCAGAGAAAAACTACCATTCAAAATTGTTATGAATACTCGCAAGAAATAAAAACAAAGTAATAATAATATATAAAAACTGGGAGAATAGGTATCTGTAGGCTATATATATATATATATAGAGAGAGAGAGAGAGAGAGATACAACACATATGAAGTATATATATATATGGTAGTCGGTATCTATCAGCCTCTCACCACAAGAGCAGATAGTAATACGAGGTAGAATTTAAAGTCTATATTCGAGAGAAGGAGAGATATGAAACAATCAACCACACAATAAGTGAATGATGCAACAATTTAGCACAGGAGTTCAAAAGCAGACACAACTCGGTAGGGTAAGCAATTCACTGAGAATTGTGCAAATGACTCGAGTTTGACCAATGGTATAAGCAGAGATCTGAATCTGTTCTGGAAAAGGAGACGCGCAAAATTCTCTGGGATTTTGAGATAAAAACGGATTAACTAATTCCGGCCCCAAAATAAAAGTGTTTCTCACTTTCAACTGAATAGAGAGCAAATTAAAGAGAAGGAAAACGTTAGATGAAGAAGTCTTATGCAGTGATTATGACGACATATCTATAAGTTTCGATCCGTTTTTCTTGTAAATTAAAGAAGAAAAATAAAACGCTTCCAGAAATGCAAATAAATGCGTTAAAAATGAAGAAACAAGACAAAAACGGCAGATGTAGAGGCAATTTAAAACATTAAAAGAATTTTATTGTGTTTAATGAGGTAAAATGAAAAGTAGGAAGCCAATATTGAGGATATGTGAAAGAACAAAGAGAAAGAAGGAATAGGGGGGGGGTGAAATTGACGCAGGAAAGAAAATGAGAAATAAAAAGGAAAAAAAGGGAGGAAAAAAAAAGAATTACTGATAAAGAAAATTGAGAAATAAAAAGAAAGAACGAAAGATAGAAACAAAAAAAACAACAAAGAAGGAAATATAGAAAGAGGAAAAAAAGCGAAAAGAGACAAAAGAGAGGAGAAAGAAGAAAGGTGAGAAAGACGAACAGAGAGAGAGAGAGAGAGAGAGAGAGAGAGAGAGAGAGAGAGAGAGAGAGAGAAAACAAAGCGCAAAGAAAATAATTACCGATAAAAAAGATAGAAGGAAGAGGAGAAAAAAAAATTACCGATAACGAAAAAGGAAAAAGAAAGAAAGAAAATGAGAAATTGAGAAATAAAAAGAAAGAAAGAACGAAAGAAAGAAACAAAGAAACAAAGAAGGAAATATAGAAAGAGGAAAAAGCGAAAAGAGACAAAAGAGAGGAGAAAGAGGAAAGGAGAGAATGACGAACAGAGAGAGAGAGAGAGAGAGAGAGAGAGAGAGAGAGAGAGAAAACAAAGCACAAAGAAAATAATTACCGATAAGAAAGATAGAAGGAAAAAGAGAGAAAAAAAAAGTCATACCACGAGAGAAAAAGATAGAGAAAGGGGAAGAGGCCCTTGTTGAAAAAAGATAGAGAGAAACAAAGAAACAAAGAGTAGAAAGGGAAAGAAAGAAAAAATATAGAACAAAAAGAGAGAAAAACTGAAAGGAAAAAAAGAGGAAAAGAAAGAAAAGAGAAAAGTGCGAGTTGAAAGAGTTGAAAGAGATAAAGAAAGAAGTACAAAAGGTAAAAAAAAAAAAGAATTACAGATGAAAAAAAAAAAAAAAAAGAAAGTAAGTAAAGAAGAAAAGTCAGAATGTAAGTGACAAAAAGAAAGCGGAGAAGTGGGATTTATTGTAGAAAGAAAGAAAGAAGAAAGAAAGAAAGAAAGAAAGGTAGAGAGAGGAGAGGAGAAAGAGTGAATAAAAGAGTAGAAAGAGAAGAAGAGAGGGGAGATAAAAAGAAGACTAAGACGAAAAGTAGAAAGAAAGAGGATAAAAAAGAAAGAAAAAAATAATAGAAATAAAGAGTAGAAAGAAAAACAGGAACAAAAATGAAAGAACAAAAAGAGAGAAAGAACGGAAAGAAGAAAGAGGAAAATAGTTTAAAAAAAGAAGAAGAGAGAAAGAAATTGTAGAAAGAGATGAAGAAATAAAAGCAAAGAAAAAAGAAAAAGAAGAGAGAGAGAGAGAGAGAGAGAGAGAGAGAGAGAGAGAGAGAGAGAGAGAGAAGAAAAAATCAGAATATAAATTAAAATGGGAAAGAAAGATAAATAAAGAAATGTGAAGAAAAAAAAGAAGAAAAAAAGTAGAAATGATGAAGGAAGTGGGTAGAGGTTAATTTTGCAGTCTTCTTGGCTGCAATGTGGAAATTTCATCCCCACCCCACTTTGCAGGTGATTGCTGAAAGACAATTACGCGAAAACACAAAATAAATAAAGAAATCAATAAAAATAAGCACAAAAAAAAAAAAGAAGAAGAAGCAAAAATGGTGAAGACAAATAAAAATCTTTCTTTAG
This sequence comes from Sepioteuthis lessoniana, assembly GCA_963585895.1. Classification (NCBI taxonomy): domain Eukaryota; kingdom Metazoa; phylum Mollusca; class Cephalopoda; order Myopsida; family Loliginidae; genus Sepioteuthis; species Sepioteuthis lessoniana. The sequence goes on along the minus strand of OY757913.1, from coordinate 118,956,727 downwards.
AATAAAAAGAAAATTCACTGCAGGAATGGAAGTGAAGCGATAAAAGATTTAACTCGAGTTGAACGAAGAAGATATGAAATAGGAAAGCCAATCAAAAACGGAATCGAAAGAAACACTTGAAAAACGGGTTTGTGTATTAACTTTATTTTCTCTTTTTATTCTTTTTACTCGTTCGTTCACAGTTACAAACCTCACGTACAAGAACCTAAAATAGGAAAAATTATTTGCGAGCACACCCATATTTAAGTTAGGTATTTTTCAAACATGTATTCACGCAATTGTTACTGAGATTTGTTAGTTTTATGACATGTCGACATTTGTTGATTTATTAGACACTGAAGCCATTTTTTTTACAATCAGTCATAAGATTTCAAGTAACTCATAATAACCCTTCTGAAATAATATAACCTCAAATAATGATAGGTGTCTAAATTTCTGAGACGAAGCTTGATGATTTTTATCATTAAGGGTTTTCGGACTATGGTCTTCATGTATATTGTTATTTCCACAACGTTTCGGCCGATAGGTCCTCCGGCCTTCTTCAGGTGTTAGTCGAACTCGAGAACCTTCAATGAACTTCGAACTACGTCCTTTATTGAATCCATGGGGATCGCCTGTTCTGATTCCGTTAGCCATAACCGGGTACAAGTGTTAAGTATTCCCGTAGTCAGGATTGAACCTGCAACCTTCAGATGATTGTCTCTTTAGAAGCTTAGGGAACCAAGGCCTAGAACCGTTACACTATGTGTCCTGCTGGACAATTCAGAGTTAATCTTTGGGACTTATAAACTTAATGTTCACCAAAACCTGAAGAAGGCCGGAGGACATATCGGCCGAAATGTTGTGGAAATAACAATAAAGATGAAGACAATAGTCCGAAAACCCTCAAATAAAGTAAAGCGTAATACAAATGATTTACTCTCGGTTATCTGATAATCAGTATTCCTAACTAATACATTTAATTCATATGCAATTTATATGGCTGGAGGGACGTAGAAGACACCGACTGCATCTCTGCTGAGGGGTAAGACCCCTCCTTCAACGAGTGTCCTGGTATATGACATTAAACAATCTGATGGGAGAGCTTCAGCCTTGGAAAGTTGGGGAATGTGGTGTACCCCTTCATTGCCATTGCTCCCAGGTCCACTCTGATTGGGAGTGGTAGCACCTGATAGGGTCCTATCAATGGGTCAAATAGAACAAACAATGTCTGCAAAGAAATGACTGATGTTAAATTGTGACTGTTATATAGCAATACTTTAAACCATTTTATTGTCAGTGATACTGAAGCTTTGGGGAATGCGGAGAATCCCTTCACTCTCGGAGGGTTCGATAGAACTAAACTGCATACTTATGCAAAACTGATTTGTTTGAATTAGATGTTTGACTAAACTGAATAGCTTGAAATAGAAATGTTTTTGACAATTAAACTGTATACTTATGTTAAACTGAATTGTTTGAAATGGAAATGTTTTTGACATTGAAACTGTACTTACGCTAAACTGAATCGTTTAATATAGAACTGTTTTGACATTTAGCTGTGGGTAAACAAAATCTATACTTATAATAAACTGACTTGTTTGAATTAGAACTGTTTGATTGAACTGAATTGCTTGAAATAGAAATGTTTTTGACAATTAAATTGTGTACAAATGCTAAACTGAATTGTTTGAAATAGAACAGATTATTTGTATAAAAACCGATTTGTCATCAAATACCCTACAAAGGTTGATATGCCATAAAACTCAAACAACCAAACAACCATACTTGAAAAGAACTGCTTTGATATATAAACTACGTATTTATGGTAAATTGAATTGTTTGAAATAGAACTGTTTTTGACATAGAAGCTGTACTTAGGTTAAATTGAATTGTTTGAATTAGAACTGTTTGACTAAACTGAATAGCTCGATATAAAAAGGTTTTTGACAATTAAACTATGTACTTACATTTAAACTGTGTACTTATGCTCAACTGAATTGTTTGAAATGGAACTGTTTTTGACATTGAAACTGTACTTACGTTAAACTGATTTCTTAAAACTAGAACTGTTTTGACATTTAGCTGTGTGTAAACAAAATCTATACTTATACCTCTGGGGCTGTAGAATACACCGACTGCACCTCTGCAGGGAGTTAACCACACCCCAACAAGTGTCCTGGATATGACACTAAACAATCTGATGGTGAATTTCCAGTAATGCTAGAGCTTTGGGGAAATGCGGAGCATTCCTTCATTGCCATCGCTCCCAGGTCCACTCTGGCTAAGAGTGGTAGCACCTGATAGGGCCCTATCTATGGATTAAATAGAACTAAACTGCATACTTATGCCAAACTGAATTGTTTGAAATGGAATTATTTTTGACATTGAAACTCTACTTACACAAAACTAAATTGTTTAATATAGAACTGTTTTAACATTTAACTGTGTGTAAACAAAATCTATACTTATACTAAAATGAATTTTTTAAAATAGAAATGTTTTTGACAATTAAACTGTGTACTCATATATTTTGAATTGTTTCAAAGAGAACTGATTATTTGTATAAAAATGGATTTGGTATTAAATAACCTACAAAGGTTGATATGTCATAAAACCCAAACAACCAACAACCAACATTTAATTGTGTGCAAAAAAGAGCTCAAGCTCGTTTAAGAATGTTAGTAACAAAATGTGTTTCCAAGTCACATATATATTTAATATATATGCATAAACAGGAATTGCCATTAAATAACCTGCACTGATTGATATGCCGTAAAACCAAAGCAAAGCAATTAAATCGTTTGAAGTATTTCTGTCTAATACTAATAATTTTTGCCCAATTATATGGTTTCAAGTATTCCTATCTAATACTAATAATTTATACACAATTATATGGTTTGAAATATTCTTATCTAATACTAATAATCTGAAAAACACTAATATGGTTCGAAGTATTCGTATCTAATACTAATAGTTCTTGCATAATCATATGATTTCAAGCATTTCAGTCTAATACTAAAATTTTATACACAATTATACGGTTTCAAGTATTCCTATCTAACGCTGATAATTATATTGTTTCAAGTATTCCTATTTAATAATTTATACACAAATGGTTTAAAGAAACTATTTCTCTTTAATTTCTGGATACACGTCGACATTTAGATTGACTTGAATTTACCGATTATACACGATATTACATATGTATCAGGTTTATTTTAACGCTCTTACTTCCAGATGTAAGATATTTTGTTTAATGTGAGTTGTATTGTTTTTATAAGGATAGCTTCTGGTATGTGGAGTCATTTCTCTTTTTTTAATTTGTGATACATACAATTTTTGTGTTATGGGCTTAAGTTATTTGTTGAGTGACATGTATACAAATTGTGCTAAAATTCGATAAGTGGCATATCAGTTTACAGGAGAGGGTAGCGGTAGTGTGGTCAATGTAAGAATTTAACATTGATTTTCATTTGTGGGCGTTGGAGATGTAGCTTATAAAAGCAAGAATTCGTAATCGACATTTGTTTGACATAAACAGTTTTATTGGAGAGTCAAGTGTTATTAGGAATAATGAGATAAAGAGTTTTAAATTTTCAATAAATAATAAATCTCGAGTCTTTATCACTATTGGTCGTTGATGTGTATCTGTCAATACTATTTTGATCGTTGTTTTATATGGTTTATAATGGGAGTGTATTTGGGCGCAATAAAAAAAAGTTAATATTTTTATTTGTGTTTTTGTCAAGATTACTGTTTTTTTTTGTTTTCACTAAGTTTAACGTTGTTCTACTTTTTGTTTCTTCGCTAAACCATGAGGTAGAAATAGATGATAACCTTAACACTTTCATAGATAATACAAACAAAGATGATTCTAGTCTTAACCCTGAAAAGGTCAGCATAATCAAAACAAATCCTAAATAAATTCAAAGGTCAATGTTTAGAGACCTCTATAATTTTACAATACCAAACAATAAAGCAGCGACTCAAATTTGTCATTGTTATTCAATAGAAATGAAAAATATTTGACTAAAATAGACTGACTACAATATTTTTTCTTTAATAACAATCGTCAGTTATATTTTTAGTATTACTAATGAATTACAAACTCTATTATTGAAGGAGTCACTCTTAACGCAACTGTGACGAAGTATGCCACTGAGAGGGGAGAAGTAAGATTTAATTTCCCTTCCCCTTCTGGGTTTTACTAACAAGCACAACGACTGACCGCTAAGGGCAGCCAGGATAAGGTCAAACTCCTGCACTCCATAACCGGGTGGACAGAGAAGGAATGTAGGTCATTGAGTAGCGTGACCGAATGAGGTGGAGGAGGAGGAAAGAGCCAAATGATTGGCCGAAGCCTTAGTGCCGGAAGTAGTATCTTTTTCGTCAGGGGAAATAGGGATAAAGAATTTAATTTTTAGGTCGGAGGTCGCCGTGAGAGGACGTGCTGATCTGATGCCAAAAAAAAACCCCAGGTACCTCGCCGGTGAAAAGAATTGAGTTCTGGTACAGCAGTCAGCGTCACAAGGTGTGTTGAAACTGTCGCTGAAACTCCGGGGAAGAGCGGAAAGAATCTTGGACAGAAGATAACAGGTGCCTTCCCACCAAATTCTACAAAACACCGCTCGCCCGTAAAAGAAAGGAATCTTGGAAATGAACTCCTCGAAAAAATGGTAAGTACATCTTAAACTGGTTTTCATCCTAACCTTCCTAAATATTGGAACTTATATGTATTCAGAAAAGGAAAGAAATAGACTGAAGAAATTCGTTTCATCAACTGTAAACGAACGAGTGGACTTAGCTACCTTTTCAAGTTTTAAAAGTAAAGAAAGAAAGAAGAAAGAGAGAAAAGAAAGAGAGAGAGAGAGAGATCTGTGTTTAAGGCTGTCTGCTGGTTTGATATCGCCGGCACCTTAAAAGAAAAGAAAGGAACTGTTACTTAAACCTCATAAGTATTTCTTTGATCCTCACGTATTAAAATTTTGTTATATTCTAAATGTCCCCTCGTGTCGAAATTTATTCGTTGGGTTGTTTACCTATCGAGTTGCCTTCTTTTGCACACATATCTTTTTCAGCTTCATTCGCTTCAATTTATTCTCGCTACATTTCTTATTCGCCTTTAAAAATATTACACGGGAAATTGGAATTGCCGACTACAGTGAATAATATTGTTTATCTTAACCTAGAAGTCCATGTTTTCCGTTATCAGGAAATCGAAGTGACGTGGTGGGTGTGTGAAACGTGAAATTTGGAAACCCCCTAGCCAGCGGAGGTCAGTCTAGCCCCAAATTAATCCCCACATTATCTGCCAGTTCCCATATGCCCGAAAAAGGAATCTTAACTAGGACTTATTTTGCGAGGGGTCAAGTGCCAGACTGCCCCGACGTCACACGGGCGTAAAATATACTCCCGTCCGGGGATAAATATTTATGCACCGTCACACAATGGTTATCGTGAATTGAAATGGAATCGGTGAACGGTATTCAAATTCTGGTGGAAGCAGCTTGCATTTCACTTCACGCGAATTCTCATGGGAAAGACATCAATCCATCTATTCTTTCCACAAGCTATGAGTAAATAGTAGCGCAAATTTGGTTCTCTAGCCTCGGCAAGACAACCAATCTAGGAAAAGGAAAACCGAATTCAAACCAGACGTACTTGGTTTAAAATTTGACCTTGTGTCACATTCGGCTCTTTGCTGATGGGTTGGGTAAATACATATATCATTTTTCAATAATAATATTTAGTTGCATCTTACAGGAATCAAAAAACAAAAAAACGTTCAAAATCTGAAATTTAAAAAATTCCCGAACAGCTAATATTCAATGTTTGTTTCTATGTCAATGTGTCAATAATTTCAATTATCATAAAAAAAGCCTGTAGTATTCGATGAAGCTATACATCTTACGAGATGACTGACCAATTTTTATGATTTCAGGTTCAAATGAACAGTTACAGCAGCAATTGCAATACACCCTACTAAAGCCTGATTGTCACAGCTGGAGAATTTCAAAAATGCAATCTGGACTTTAGAAGAACAATATGCAATAAAATTCCGTTTTAAACTTGGAAAAATGCTTCAGACTGCTTTTGGAGCATCTTTCATGAATTGTGCATCAGTTTTTCAGTGGCATAAGAGATTCAAGGAAGGCAGGGAGTCTGTGAGGGAACTTAGAAAAGCGACTAAACAGCTTCGCACAGATGGGGATATTTTGCTACCGTTTTTTTTTTCGTTCATCGAGTAATATCTAGTTTATAATTGCAAACAAGCATATTCGCTCCCATATAGAACTCTTTGCTTTTATTCATCCAGTGAAAATTCTATTCCCTCCCAGGGTTTATATGGATCATTTTGAGATGCCATGATAAGTGGTGCATTTAATAAGTTTCCGGACTTTTTTGTACAGGCATTTAAAATTGTCGTAGACTCTTGAAAATTCAGTATCTTATTGCTATACATCTTCTGAAATGACTGACCAATTTTTATGATTTCAGGTTTCTGATTGTCACAGCTGGTGAATTTCAAAAATGCAATCTGGATGTGCAGACACTTTAGAAGAACGATATGCAATAAAATTCCGTTTTAAACTTGGCCTTTGGAGCATCTTGCATGAATCGCGCATAGGTTTTGAGTGGCATAAGAGATTAAAGGAAGGCAGGGAGTCTGTGACGGATGATGAACGGTGTAGTAGGAGTAAGGAAGTCCATAGACCAGAGTTGATTAGCCAAACGGTTAGGGTTACTATATTGAGGTTTTAAGGGAGTTCAGGAAGAGATTCCTAGGGAAGAGGCCAGCACTCTTCAAATTGGGTCAATGGCATTTCCACCAGGACAATGCACCAGTCCACAACTCCATCCTTGTCACAGACTATTTGACCAAGATGGGTATCAACACAGTTCCTCAGTCTCCCCATAGTCCAGACGTTGGTCCCTGTGACTTTTGGTTATTCCCATATCTCAGAGGCTGTCGTTATGAGACAATTGAGGAGATGAAAGAGGCTGTGATGAAAGTCATTGACATGCTCACACAAGAGGACTTCCATGGGGCCTTTTAGAAGTTGTTGGAACGGTACAACAAGGGCATTGCAGCCGGAGGAGATAACTTGGAAGGTGACTATAGTCTCACGTGTGTACCATCGAAGAAAGTCTGGAAACTTATTTAATGATCCTCGTAAATACCCTCCGACTCATTCTACAGTTAAAAAATAAAATAAAAAGTCATTTTTTTCTAAAATAAAGACATGTGTCGGAAAGATTTAAAAAGTCTGCGTTCATCGCACCCTACCAAATTACAAGGCCATAGTAAATATTCATATAAAAGTGGGCTGAATATTGAACTGGTTTGCAATGGTCTGTGTGACAAGATTGTTAAACAATTTCCTACGATTATTGAACCACTTAATTTTCATTATTATCATAGCTTCATTCTGAAAAAGATAATGATAGAAGGTTTGCTCGTTCATTGCCTATATTTAGATTAAAACATTTTGATTCGAATAATCTAAAACATGAATAAACATTCAAGCAGAGAAACAGACATTAAATAGTGCGAAAATAAATAAAAAGAAGTAGAAAAAACGATAGAAAGAAAGGGAAACGGAAAAAGAAAAAGGAAGAAAAAAATTAATGCATGAAAAGAAAGAAAGAAAGAAAGAAAAAGAAAAAACGAAAGAAACAAATAAAAAAGAAAGGAAAAGAGTTTGAATGAAAGAAAGAAAGAAGAAAAGGAAGGAACGAAAGAGAGAAAGAATGAAATAAGGAAAGAAAGACAAAAGGAAAAAAGGAAAAATAAAGACAGAAAAAGAATGAGCGGAAGAAAGAAAAGAAAGAAAAGTAAGAACGGAATAAAACAAAAGCCAAAGAAAAAAAAAGAAGGAAGGAAGGAAGGAAGTTAAAATGTTGGCAATGTCGAAAGGAAGGACAAATAAAAAAGGAAAACAAAATTAATATACAAAAGAAAAAAAAAAAGAAAAACAAGAAAGGAAGGAAGTTAACGTGATGGAGAGAACGTAAAAATGAAGAGCAGAGGGAAAAAGAAAAGAAAAACGTAAATAATATAAATAAATAAGAAAGAAAGGAAAAAGAAAGAAGGAAAGAAAAAAGAGACAGAAGAAAGAAAGAAAGAAAAAGAAAGAAAGAGAAAAGAAAGAAAAAGTAAGAAGAACAAGAAAGAAAGAAATGACAAGAAACACAGAAAGGAAGAAAGAAGGACAAGTAAAAAAGAAAGAAAAAGAAAAAAGAAAAAAAGAAAGAAAAAAAAGAAGACAAAAATGACCACAAGAGAAAATACAGGAAAGGCAAGACAAATAGATCAGCTCCTACAACACACACACACACACACACACACACACACACACACACACACACACACACACACACACACACACACACACACACAATTAACGAAAAAAATTCAACATAAATCAATCCGTTTGCATTTGCTTTTTAGTCAAGAGGTTTCCCTCCTATATGCGTCAATTATCATCAAGGACCGACCACGCCTTTCTAGCTAAATTAATGTATTTAGAAATATCTGATGAAGTAAAAAGAAAATTAGAAATTATTTAGATTGATCAGACGAGAAATTTTACAACGTATTCGGAGATGAACTGTTATAAGTGAAGGTTTCTCAAACTTTTTACACGATGATGTATCCCTAGCAACCAAATTTAATTTCTATTCACCCATAAATTAATTAAATCATAAATTACAAAACATAACTAATTTATCAGTGTTTAATAGAATTCACACGAGAAGAGAATCAGTAAAGTATAACTGTGAACGCATCTTTAATTCTCGAATTATTTTTTTAATGAGAAGGATGGCTATGGTGGGCATTGAGGAGATCACAAATATTAGGTTGCAAGTTTGTGAGGTTGAGCTGCAAATTACCATGTTTTATGCTCTGTGTTTCTCTGCTTTGTAAATAATTCATCTGGTTAAATTCAAATTCCATCATATACGAACTTAGAAAAGCGACTAAACAGTTTCACACAGATGGGGATATTTTGCTATCATTTTTTCGTTCATCTAGTAATATCTAGTTTATAATTGCAAACAAGCAAATTCACTCCCATGTAGAACTCTTTGCTTTTATTCACCCAGTGAAAATTCTATTCCCTCCCAGGGTCTATATGGATCATTTTGAGATGCCCTGATAAGTGGTGCCTTCAATAAGTTTCCAGATATTTTTTTTTTGTACAGGCATTTAAAATTGCTGTAGACTCTTGAAAATTCAGTATCTTATTGCTATACATCTTATGAGATGATTGACCAATTTTTATGATTTCAGCTTCAAATGAACACCTACAGCAGGAATTGGAATACACCCTACTAAAGCCTGATTGTCACAGCTGGAGAATTTCAAAAATGCAATCTGGATGAGAGGACATTTTAGAAGAACGATATGCAATAAAATTCTGTTTTAAACTTGGAAAAAATGATGCCACAGAAATGTATGGAAGGGTTCTGACTGCTTTTGGAGCATCTTGCATGAATCGAGCATCGGTTTTTGAGTGGCATAAGAGTTTAAAGGAATGCAGGGATTCCGTGAGGGATGATGAGAAGTGTAGGAGAGTAAGGAGGTCAATAGACCAGAGTTGATTGGCCAAACGGTTAGGGTTAGGGTTACTATGTTGAGTTTTTAAGGGAGTTCAGGAAGAGATTCCGAGGGAAGAGGCCAGCTCTCTTCAAATCGGGTCAGTGGCATTTCCAACAGGACAATGCACCAGTCCACAACTCTATCCTTGTCACAGACTATTTGACCAAGATGGGCATCAAGACAGTTCCTCAGCCTCCCTATAGTCAGGACCTTGCTCCCCGAGACTTTTGGTTATACCCTAAGTTTAGAGGCTGTCGTTATGAGACAATTGAGAAGATGAAAGAGGCTATGACGAAGCTCATTGACATGCTCACATAAGAGGACTTCCATGAGGCGTTCCAGAAGTTGTTGGAACGGTACAACAAGGGCATTGCAGCCGGAGGAGATTACTTCGAAGGGGACTTGAGTTTCATGTGTGTACTATGAATAAAAGTGTTCATAAGAAAAAAGTCTGGAAACTTATTTAATGATCCTCGTACATGTATTTTTCCAACCTCTCCAAAAGGCCAGTTTACCCAATTTTTCGATTTTACCCCACACAACTGTTTTCAGTGTTTTTCAAGCCGTACTTTTTGTGGGTAGCTTGTCTCGTCTTGGTATACTTTACTAAAACTACATGGGATGGAATATATGCAATTCTTGGTCACGCTGTATTCTGTTGGGGGCTTGACTCGGGATAGTCGGCTATAGCTGACCATATACAGAAAGAAAAGGGAAACCATCTGTCTTTATGGGATGAAGTCAAAACAATAGATGGGCAAAAACATTAGAGAACAAGATGTCTTAATGAAGCGGTACATATGTTGGTCTACAGTGACTTGTTGAGTAGAGCAAGTATATAGATGAATATAATATAACCAAGAAGCAAAAAAGGCTAGATAAAAATTGCAATATGTGCTAAGGTTAAAAAATCGTACATAATAGTTGGCGACCCTAGTCGAGGGTGACCGGAAGGCTCCCTTTTCAATAGCTACTACACTGAGGTGCTACTCCTTTCCCTGGATTGCTCCACTTTACCCTTGATACGTACCTTATATTGCTGAGTGTTAAGCAAGGAGGTATCAAGTACCATTTTTAAAGTCTTTGGTATGACGTGACCTGGGATTGAACCCAGGTCTCCCGGATAAAAAATCTGGTTTATAAGTTTCAAAAATCAGTCTGAATTGTCCAGTCGGACACGTAGCATAACGGATATGCGTTTGATCTATGAACTTATAAGTGAAATTATTCCCCTGGTTGCAGGTTCAATTCTTGAAAATAATCTTCATAATTCTTACTTTGTCTTAACACTTATATCCGATTACAATTAATGGGATTAGCAATGATCTACAATAGAGGAATAAATAAAATATTCTGTTCAAAGTTCCTTGTAAGCTGCCAAGTTTGGCAAGAAACATCTAAAGAAGACCGAATCCTTGTGAATATAGAGATGAAGACAATAGTCCGAATTATTAGGCTTTATCTCCAAAATGTAGACAAACTAGTTATGTTCTTAATTGCATGGGACAGAAGGCGCCATTAAGGGTTTTCAGAAGGCAAGGACGCAAATTAATTTATCCAACAAGCAATGTGAGTATATCTTTTAATCTTAATTGATTCGGAATAAGAATTTAGAAGGATAGAAAAAAACGAGTTTTCACTTTTCATTGAACAATTTGATTCTTGGAAAAAACATTTTCCTGATCCAGAAATTTAGGATTAAGAATCAGAAAACATAACTAAATGCATAATTCTTTATTGTGTTGACAACAGTTAATTTGTCTCTTGTCTGTCTGTGGATGACAATATATAAGCTCCCCCATGGGGGTTGAGCACTCTGGCGAAGGAATTTACGGCTGCCGCTCGCATAATGCAAAGCCATTCATACGAATTGAGCACTCTGGTATCCGGTAAGTTATAAAATGTAAACAAACGAACGCTACTATTTAATACCTTATAATTCCCTAGCTGACGTGGTACGCTTCTTGGCCGAGCGATCTGATACTAAGTCTAACGTAAAGTTGGGCGGGCTTCGATCCCAGCTGCAAGCGTCCTACGTGTCTAGCCACACTAAAGAGTTGTGGTACAACGAAACAGTCTGTCTGTGGATGACAATATATATATATATATATATATATATATATAATGAATATGTTGTCAGTAACCCAAACATGCTTCATTTATATGTTTTTTTCGATCAAATAACAAAGGTGAATTGATTTAAGAAATATTTACAACAAGAGAATTATCCATTTGGTTTTGAGCCATTACATTATTGATCATTGGTTGTGGGTTTAAGTAAATCTGATATTTTTTTTAGTTTATCTGTAAAACAAACCCGGTTATATATAGTCAAGTGTTTATTTAATATCTTATTTGATAGCATTAAATCGTTTGTTTTTCCTGTATGTAAATCCAATTTGCCTTAGTCGATTTCTAACAGTTATTTTTGCAGCTTTGACTTCTGCTTCGACTCATTTGTTTTTCATTTATTTTGTTTTTAAATGATAAAAATTATCTGTATTCATCTCTGAAATTTGGACAATATATATATATATATATATATATATATATATATATATATATATATATATATGTGTGTGTGTGTGTGTGTGTGAGAGAGAGTGTGTGTGTGTAAGGTTTTGAATAAAATCAGATGCGCATGTTTCGCCATTGGATTTCATTCCAAACATCATCCAAAATTGAAAAAAAAAACAACATTCTGATAGCGAAACATGTCAGTCTAATTTCCTATCCTGCCTTCTGTTTATTATATATATATATATATATATATATATATATATATATATATATATATATATATATATATATATATATATAAAATAGAGGCGCTTAAAAAACTGACCTTGTATCCTGCTTATGCCTAGGCAATGGGTAAATATATACTTAAAATAGCTGAATGTATACTCACCGGTTTGTGGCAGTCTATTTTCTTGCATTTCTACCAAAAAAATCTGATGATTATATCTTTTTTGGAAAAATATATTAAACTAATGGTAATGAGACTGTCAGGAGGAAATGAGTAAACAATCATTTATTTCAAGTTATATCCTGTTCTCCGGGCCATTTTTCCTTTTTTTGAACGATTTATTTATTTCACTTTATATATGATACTGTAAATACTGGTAAACGTAACAAAGAAGAGATCTTGTTTAAGCGATCGGCACAATTAGAGTATTGGTAGATAACACTGTGCCTTGTAATTAATGCCAACAGTCTAAAGAAGGCTATTTTTGAAAAGGGGCCACATTGTTATTCTCGGCCTATCGTTCCCTTTTCTTTAGACAAATGAAGCTGAGATATCTGGCCGAGAGGCACGCGCATGGTCGTCTGTTGCCAAATAATTACTGGATTAGAACAGTGATATTCAGAAAATGGAGCTGAGATAAAGAAAGAGCGAGAGAAAAGATTTAATAGACGTGACTGATTAGAGTGACTGAGAAAAATATCTCGAATGGATAACACTTCAATAAAGAGACACAGTTTTACTAAGTTTTTTTTAGAATGATATTTTTACGATGAGAGATAAAGAAGGGAATACCATAAATCATTGTTTTAACTTATCTAGACTTTTGTGCAATTTTTTTTTTATTTTTCGTGATTCTTCTAATTTACTTTCGCTTGTAAATTTTCTTTATTTTCTTCATTTGTTTCTCTCTTTAACCCTTTTATTACAGTATTTATTCATTTATCTTTTATTTCCAATTTTCTTTACAGCCAAATCTTGGCTGCATAGTCTGGAACAGCCAGCAAGATGTATTGGTCTCTATGTGAACTCAGATAAAAGAATATTCACGTGTTTTAATCAAGATGGCGCCATTTCATTAAATGCTATGCCTCTGAAATTAGTAGACCGGGGCATATATCTCGGTAGTAACATCTCATCTATTGAAAGTGATGTCAATATACGCATAAGTAAAGCATGGATTGCTATAGACTGGTTATCGATCTTGCAAACGAAATCAAAGTTTACAAAACTGTAGCTGTGTCAGTACTTCTGTATAGCTGCACCATTTAGAGTCAAACGAAAAGCATGGAGTAATAGCTTGATGGGAACTACATAAGAATACTGCATACTGTTCGAAACAAATCGTGGAAGCAACCCCCGCCCCCACAAAAAAACAGCAACTTACCTCCTATCACGCAAATCATCTAAGTTTGGTTTGGTCTGGTTTGGTTTTATGGCGTATCAGGTCATTTAATGCCAAATCCTTTTCATACATATATTGAATATATGATTTCTTTACATACTTCGCAGATAACATTCTTTAACAAGCCTAAGCTCATTTTTTGCACACAGTTAAATGGTTTCACTTAATTTCAAACAATTCAGTTTAGTATAAGTACACAGGTTTTTTTATTCACACACAGTCACCTGTTTAAATATAGTCTTTTGTTTACACACAGTTAAATGTAAAAACAGTTCTATTTTAATCAATTCAGTTTAGTTTAAGTATAGTTTTTGTTTACACATCGCTAAATGCAAAAACAGTTCATTCTCAAACAACTCAATTTAGCCTAAGTACACAGTTTAAATGTTAAACAGTTCTATTTAACCCATATATAGGACCTTATTAGGCGCAACCACACCGGGCGAGAGTGGACCTTGGGGCGATGGGAATGAAGGGATACTCCGTATTCCCCAAAGCTCCAGCATTACTTGAGCCCACCATCAGATTGTTTAATGTTATATCCAAGACACTCGTTGTGGAGGTGTCTTATCCCCTAATTAAGTAAGATTAGCAAGACATCTCGGGCACTGCTGGAGAAGTAAGGGCGAACTCATAAAAAAAAGTGTTGTGGACTCCTACACTAGGACATATCAGTGTTGGTTGACCAGCAAAGTTTGGATTCATCAGATCTATTCGGACACTGGATGTCGTTAAGAGGAATTGATAACAGCGATCACGGATAGGGACGGATGGCGAGAAAAAAAGGGAGAGAGAGAGAGAGAGAGAGAGAGAGAGAGAGAAAGAAAGAGACAGTCCAAGGAATCCGTGCTGTCGGTACGCCTTGATGACAATATCTTTTGTTGTTTTGTTCCTTTGTCTTTTCTCAATCCGAATAAGCCTTTTTCATCTGTACAACTACTTCACACTGGAGGCGCCCCTAGTATAACGATTATCGTGGCAGAAAATGGAATAGCTGACCAGTGTTCAAATCTTGGACGAGACTATTTGAGTTTCACTTCAGACTAACGCCCAAGAGAAGGCCTAAATCCATCTGTTTTCCTCCCAGCTATAGGTAAAATAGTAGGTGAGACTGGGTTCTTTAGCCTTGGTTAAGTAACCATTCTAAGAGAAGGAAAATTATGAATTCAAACCGGTTGTACAGCGTTTAAATGTTGACCTTGTGTCTCATATTTTCAGGAGGGGTTGGGTAAATTCAGACCAGAGCTTAAATTCTAAAACCATTGAGATATCCGACTTAATTCTTGAATCCTAAAATGACAGAGATACCCGTATATAGGCTTGAATCCTAAACCTCCAAAAATACCCGATTCAACGCTTGAATCCTAAAACAACTGAGTTACTCGATCCAAAACTTAAATCCTAAAACTCAATTCAGGCTTGAATGTTACAATCAGCCAAACACAAACACCTGAATCGTAAGTGGTAATTTACTAAGCGTTTTTGCTTAGATGTGGCACAAGGCCATATGAAAGGGGCATCCAATGAGACTCGAACTCACTCGTGTAGGTTTGCTAGTCGAGCTTGCTAACCATTACACCACCAGAGGCGCCTCACCTGAATCGTAAGTGCCTAATATCGATCACCAATTGTTAATGAATAATTCATATACTGAGTTAACTTTTCCTTATCTCACTTCCTTTGTTCCATTAAAAGTCTTTGTTGCGATTTCCTTTTACTTATACTAATTCGATAATAAACGAAACCACTTTAATTAGTTTGCACATAACGCGCGGGAAAAAACTATATCTGTGTACTAACAAGTGTCTATTGATACGAATCCTTGACTCATCCAGTTTTGTGGCTACCGTATTATCATAACTGAAACTCCATGGGAAGTGTAAAAAAAATTAAGGCAGTTTGGTTTTTATTTCATTGCTGGAAGCTTTAACTGTGCTCTCATAAAACACACCATTGTCTTTCGCTGGGATGCCGTTTGTCTGGGTTTGTTTTTAGAAGTTTTTTAATCGTTTTAATGAATTCTGCGTGGGAGTGAAAAACGAGTTTATCTCTGCCTAGATGTCTGATTCATTAATGTGTCTATAAATTATATACTCACTTTCTTTACCTGTCTTTCTCGATATATTTGGGTATCGATCTGATCGTTTTCGTTTATCACTCAGCGTCTATTAACCAATAATTTTTCTTTTTACCTATATTTAACCATCTCATTCGACTCACAGCTTGTAAATATCTATCTATCTCAGTCAGCTCGTATCTATCTATCTATCTATCTATGTCAGATTATATTGGCCTCGGGTCACGTGACTAAGCTCGCATAGAACCGTTTTACGTTTTTATCGCTTTTTTAAACGACGATACTTGCTTATGTATATAGATTTATTTTGATGTCAAAATCTTTTTTCTCTCAATCGTAGCTTCGAGGAGGTAAAACAAAATCCCATAAACTCAATGTCACGGTGACCGTGACATCCAAAGGGAAAAGAGAATGCGACTGAGAAGGTCACGTGACGGCCCGATAAAGCACACAAATCAAATGAACTTCATCAAACGGGGTTCGTTAATCATAACGCTTCTAAAACAGGCAAAAACACCCTACGTATGTCTAAATAAACATTCATTAATCAATAGATGATGTCAGCCAGAGACTGGTATTGGAATGAGACATTTTTGATTCAAATCAATATGCTTCTGCGTGTGTGAAAGCATTAACCGTATTAACAAAGGCTTCAATATATATATATATATATATATATATATATATATATATATATATATATATATATTCAGTTATGATCAAAACGTAGCGCTAAAAGAGCTTTTAATTCGGAAAATCGTCACAGTGCTCAATGCACTAATATGCAGAGCACTATTACAATATAAGTCATGCATAAAATAAGATGATAATAAAACATGATAAAAACTTCTTAGTCAGAGTTTCACGGTGTAGATCCTCAAGTGAGCTGATATTCAGCATGTATTATTATTATTATTATTATTATTATTATTATTATTTCTCCTTCTCGAGTTTTTCACACCAGCATTAGCCGATGGTTTCTCATTGGAGTTTGAATGGCAGCAAATCTCCTCAAGTCTCCTCGACTCTTCTCAGTATTCTGGCCAATCTCAATAATGCATTAGTTGGGATGGTCTCCACTTGTCCTCTTATTTCCAAGTTCTCCAGTCCCTATATCAATCCTTTGGTGACTCTACTAAGAGCACCGATTACAATTGGTATCACCGTCACAGTTTTTTCAATACCCAAGCAAGGTCCATGTACTTATATTTTTTTTCGTTTTCTTTCAATTTTACTCTGTGGTCAGCTGGGACAGTGAAGTCCACAATTCGGCAAATTCTCTTTTTTTTTGCTGATTAATACAAGATCTGGTCGTCTGGCCGAAATTAGGTGATCCGTTTGTATCTCAGAATCCCAGAGGTGTTTGCGCGGCTCATTCTGCAGGACAGATTCTGGGTTGTGCATATACCAATTGTTGGTATGGTCAATTTAGAGGAGGTGTGACCAGGAGAATTTGTGTGGGTGTCCAGAATGTTATATTACCTGGAAGATTTCGATCTGAGATGGAAGGAAAAGGAGTTCATTGAAGATTTGTACCTCGACGCCTGTGTGTGCGGCTCAGTCGTCTTTGACCCTAGCCATTCTGGTTAATAAAAGGAAAAAAAGAAGCAAATTATATTTTTATATAACAGTTGTGTCATCTTTCTCTACTAGACAACAATTTGACTCATAGATCAGACCCTAATAGGTACAACCAATCCTGGTTAGAGTGGACCTGGGAATTATGGCACTGAAGGAGCACTCCGAATTTCTCAAAGGTCTAGAATTAAAAGTTTAGAGTTATATCCAGAACACGTTGGGGTGGAGTCTCACACCTCTGCAGAGATGTAGTCGGCGTAGTCTACCGCCTTAGCCGACTGATATATATATATATATCTTGGCGAGACTTCGCGAATGAAGATTTATGATAGATGCTGATGGCTGACTAGGCCGATGTGGGGCAGGCAAGTCCGGCCGCAGCGACTGGAGCTAAAGGTCTGGTCTGGTATGGTTGCTGAGACTCCCTTGATCTTCCTGAGGCGTTTCTTCCTGAGGTTGGCTCTGTGGGAGTCCTCAAAGGTGGTTGAGACCTGATGGATGATGCGGCGCAAGGCCTGACGGTCAGCAGCAAGTGTTGACCACTGGTGGTGGTCAGTGTAACAGGTACCACGGGTCTTCTTGAGGGAGTCTTTAAAACGTTTTCTTTGGTGCCCCTCTATTATGGTGGCCAGTGGAGAGTTCACCATACAGGGCTATCTTAGGCAGGCGATGCCTCCCCATTCAGGATATATGCCCTGACCATCGTAGCGGTAGCTTCAGCAACATGGCCTCTACGCTGGTGATTTCTGCCTGATAAAGTACCTCAATATTGGAGACGTAGTTACTCCAGTGAATTTTGAGGATGGTGCGGAGACAGCGCTGATAGAAACGCTCGGGTGGTAGGTTGCCCATGACCCAGAGCCGTACCGCAGGGTGGTGAGTACGACGGCTCGACAGAAGATGATCTTAGTGCCCTACTTTTGTAGAGTCTACCGAAATCGCTTTTTGCCTTGGCCAGTCTATTGTCTACTTCCCAGTCAATCTTGGCGTCTGATTCGATGGTACACCCAAGTTATGTGAACTGATGAACTGCTTTCAGCTCAGTTCCACCGATGGTGATGCGGGGAGGGCGGTATTCTTCTTGGAGCGCAGGCTGGTGAAGGACCACAGTCTTCTTCAAGCTGACCTCGAGTCCAAAGAGCTAGGCCGTCTCTCCAAAGAAGGAAGTTAGGTGCTGCATGGCTCTTTCGAGCAACGATCAGCGAAGAGGAGGTCACGGAACAGCAGCTCAAGTATTTTTGTGTGGGCATGCAGTCTCCTGAGGTTAAACAGACTGCCGTCAAGATGGTAGCGGATGGATACAGCACCGTCATCGTTAAGGTTGTAGCAGAAAGAACTTCGTATTTTTGTTTGGCGCGTAATTTAATTTGACCGTTAGGGTCACCGCATATTTTCGCCCAATCAGGATTAATTATCCTATTCAGCCTGGACCATCTTTCCGAGCAGCACCAAAAATTGGGGAAAGTCGCCAAAACATTTTCCTTTTCCTCAGAACTCTTCAGTAAGGACAGACGTCTTACTGTCTGCTATTCAATAGCGACAGCAGCATCACACCACCATGAGGAGAGCCATCTAATTTATGGACCCCTTGCGTCTATTCTTTTAGACCATGGGTTCCTAGTTGAATATGAATTAGATGATACTCTATAACAACTTCCTTCCTTCTTTCCTTCCTACGAGACTTGCAGCATACCAGCGTAAACCCTTTATTTCATGCTGCTATTAAAACCTTCATATAAAACCTAACGTCGTCTTCGTTCTTCTCCACTACCTTTATTTTCCATCAACATTTAGCGAGGCAATAACAACCAACGTAACACCAACATAACCTAATAATATCTCCATCGCTATAAGGTCTTCTATGACCTGTTTAAGCATCATGCTAAAAAAGATGCTGAACAGAGTCGGTGCCAGAACACAACCCTGTTTCACGCCGTTGACGATGGGGAAGGATCCAGAGAGGTCGCTGTTCAACCTAACTTGGCCGCGCTGGTCTTTGTGGAGTTTGATAACCATGCTGAGGAACTTTGGGGGTCAGTCAAGGCACTCCATGATCATCCACAGTCCCTTTATGCTCACTGAGTAAAACGCTTTGGTCAGGTCCACAAATGCTACATACAGTCCTTTGTTCTGCTCCCTGCATTTCCCTTGGAGCTGTCTGAGGACGAACACCATGTCTGTGGTGCCCCTGTTAGCTCTGAACCCACACTGTGTTTCCGGTAGATGGTCTTCAGCGATGGTGGGTACCAATCTGTTTCAGAGTATACGAGTAAGTATTTTCCCTGCGATAGAGAGCAGAGTGATCCCCTGACAGTTGGAGCTCTCTGAATTTCTTCCTTGTTTTTCTACAAGGTGACGATGATTGCATCGCGGAGATTAATTGGAAGTTTGCCCTGCTCCCAACAACAGACAAGGAGTTCATGAAGCTTACTGTGTAATGCTGGTCCTCCCTCTTTCCAGAGTTCTGGTTGAATCCTGTCGACTTCCACAGCCTTGCCACTCCTCAAATGCTCTATGTCTTTAGAAATTTCTTTCATTGAGGGTCGTTCATCCAATTCTGCTTTGAATAGTTGCTGGGGATGCGGAGAACTGCTGGGTCCTGGACAACATGGTCAGCGCTAAAGAGGGATTGGTAGTGCTCAGACCAACAATTCAGAATGGAGACTTTATCTGTAAAACACACTTTCCCATCTGCATTGCGCAATTTAGGAATTGAGAAATTTTTTTATGATATTTAGAAGAGTTCTTGAAATTTCCTGAGTTTTTTGGGGGACAATTTTGCTCTTTTATTCATCTTAATTTCAGTTGCTTTTCATCTCGGATGTATGGCCTGTAGATTAGAAGCTTTGATATTTTTTTCTCATTTGGTATACCTCCATACCAATAAAAATGAAACCTTGTGGACCCCAATTTGAATAAAAATGAAATTTATCAAAAATACTTGATGAAAATCACATCCACTATTTGCACTGAGTAATAAAGTTTAATAAGAGGGATGTGCTTCCCTTGCTGGGCACAAATTGTCAATTCTTGGTGATTTTGACAAATACACACACAGTTCACTTTGTACCTCAGGTCTAGATCTGTATTTGGTAATTTTATTTGTTAGTGCTGAAAATGTTTCGAAGAAATATGTTGTTGCCTATTGAGACAACAATGGATACTGAGAAGCCTCTCGAAGTCAAAAGTTTGGGAGTGGTTACCGTTTAAACAGAATTTTCATAGGTGTGTACTCGTAGCTTGAAAAACAAATTTGTGGTTCTGTTGCTAATCGGATAATATAAACTTTCAAGACACAATTGCAGCATCTGCGAACCCCTGTTGTTCACGTTGCAAACCTTTTGTTGTCACCGGATCACAGTTTGAAAACTACTGCAGTAGATGAGTTCATAAGTCAGGAGAGGCGTCCAGGTAATCCATCGTGTGTTTATCCTGAAAAACAACGATTGATGAGTACATTGTGACATGACCGGAAAACAGTGAAAGACATGAAAATCCATTATCCATCAAAGAGATGTGATTGGTTGGTGTCACGTGATATAAGAGAGAGAGAGAGAGAGAAAGAGAGAGAGATTTAATCACATGTCATTTTACCAGGAGTAATTCCATCCTTAGGTTAGGGAATCGTGTTCATTGTACATTTATATTTACATTTTTTATGCAATTATTTCTTAAAAGTTTTTGGGTACTTTTATATATCAAGCATTCCTAATAATTTGCTCAAGTATTCCTATCTGATTCTAATTCATAGACAATTATACAGTTTCAAGTAACTATTTTTATTCAATAATAATCATTTATTTGCACACAGTTACATGGCTTCAAGTAACTAATAATAATCCTTCGTAAACAATTATAACTTCAAGTAACAATTCTTGATTTAAATTATAATTATATAACAAATAATAATTTGGTATCAAGTATTCCTCTCTAATACTGATAACTTTAAACAGGTCTACTTGATTCATAGATGGGACGCTAATAGTTACTATCACTCTAAGCCAGAGTGGACCTGGGAGTAATGACAGCGAGGGGGACTCCTCTCTCTCTCTCTAGAGCTCCAAACTTGGAATCTCAACATTAAATTCAGTTTAGTGTCATGCCCAGGACATCTGCAGAGGAATTTCAATCTGTATATTCTAATGCTTATTGACAGGGGTTAGAAAGAGAGGGTAGATAATAAACAGCATCATAAGAATATAACCTTCGCCAGAACCAAAATCTCGCAAGAGGAAAATGAATTGTAGAGTTAGAATTTAACTTTTAACAAAGATTGTTTCCTCCTTTCGAAAGGACAGACTGAAGATCGATAAATAGGAATGTAAACCAACATCCCGTGGGTCAGCTCCGAGTAATTTATGAACTTGGATAATTACTGTCAACAAAGTGGTTGTCTACTTTTCTATCATCGTATAAAAATGATTTACGGCTTTATGGTTCAACTCAATAACAAGTGACAACAAGCAATGGTTGCTTGCTCTCCCAATTCGACATCATATACGTACACCGACAACTATCCCGCTGGGAGGGTGTCCTCGTGGTGTAACGGCTAACGTGTTGAACTGTCGGTTCAGCACGTTAATCGTAGTAAGCAAGTTCGAACTCCAATCTTGCCATTACGTTCGCTTTTGGACTAATAACCTTGGAAAAGGCATGAACCCTCCAGTTATGTGTGAAATCATACCTCTACTTTTCTTCTACAATGATGGTGTTGGCATTAGATAATCCTCGAGGACGGATATGCCATTAAATAAAGAAACCAATCTATCTCGCTGTTTTATTAACTATACTTTTATTCAACTCACTAGACACGAAATAAAAACCTCCTCCAAAACAACAACAACAACAACAAAAAGACAAAAAATGAATAGAAATAAATGAAAATAGAAATAAAAAAACACAATAAAACAAAACACGAGGTTAAAAATAAAGGTTGGACAGGTCAATATTAGTAAATATTTATAAGCTTTATATCTAAAAAAATCAATAGAAAACAAAACAAAATAAAAACTTTGTTCTTGTCTACTTTCCTCTTTGTTCCATTTGATTCCTTTCTGTGTATGCATATTTTTTTCTTTTCTTTCCTCCAGCTTGCTATTCTTTTTATTGTATTCTAATTTTTTCAATTTTATTCTTTATATATATATATATATATATATATATATATATATATATATATATATATTGCCGTCTGTTTGGATAATTTTCGACGCGACAGTCATAGCGTCCTTTGGACTTTCAATAGAATTGCCAATAAGAAAACACCTCCTCTTTCCTCGCTGACCGAAATTTTATGAAAACGACTAGGTAGTTTCATGTGGTTCTCATATACCGTATGGATTTGTGATACATTTCCTTGCGGCCCAAAACGAGGCTGGTGAATATTTGAAAGTAAAATTGATCAGAATGGAAGGTCATCAAAGAGATGAAAAACTGTGAGGACGAGAAAGAAGAAAGAAAAGGATAATAATAGCATAAATTTGTCTTTATTTCTCCTAAGGCCAACTGCTTTTCTTCCAGTCCTTCAACTTTTACTCATGTTTTCATATAATGTTATACAAAAATGATTTTCATAATTTATTCCTTCTTATCTTTTATGAAGTGTGTAAAGTAGCTTGAATTGTTGTGGAGAAAAAACAGGAAGGAATATAAGGAAATCGCATTGGTTAGAGAGAAAAAATTGAGGAAAGGATAAAAGAAAAAAAAAAGATGAGTAAATAATATATATAGAAGAAAGAAAGAAAGAAAGAAAGAAATAGGAGGAAGAAGAGAAGTAGTGCAATTGTGACTTGGTCTATTTAACCATCACTTCTGTAGTGAGTTGCATCCTCACTGGGTGCTGTTATATTGTAACAGCCTTCCCTGAACTTGTTCGCTTTTGGTTAAAATACAATTATCGTATATGGGCAAGTTTCTCTCAGATTATTTTTACCCAGTCAGCTGGGGCTGTAGAATACACCGACTGCACCTAAACAGAGGGGTAAGATCCCCCCGCCCAATGAGTGTCCTCGATATGACACTAAACAATCTGATGGCGAGGTTCCAGTAATACTGGAGCTTTGGGGAATGCGGAGTACCCCTTTATCGCCATTGCTCCCAGGTCCACTCTGGCCCGGCGTGGTAGCACCTGATAGGGCCCTATCTATGGGTTAAATAGAACTAACAGAATATTTATGCTAAACTGAATTGTTTGATTAAACTGAATAGCTTGAAATAGAATATTTTTGACAATTAAACCGTACTTACATTTAAACTACGTTCTTATGCTAAACTGAATTATCTAAAGTAGAACTGTTTTTTGACATTGAAACTGTATCTACACAAAACCAAATTGTTTAACATAGAACTGTTTTGACAGTTAACTGTGTGTAAACAAAATCTGTACTTATACTAAACTGAATTAGCAGAATTAGAACTGCTTGACTAAACTGAATAGCTCGAAATAGAAATGTTTTTCACAATTAAACTGTACTTACATTTAAACTGCGTGCTTATGCTAAACTGAATTATTTGAAATTGAAGTGTTTTTGACATTGAAACTGTACTTACACTAAACTGAATTGTTATATATAACTGCTTGAATAGTTTGAAATAGAAATGTTTTTTGACAATCAAACTGTGTACTCATGCTAAACTGAATTGTTTGAAATAGAACTAATTATTTACATAAAAATGGATTTATGGTATATCAACAAAGGTTGATATACCATAAAACCCAACGAACTAAACCAAACCAATCAGATTATTTTATCTACTTTAGAGTGTAGAACCAGTTACATTGCCACGTGAACTTAGATCACTTTTTGAGGCTTCAGCCAAGAGTAAATGTGAGAAACGGTCACATGAAGGTTGGGGATTTAAAAAAAGTCAGCTGGTTAATGACTGGCTGAAGACAAGCAAGGAGCTTAAATTTTGGAGCTAGTAAATCTCCCTTTATTGGAGGGATAGGATACGATTTATGGAACAATAGGATATTTCCTTCATCGACTAAAAATGCTACTTCACGTCTCGCAGATTTGAGACTTGTTCGACGGGAGGCTGTAAACAGACCAATAAAAGGAATGGTATATTTCCCTGAACCAGGGAAGGAGTAGCGCCCTCCCCTTCACCTTGGTGTAGTAGCTATCGAAAAGGGAGCCTTCGGGTTACCCTCGACTATGGTCGCCAACTTTACTTATATTTTCCTGAATCACGTGTCTGACCTTTTCCTTTTTACTGAACTCATTTTATCTCTCCATCTCGTCTTTGTCTCCCTCGAAATTTTCATTGAGATCCTCACAATGCAACAATGCTCCTTAACTATGACCTTGTGCAGTACTTGCTGCGTAACAGTGGATAGAAACTCAATCTCGTAGACCCTCAGTAATATAGTAAATTCGATCTATGCAATTCAGAAATGTGGATTTGTAAATACCCAGGCTCCCAAACGACGAATCAAGCTAGTACTGCAATAGTAATTAGTTCTATTCTCATTGAATGTGACCTTGAGTTGTAGTAAGTTTAGCTTAGGTACTTCATTGTAGAATAAGTGATAGCAAATTAATCTAATAGACCATTATTAACATTAAGTTCGATCCTCACTGGGCCTACACAGAGTCAGTCAAAAGTTGCGGCAACATGGGCAGTCGTCTAGGATCCAAAGTGCGTGGAGATGCTTATCATGTCTGAGATAAATTTAGTCAGTTTCTGAGCATTTGTTTTCTAGCGCATAAAATCTTGTTTCAAAGTTGAAATATTTTTTATCATGAGAGTGAGGACTATATTTATTTTTATTTGAATCTCGAGGAAGGTGCTGAGAAAGAGAAAACATTTCATATACATAGAGCTGAGACTGAGTAAATCAATTGGTCAGTCATCTCATAAGATGTATAGCAATAACATACTGAATTTTCAAGAGTCGACGACAATTTTAAATGTCCATACGAAAAAAGTCTGGAAACTTATCGTATGCTCCCCGTATAACAATGATAATTTCCTATAAAAAATCAATCAAGATTTCCATTTATCTAACTTTTTATTTCATCTTTTCTTCAGAGAGAGAGAGAGAGAGAGAGAGAGAGAGAGAGAGAGAGAGAGAGAGAGAGAGAGAGTCACCCATGAATAAGTCCACTTCTCTCAATTTTTATAAAAAAATTGATTTTCTTCTAAACTGAAGGTCATCATCATCATCATATCGTGCTGGCAGCACGGATATCCCTGACCCTCTCTCGCCACTCCTCCCTATCGTTCATCGCCCTAGGTAGGTCTTCAGGACAACAACCTGTATCCTCACATAGCTGCTGAATGTACGTTCGTGCTGGTCGTCCTGCTTTTGCGCGGCCGTGTGTGGGGATCCATAAGAGTACATCTCTTATGAGTTCATCTCTGCTTCTCCAGCAATGTCCTGCATGTCTGGTTCGCCTAACTTGAATAGATTTCGTGATAGGGGGCAGGTGGCCGTACAGTTGGTGTCTTGTGGGGTGTTGCTGCCAGGACTTGTTGAGGATTGCACGCAGCATTCTTGTGTAATTGCCATCTAGTTTCTTCTCCAGCCGTTTTGTTAGCGTCCATGTAGTGCATCCATATAGCAGTATCGATGTGACCGCTGCCTGGAAGAAACTGCGTTTCATTTTATCGGTTAGGTCTGATTTCCATATAGTCGATAGCCTATTGATAGCTGTCCATGCTTTCGTTAACCTCGTTTCGATGTCCTTTTCGGTTGATTCGACGCTGCTTCCTAGGTACGTGAATTTGTCTACTAGTTTAAGAGGGGTTCCTTTTAGAGTGGAGATGTCCCCCGTTTGGTTATAGCACATATATTCCGTTTTGTGTGCATTAACATGGAGGCCTATGCTTGCTGCTGCTCGTTCCAGGCTATGCAGAAGTGTTTCGGCTTGGTCAGGTGTATTTGCCAGTATCGCTATGTCATCGGCGTAGTCGGCGTCGGTAATTGTTGTTGCGGGATATCTTCTGCTTCTTTTCTTCGTCAGTTCGAAGCCATTCTCTTTGATTTTGTCAATCGATGTTCTAAGTACGTAGTCTAGACAAATGATAAAGAGATACGGAGCCAGCGTGTCCCCTTGTAGTACTCCTGCTACAATGTCGAAGTATTCTGTGTCTCCATCTGGTGATCTGAAGGTACCAGGATTTTATTATTTCTTGTTGATCATCATGAACAAGAAGCTCAATAGTATTGAAAATATCTGACTAAAAATAGGAATATATAGCAGTCCAAAAAATAGTAGACCTCATATATAATGATGCAATTTTGTATTTGGTTACAGAATTTCAATATTATAGATTTTGGTTATTAAGAACACCTTAGAGGCGACATCTCGACACTAAATGGTTGTTCTCTGAAACTAGTGGACATATACATAGAGCTGAGACTGTAAATGAATTATTAACACTGAAAGTTGAAGATTTTTTTACTGGAAAGAAAAAAATTCCTGAGAGAGTTTGATTACAAATGGAAAAGATGTTGTTGGAATGAAACATGTGCCTGGTGTACGAAAGATTCACTAAGAACAGTTGTTGTTCGCTAAAAAGATAGCAGAACAAGTACTTTCAATAAACTTTTGGATAGATGAGTCAAATGAATGCAACCCTTTCGAACAACTTGCATTCCGTAAACAATAAGATAAGAATAAACTAATTTTATTCTGGCGATGGGAATGGGGTTAAATTAACGAGAAGGGATTTATGTCCACTTGACAATTCAATTGGTTCTTGTTCTATTCTAAAATAGACAAAATAATCTGAGCGAAACTTACTGTTGGGTATCACCCACCTTTTCCCACACAATGAACTAGTCCATCTGCCATATATAGCAGTAGCTACTAATACCAGGGCAGACTAGAAGATGAAGAGCAGCTTCTTAAAGGAATAGTATTAGAGCGTTGGAGACTTGAGATCGCACTAGATCACCTTACTTGCTACCGTAATAACGGAAGCCAATAATATCGTTGGACTATATCTTTATTCTGTATTCACTAATCCTATGTTCTTGTCTACTAATAGTCTCTCTATTGTATATACTTTTTCCAGAGAATACATCTCTATTTCCTCTCATATGGTGGTTTGTCCTTTATTTAATATTAAAAGCGTTCACTAATCCTATGTTCTTGTCTACTAATAGTCTCTCTATTGTATATACTTTTTCCTGAGAATATATCTCTATTTCCTCTCATATCGTGGTTTGTCCTTTATTTAATATTAAAAGCGTTCACTAATCCTATGTTCTTGTCTACTAATAGTCTCTCTATTGTATATACTTTTTCCTGAGAATATATCTCTATTTCCTCTCATATCGTGGTTTGTCCTTTATTTAATATTACAAGCGTTCACTAACCAGAACGCAACACTTGCCCAAATGTAGAAAAAAAGTATTCCAGCCTTGAGCGAACATGATTCTTTTATAGATACAACGATGCATTGGATGTTTGATTGTCTCTGCAGTGATAAAATTACCCTTTTTGCAGCTTCCTTTTTTTTTTCAATCAGCGTATTATAGAGTTGAAGTCAAATATTTATTTGTACATTAATTGTCCCAGTCGACTAGGGCTGCAGATAACACCGACTGCATCTCTGCATCAACACAATCCTCAATGCTAGAAAGTCATCTTCCTCCTTCTTTTCTTGACTCATTGAGGCTGTCTATGTCATCTCCCGAATGTAAGACCTAGTGTATCGTCATCAGTTTCCTTGTTCTTTGTTTTTTTTGGCTGAGTTCCTCCCTTGTTCATTTAAAAAATAGTTCAGAGTATCTTACAAAGGAGACTGATTGGGTGTTTGTTTCTTTTATGAGATTTCTGCAGTAAAGCTTAGTTTCGACAAGTTTTCTTGTTGTTTTGCTGTATTCTTTTCTTATTCTTTTTTCAATCTTTGTTTGATGGTGTCCACTTCCAATATTTCCAAATACGTGTAATTTTCCTTTTCTCCAAGTCTTCTGATGCTTTTCTGAATTGGCAGTTCTATTTCTACTGTTGTTTCTCATTCGCCTTTTCATTATCAGATTGGGACATATTTGAATGCCAAGTTTCATTTCTATATCTCACGTGTATATATTTATAATTTGTATCGAAGTTTCTAGTTCTTTTTCCCTTTTGATATACATCATCATCATCATCATCATCATGTCGTGCTAGTAGCACGGATATCCCTGACCCTCTCTCGCCACTCCTCCCTATCGTTCATTGCCTCTGGCAGGTCTTCTGGACTACATCCCGTATCCTCACATAGTTGCTGAATGTATGTTCGTGCTGGTCGTCCTGCTTTTGCATGGCCATGTGTGGGGGTCCATAAGAGTACATCCCTTATGAGTTCGTCCCTGCTTCACCAGCAGTGTCCTGCATGTCTGGTTCGTCTAACTTGAATAGTTTTCGTGATAGGAGGAAGGTGGCCGTACAGTTGGTGTCTTGTGGGGTGTTGCCTCCAGGACTTGTTCAAGATTGCTCGCAGCATTCTTGTGTAATTGCTGTCTAGCTTCTTCTCCAGCCGTTTTGTTAGAGTCCATGTAGTGCATCCATGTAGCAGTATCGATGCGACTGCTGCCTGGAAGAAACTGCGTTTCATTTTATCGGTTATGTCTGATTTCCATATAATCGATAGCCTATTGATGGCTGTCCATGACTTCGTTAGCCTCGTGTCGATGTCCTTTTCGGTTGATGAGACGCTGCTTCCTAGGTAAGTGAATTTGTCTACTAGTTTAAGAGGGGTTCCGTCTAGAGTGGAGATGTCACCCGTTTGATTATAGCACATATATTCCGTTTTGTGTGCATTGACATAGAGGCCTTTGCCTGCGGTTGCTCGTCCAAACTATGCAGTAGTGTTTCGGCTTGGTTGGGTGTATTTGCCAGTATCGCTATGTCATCGGCGTAGTCGGCGTCGGTAATTGCTTTTGCGGGGTACCTTCTGCTTCTTTTCTTTGTCAGCTCGAAGCCGTTCTCTCTGATTTTATCAATCGATGTTCTAAGTACGTAGTCTAGACAAATGATAAAGAGGTATGGGGCTAGCGTGTCCCCTTGTAGTACTCCTGCTACAATGTCGAAGTATTCTGTGTCTCCATCTGGTGATCGTACTTTTACTTTGGTGTTTCTATAGAGAATCGTTATTGCTGCTACGGTTTCTTTAGGTAGGCCGTATGCTAGTAGGATTTGTTCCATCTTTCCTCTGTGAATGGAATTGAAGGCCTTGGTAAAGTCGAGAAACAGTAATGTCGCTTGTATGTTTTTTGCTCGTACACCTTCAAGGATTCTACGGATGGTTAATATTTGTGAGGTCGTGGATCTATTTCTTCGGAAGCCATTTTGGTTTTTCCTAAGGATGTTGTTGATTTTGGGTTCTATGCGGT
The DNA here is from genome assembly GCA_963585895.1 of Sepioteuthis lessoniana. NCBI lineage: Eukaryota > Metazoa > Mollusca > Cephalopoda > Myopsida > Loliginidae > Sepioteuthis > Sepioteuthis lessoniana. The sequence goes on along the minus strand of OY757913.1, from coordinate 118,927,004 downwards.
TTCGTAGTAGGGCATTGTAGATTTTGGCTGCTATGGATGTAAGTGTTATGCCTCGGTAGTTTTTGGCTAATCCGAGGTCACCCTTTTTAGGAAAGGGGAGGATGCATCCCTTCATCCATCTATCTATCTATCTATCTATCTATCGGATTTTGATTATATACTGCGTTGCAGTGTCGGAGCAGCATGTCGTCGAATTGTCTGGTCTTCCATACTTCCGGGGGAATCTCGTCCAGCCTGTAGCTTTCCTATTTGTAATTTTTCTGAGAACCGAGTCTAGTTCTTCTTGTGTGAACGGTCCTAGTTTAATGTCCAATTGCTTACTATTTATTCTGGTGATTGGTTCATGTGTTATTTTCGGTGGGTTTCCTAGTAGGTTTTCGAAGTGCTGTTATCACAGTTTTATTCTTTCCTGTTGGTTTGCAGCTTTCAGTTTTGCTTTGGCTGTGCTTTTTCTTCTACTCACTTCGTTTATTGTTTGCCAGGCTATCCTAGATTGCCTATCTTCCACCGAGTCTCTAATCTTATCTATCTGATTTTGAATATATTCTGTCTGTTCCTTTATATATATGCCTGCTAATTGATATTGTGCCGTTTTTAGTTTTAAGGCATTTGTGTTTGTTGGGTTTTTCGATAGTTTTTGGAGGCTGTTTTCACTAGTGCACCTTTTTCTCTCACCGCTAAAGTTTCCCATGGGACTCTATATTTAGTTTTGAGTTTTGTTGGAATGCATTTCGCTGCTGCCTTGAGGTGCGCATCGGCAAAATTTTCATATTCGTCATTTGGTGTACTTTTTTCCGCCTTCTCTTGTAGTGTTTCGAATCTGTTTCTTAATTCTAATACGTATTTATCTCTTATATCTCTGTTGTTCAAAAGGGCCCAGTCATAGTGTTTGGTGGCCGCTGTTCGTTTGGCGTTTTTTCGTAGGCTTAGCCATATTTTTGCCGTGACTATTCGGTGATCGGAGGACAAACCCTCGAAAGAGGAGTTTGCCTCGCAATTCATAGCACTATTTTTTCATTTCTTGTTTATAAGGACGTAGTCTATCTGTGCTTTACTATTGTTCGCGTACGTGTATGTCCATAGTTTGCCCTCCCTTTTTTGGTAGTTTGTATTGAGGCATGTTAATCTATTTTCTATCATGAAATCTGCTAGATGTTGCCCATTCCTATTTGACGCGTTGTGAAGGCTATATTTGTTGTTTCCGTTTTTCCTGATTTGGGCATTTATGTCTCCGCCAATGACTAACATGTTGTGTTTTGGGATGCTACGCACTAATGAGGTTAACTCATCGTAGAAGGCGACTAGTTCAGTTTCTTCACTAACATTGGTAGGGCTGTAGCAGGAGATGATTGTTGCTCTGGGGTTGCCATTAAAAGTAGCTGCCATCATCCTAGCTTGTATTTTCTCAATGCTATTTAGCGTTTTTAATGCTCTAGGTCCAAGGTGGTTTACCTTTTCCTGTGATTTTGTCAATTTGTATCCCTCTGTGCATTTTCTAAGTATATTATTGAGAAAGATCATTGCTATAACAAATAACAGTTGTTAGAGTGAAGATGCCTCTGTATTTTTTTTCATCCTACAATGTGTGAAAGCACGTGCAATACCCTACCCTCATCAGCCGCCAACCAGGGTGATAACACAGTTTCAGTAGCTCAAGGCTACCGAAAATAACAAATAACAGTTGTTAGAGTGAAGATGCCTCTGTATTTTTTTTTCATCCTACAATGTGTGAAAGTACGTGCGATACCCTGCCCTCATCAGCCGCCAATCAGGTTTGGTTTGGTTTCTTCGTTTTATGGCATATCAAATCTTTTTAGGTTATTTAATGCCAAAGCCATTCTCCTAGAAGAACAGTAGTGGTACTATTTAACCCATAGCTGGGAGGATAAGGGGGTTCATACCTTTCCCAAGGGTATTTGCCCGAAAGTGAACGTAATAGCGCGACTGGAGTACGAACTCGCGTACTACGATTCCACAGTCCATCGCTTTAACCATTACACCACGAGGACCCCCACCCCCGCCAACCAGGGTGATAACACAGTTTCGGTAGCTCTAGGCTACTGAAAATAACAAATAACAGTTGTTCGAGCGAATATGTCTCTGTATTTTAATCTCTGCCAAGTTTTTTCACTTGCTGTTAATTCTAGTTTCCAGTTTTCAATAGATTTCGTGATGAAGTTTATGACTTTATTGGATATTATTGTTGCTGTTGTCCCCACCACCTAGTAAGCTTTTTATACCCGTTTTAAGTGCTGGTATTTCAGAGGCAGCTCATCTGTATTAATTCAATGTTCGGTTGACAATATATAATTATTGCTTCTAATGAGGCCAAATGATTTTTCAAGTCTATGTTGTGTTCTATTGATCGTTAGTCAGGAAGTGAATTCTGAAAACCAAAGTCATCACGCTGCGGTATCATTAGCGAACGATTCTTTCTGACCAGATAATTCCATGGTCGTTGTACCGTAGGGTATCTCTCGCACTCGGTAACCTTCCAGTTGCGTCGAACGGAACTCTTTGATCTCCGGAGGTGTGCTATCATCATTCCTTCACATCTCGCATTCAATGACCTTTCTAAAGAATTTCAGAACTTGTAAGAGGCGCGCTTAGTGTACCAGTTATCTTCGTTGGAAACGGAATCGGCGATCCAGGTTAAAATCCTTGACGTGGCAGATTGCATTTCCCTTTGCGCTAATGCCCTTGGGAAATGCCTAAATCTCTCTGGTCTTCCATTTTGCCAGCTGTTGGTAAGTATAAGGGGAGACAGGTTTCTTTAGTTTTGATAGGGTAATCAGTCTAAAAGGCCTTACTCGTCACGTTGGGTTTGGCCAAATACATACTTCTTCCTAAAAAATTAAAAAAACCCCAAAACAAACAAAAAAACAAAAACGGAAACTACTAACCCAGGGATTGAACTCGCAACATTCAAGGAATTAGAAGTGCTTTCGTGGCGTTTTTAATCAGTAGAACACGATTGCCTCAGAATTTGATATTCTTTAATAAAGTTACCGTGGATTCAGTTTGTTATTTTCAAAAGGTTGCAGAATGTGTTTGACACAAGATGAGAACCGGAGAATATAACAGCTGAAACATTGTAGTAAGCAAAATAAAGACGAGCAAACTTGTTCAAACGATGGAAAAACCTCATTCGGAAATGAAACAAAAACTATCATCGTATATAAAGTTTCATTTTGGCAACGAAATGCTGATTTCATTTCTTTAGGAACTTTTGAACTGATCAGTTCTTCATTATGAAACCTCGTTGCTTCTTCATCGGCGTCTATTTCTCCACCAGTCATCACACAGATCGGAATTATGAGTTTCATAAATCCTGAGGTACTAGCGCTTTTCTCTATTAGGCCATGTCCCTTTGGATGATGAAGACGTGGAAACAGGCAAAAAATAATCTATAATATTAATAAGATAAGGCATGAACATCTATGTTAGAATTTTATGCTCTGTTATCACCAGTGATGAGTAGCATACAATAGTGAAGCTTCACAGTATAATAAAAGAGGAATTTCAGAGGAGCTTCAACCAATATAGATTTCAGTGGAGTAAGTGCGTCGGATGCCAAGTGGATTAGGCTGAAGAAAAGTGGAGTTTTATTCATTGTTCATTTCTGTCTTACTAAATATAATTTTACTTTCGATTCTTTTTGATAAGCATCGAATTGAAAAAAAAAAATGAAAAAAAAAAAAAAAAAGAAAGTAAAAAAAGATTACTCACTTGGAAAATAACTCTTTTTGTATCACTATGAATTACTTTTAATGGCCACCAACAAACTATTTTTATAAATGTATTGCTGAGATCAAAGACAGCATAAACAGCTTATCTTACAGTCCACCGATCAATCAGAATATATTTAAATTTCTTGCTGTTTTTTTTTATTAATATATTGTATGATTTATTTAGAAACCTTTGTGCGGGAAAATTGTTTTATTTCTCTACAAATCTTTCTAACCAACCTTGAGGGTGGTAGTTTCATTGTCTAACCACTTAGCTGTTTATTCATTGTAGTCATGGCTATAATAATATAATGACTGAATCTTTGAAATGACAAATCATCACAAGTAATACTTACTCATATTACATGCGTATTGTAAGATGAGCATTATTAAAAATAAAGGACGTAGATTCACTTTTATTAAAGTTTATGATAATTATTAATACGCAGTACTTAGTCATATTAAATGCAAATTGAAGGATGGTAAAAATAAAAAATAAAAAGCAAAGAGTTGCTTTTATTCAAGTTTATGATAATCATTTACGTTGAAAAAAATGTATCGTTTTTATCATTTATCAACAATAGGTTAGGGTCTGGTTTACACCGAATTTGGCGTACGGAAGACAGTTGCAGGCTGATCCAGAGATCTCAGATACCCCTGAAAACCCTTAAAAATTAAAAAAAATATTTTGAATGAATATTTAATTTTATTATTTTTCAGACTTGGAGAATTAATCTAAATTTGGGCTAAAAAAGATTTTGAGTCGTATCTTCTTGTAGAACTAAACCTTTTCTAGGCATAGCTTTGAGAAATCTCAAAAGTTTAAAATCAGACCCAAAATAGTGGACTCTTTGGGGTAAAGAGGATAAACATTTGGTGATGAATTATCATGAGATCTTTCACTGATTTACTTGGATTTGTGTCCTCATCTTGGTTGTTGTTATTATATATATTATTTATTCCTAACGTTTCGGTTCATGTATTCTTTGACGTTCTTCAGTTGACACTTGTGGTCAGTAATCATCTGGGAATTTTGAAGTCTATTTTAAGTTATATTATGGTGTATTGGAAGAAGTGGACGCGCGACATTTCAAAAATTAACTTGGAAGAATTAACTGATTCGAGATATTATCGTAGGGTCAGCGGAATGAGAACAATCCACCCTTGTGAATTGAATAAACAATTTGAATGTTACTGCAGCTGTCACCTGATGAAGAGTAGAGAGTAAAACGGCCAAATAAATGTAACAATTAAAACCAATAATCAATGTACGAGGTGAATACGATAAGTTTCCAGACTTTTTTCGTATGGGCACTTTTATTGATCGTACGCACATGAAACTCAAGTCCCCTTCGACGTAATCTCCTCCAGCTGCAATGTACTTGTTGTACCGTTCCAACAACTTCTAAAAGGCCCCATGGAAGTCCTCTTGTGAGAGCGTGTCAATGACCTTCGTCACTGCCTCTTTCATCTCCTCAATTGTCTCATAACGACAGCCTCTGAGCTTAGGGAATAACCAAAAGTCACAGGGAGCAGGGTCTGAACTATAGGGAGGGTGAGGAACTGTGTTGCTGCCCATCTTGGTCAAATAGTCAGTGACAAGGATGGAATTGGGGACTGGTGCATTGTCCTGGTGGAAATGCCACTGACCCGATTTGAAGAGTGCTGGCCTCTTCCGACGGAATCTCTTCCTGAACTCCATTAAACATAGTAGCCCTAACCCTAACCGTTTGGCCAATCAATTCTGGTGTATTGACTTCCTTCCTCTTCCCACACCTCTCATCATCCCTCACAGACTCCCTACCTTCCTTGAATCTCTTATGCCACTCAAAAACTGATGCTCGATTCATACAAGATGGTCGAAAAGTAGCCAGAAGCATTCCATATATTTCTGTGGCATTTTTTTCCAAGTTTACACACTGAATTTTATTGCACATCGTTCTTTTAAAGTGTCAGATTGCATTTTTGAAATTCACCAGCTGTGACAATCAGGCTTTTAGTAGGGTGTATTCCGATTGCAGCTGTAGCTGTTCATTTGAACCTGAAATCCTAAAAATTGGTCAGTCATCTCATATGATGTATAGCAATAACATACTGAATTTCTAAGGGTCTACGACAATTTTAAATGTCCATACGAAAAAAGTCTGGAAACTTATCGTATGCTCCTCGTATAACAATGATAATTTCCTTTAAAAAATTCAATCAAGATTTCCATTTATCTAACTTTTTATATCATCTTTTCTTCAGAGAGAGAGAGAGAGAGAGAGAGAGAGAGAGAGAGAGAGAGAGAGAGAAAATCACCTATGAATAAGTCCACTTTTATCAATTTTTATAAAAAGATTGATTTTCTTCTAAACCGAATGTACCAGGATTTTATTATTTCTTGTTGATCATCATGAAAACGGATATTATTAGGTATTATTTATCAAGAAACTCAATAGTATTAAAAAATATCTATCTAAAAATAGGAATATATAGCAGTCCAAAAAATAGTAGGCCTCATATATAATGATGCAATTTTGTGTTTGGTAAGAGAATTTCAATATTATAGATTTCGGTTATTAAGAACACCTTAGAGGCGACATCTCCACACTAAATGGTTGTTCTCTGAAACTAGAGGACCAGTTCACCTACCTGGGAAGCAGTGTCTCATCAACCGAGACAGAAATCAACACGCGACAAGCAAAGGCATAGGCAGCTATCAATAGGCTATCGGTCATATGGAAGTCAGACTTGACTGATAAAATAAAACGCAGTTTTTTCCAAGCAGCAGTCGTATCGATACTACTATATGGATGGACTACATGGACGGTAACAAAACGTATGGAGAAAAAGCTTGTTGGCAATTACATAAGAATGCTGCGAGTAATATTGAACAAAGTCCTCGAGGCAGCACCCCACAAAGCAGCATCTGTACGGCCACCTACCACCTATCACGAAAACTACTCAAGTTAGACGAACCAGACATGCGGGACACAGCTGGAGAAGTGGGGACGAACCCATAAGCGACATACTCCTGTGGACCCCTTCACATGGACGAGCAAAGGTAAGACGACTAGCTAGAATCTATATACAACAGTTCTGTGCCGAAACAGGATGTAGCCTTGAAGATCAACCTGGAGCGATGGACGATAGAGAAGGGTGGCGAGAGAGGGTCAAGGAGATCCGTATTGGCGGCGTGACTTGATTATGAATAATATTCTTAAAGTGATAAAAGGTGTCACTTGGAAGAATTAACAGATACAATATATCTTATTAGCATGGATGGTGGGATGAGAACAATAAACTCCCATGGATTGAAGAGAGAGGTCACTAAAATGAATGACTATTATTAAGCAGAAATAATTACTTAAAACCACTTGATTATTAGTATTAAATAGGAATACTTGAAACTATACAACTGAGTGCAAATTATTTGTATTTGATAGGAATACTTGAAACCATACAACAATGTGCAAAAAATCTCTCAAGAAACAACTGTACAAAAATGTAAATATAAATGTACAATAAACACAATTCTCTAACCTCTAAGCATAAAATAATTCTAACTGGGTTGACATGCCCTTACAATCAATCAATCAGTGTAAAATTGTACGCATGCGCGTATCCTTGCGCACACGCGCGTGCTTGTAAAGGTCCTAGCGTGATTTGGAACAAGACTTTTAACGGATAAGAGTATTCGTGTATGTATGACATTCAATTCAAAAAGTCAAAGGCGCTAATTACATAATGTATGCTTTTGTTTATATTCTCTGTGTACATCTATATACGTTTATATGTGTTAGAAAACACACACACACACAGAGAGAGAGAGAGAGAGAGAGAGAGAGAGAGAGAGAGAGAGAGAGAGAGAGCTAATGACGTATTTTGCCTCAATAGGTCCATAAGTGTTCGCATTTGTTCGTATCTCTCCGTAAGTTTCTGTGGTCCGTGATACGAATGTAAGTGACACTAATGAGACAAGAATGTCTACATTTACACAGAGCGCGAGGGATGGGGGTGTGAAGATAGAGCGGGAGGTGGGTCGGTATGGTGGGTGTTGAGAAAGAGCGGACATTCCTGTATTTACTATAATCATTCAGCTATGTTCAGATGTCAACCTGTTCGGCTTCAATGTGACATACACTCTACTTACCCGAACACACCATTTTGGAGTGAGGGTAGATATTCAAAAAGCGACAGATGCACCAGTCAGTTTTCTATCATCTCTGTTAATAATTCACTTTCATTTCTTAAGTCACAACTATTTCAGTTGGGCAACTGAAGAATTAAAAAAAAATTACTCAGTTTTTGACCCAGATTTCCGAAAACAAAAAGTAAATAAATAAATAAACAAAATAAAAAGATAAAATAAAGGATTAAGGAAGAGGAGAAGGGGTTGGAGGAATAGGTAGAGCGATAATAAAGAATTAGCAAAGATGAAAAAGAAAAGAGAAGACAAGAATTATGAGCAGAGGAGAAAATAAGAAACAAAAAGACAAGAATAATTATAGGAGGATCGGTTTTGTGGTTTACAGACATATCAACCTTAGTGGGTTTTTTTTATACCAAAACCATCCTTGTAGAACATCAGTAGTCCAACTATTTAACCCATTGCTGGGATTGCCCAGTCGGCTGGGGCTACAGAATACACCGACTGTACCTTCCTGGATATGGCACTAAACCAACTGATGGTAAGGTATCAGTGATGTTGGGGCTTTGGGGAATGCGGAGTACCCTTTCATTGCCATTGCTCCCAGGTCCACTCTGGCCCCGAATGGTAGCACCTGACAGGGCCTTATCTATGAGTCAAATAGAACTAACTGCATACTTATGCTAAACTGAATTGTTTGAATTAGAACTGTTTGACTAAACTGAATTGCTTGAAATAGAAATGTTTTTGACAATTAAACTGTATTTACATTTAAACTGCGTGCTAATGCTAAACTGAATTGTTTGAAATGGAACTGTTTTTGACATTGAGGCTCTACTTACACTAAACTGAGTTGTTTAATATAGAATGTTTTGACATTTAAGTGTGTAAATAAAATCTGTACTTATACTAAACTGAATTAACTCTGTTTGAATAAACTGAATAGCTTGGAATAGGAAAGTCTTTGACAATTAAACTGTGAATTCATGCTAAACTGAATTGTTTGAAATAGAACTGACTATTTGTATAAACATGGATTTGGCGTTAAATAACCTACAAAGATTGATATGCCATAAAAAATCCACCCACCCAACCAACCAACCTAGCTGGGAGGATATAAGGGCGTTCTTATAATAGGAGGAGGAAATAAGAGGAAGAGGAGAAAAGAAAAGAGAAAGAGAAGACCGATTGATGTCAACCCGTCTAGGGTTATTTTATGTCAAGAAATGTGTTCATCGTATTTATATTTATATTTATTGGATAGTTGTTTCTAAATTTTTTTTTTTTTATGCACACAGTTAAGATTGAAGTATCCCAATTTAATACAAATTATTGGAACATCGTTGTTTGGTTTTCAGTTTTAATATCTAATTTTAATGCTTATATTGTTTCAAGAAATTTTTATATTCAATAACAGTCATTTCCTTGTACATAGTTATATGGTTTTAAGTGACTAATAATTATAATCCTGAGAAAACGATAATAGTTTCAAGTATTCTTTTTAATTCAAATAATTTACAATTGTATGGCATCAAGTATTCCTACGAATATAAATGATTTCAAACTGACTTATTTGAGGTACGACCACTCCTAGTCAAAGTGGACCTGAGAGTAATGGCAATGAAGGGGGGATTCACTCTCCCCAAATCACCATAACTAAGGCGTCAACATCAGATGCAGTTTAGAGTCATATGCTGAGCATGCCCCCCTTTTTTGAGGGGTTAATCTTATCTATATCAGTTTCCTTCTGTTTAACTTTCATTCTTCTTAGTCCAGTCGGCAAGGGCTGTAGAATACGCCGGCTGCGTCTCTGCAGAGGAATAAGACCTCCTTCAAAGAGTGTCCTAGATATGACGCTAAATAATCTGATGGTGAGGCTCCAGTCTTGGTGCTTTGGGTGAATGTGGAGTGCCTCTTCATTACCATTACTCCCAGATCCACTCTGACTCGGAGTAGTAATACTTGATAGGGTCCTATCGCTAGGTCAAATAGAACAGTTTAACCATTTAACTGTGGGTAAACAAATAACTGATATTAGATTGAATTGTTTGTGCTATATAGCAATTCTTAAAACCATTTAACAGTGTGCAAACAAATGATTAATGTTGAATTGAATTATTAGTGTTGAATAACAATACTTGCAATCCTTTAACTGAATTATTGATATTACATAGCAATACTTGAAACCATTTGACTGTGCAAATGATAGAATAGTGTTGAATAGAATTATCAGTGTTATATTGCAAAACACGAAACCGCTTCACTGTGTGCAAACAAATGATTAATATTAAATAGAATTATTCGTCTTGGATAAAATACTTGAAACCATTTAACTGTGTGTAAAAATGATTAATATTATATATCATAATTAGTGGTATATAGAAATACTTGAAACCACTTAACTGTGTGCAAGCAAATGAGCTCTGGCTCATTTAAAAATGTTATCTACAAAGTATTCGTTTATATATATATATATATATATATATATATATATATAGTCCAGTTAAACCGGAGTTGGGAGTGATTCCATCAGGACAAGAAGTTATTCAAGCATGAATATTTAAAATTTTCCTGGTAAAGAGCTCAATGTACCAATAATATAGAGCAATAAATTCTTTAAGAAAAACAATGAAACCGGTCACATAGGATTATAAATTTATTTCCATCCTGTTACGTATTTTTGAAGTTTCCAAAATTTTCATGTTTTTGGAAACTTCAAAAATGCGTAACAGGATGGAAATAAATTTATAATTCTATGTGACCGGTTTCGTTGTTTTTCTTAAAGTATATATATATATATATATATATATATATATAAACTGAGGTTTACATTAAATGACCTACAAGGGTTAATATGTCATAAAAACCAACCAACCGACTTATATCTATCTATCTATCTATCACTTCTTATTCAAACTGGCCAATTTCTGACTTTAGTGGAGATCTGTAATTTTCTCTCGATACCTGAATTTAGTAATAAAAGATTCTATTTTAATTTCACTAAATGTTTTCTATTATTTCATTTTTTTTTCACTTATTTGGATATATTGAGGTCTCGGACCTTGACGCAATTTTCATCGTTTTCAATTCTTCGCAAAAATTCATTTTTCTTCGGCAGTGCGCAAATGTGTCACTTGCTATGATTTAATTGCAAAATTATAATCACGAGTCTGAAGCAATGACTAAAAAAGATAATAAGATAAAGAGAATTATGTGTTGAATCACATAGGAAGTAAGTAAGTCATATGACACACACATACACACACACACACACACACACACATATATATATATATATATATATATATATATATTGCCCCCCCCCAGAGCGAACAGGATGTGACACAATGTACATTTTTTAAGCGGAGTTTAACAGGTTTTCCTTGTTCTACATCGGTTGTCATACCGAAGTTAAAGCGCTCAAACTGCCCAACTATTTACCTATAGCTGAAGAGAGAGTAATTGGTTCCATACATAAGGCTATTAGTGTAATATAATGGCCGAGGGATTTCGTTTTATGCCTTTAGGTTTAGTTAGGCTGAGAACCTTTCGGCTCAGTGCATGGGTTACTTAGGTGCAACATTAACGCAGGTGTTCACGCGTGCGCTGGGGCGGAGCGGACGAGTCACTCAGAGATGTCACAATAGCCCAGATGGGAAACAGGGATAGCAAGTGCGAATGACGTCATGCACCGGAAGTGCACAGAGGATTTTCGGAATTTTGAAGAAAGTTAATTGAGTTGAGAACTGGACACCGAACGAGAAGGGTTGACTTTCGCTTGCTTGCGGAGGCCTTGCGCAAGTGTCGCACGAGAGGGTGGTGGCGGTGGTGGTGGGGGGCAGATGAAAAAGCCAGAATAGAAAGAATGTGTATCTCTCTCCTTATGTCGAAGAACCTTTAAACTCAAAGGCAATAAAAAGTATCGTACCTGAACTGAGAAGTCGTAGGTATTTTTCGTGTTTCGAGATTCCTATGTTCTATGTTATATATATATGAACATTATATGTCCATTTCTCACATTGCCATATCTGGCTATGGTACATTAGCACTATGTAAAACGCAAACAGCTTCGTTCAGGATTTGAACTCGGGTCACTGTGTCCATTTCTTACGTCTACATCTATTACACAAGGAGTGCTATATATATATATATATACATATACTTTTTCTCCAAGAAAATCAATGATATAATTTTTAGCCAATTAGAATCGTAGATAAATCATCAATTTTCAAGAATCTATCTAATTTTAACTTGGTTTGATTTTTCTTAAATTGAACGAATGTTTGTTTGCATATGATAATTCAATATAACACAGCCGGAAAAAATATCAGCAGCAGGCATATATACGTCAAGGAATAAATACAATTTCTCTCTCACATAGTGACAAGCTTGGACAAAGAATTTTTATACACAGAAAATATGTCCTTTTATTTTCGGCTAACTATTACTGCTTTACTTTATTGCACGAATCTTAAATATCTCTATTAAAAACTATCTACGATCTGACTAATATTATCTTTTGTACTTTTGTTTTTTAACGAACTTTTTACACAGTTTAATGAAATTTATAAATTTGAGGATCGGATTTTTATTCAATCATTTTTACGCTACAGTGCTGTCGAGACGCTTAGATGTCTCAATGCCAGGTTAAACAAAAATATGAAGCCTCTCTTGATACATTTCTAACGAAATATTTTTGGCGAAACACAGGCTTGTGCAATAGCCGTTCCCCTATACTCATCAAAACTCGCTCCGTGCGACTTTATTTCGCTTTTCAAACTAAAAATTCATCTAAGAGTAAGCTTTGAGAACATGGAGGGCATTGAAATAGACGACGACGACGACGTTTCATTTCATATCAAAAGACAAGATATAGAAGTGTTTTAATTAATGAAAAACTTGCTGAAATAAGTTTTTATACTATAAAATGATGACGAATAGATGTCCAAACAGTATTAAATAATTTTTTCAAAAAAGTATAAAGTCTGTCGTAACACCTTCGAAAATCACTATTTTGTGAAACACGGGATTGTGCAACGGCATCACTCTTCTTACAATGCTGAGATGCATCAAATATCTTTTCGTTCCCTTGACTGTAGAAAAATAAAACGAGTCGTCTAGCACACACACACACACACACACACACACACACACACACACACACACACACACACACGTATATATATAAGCTCTCTATCTTTCTATCTTTTCCACTTTTAGTAGATCTATTTATCTATCTCAGCCACTTCATATGTATGTATGTATGTATCCTTATTCAATGTCTAACTTCATGCAGATGTTCACTTCCAAAGATATAGACAACACCTCTTACTCATTGTATTCTTCTGATCTCATAGTTCCAACTTCACCATCACGACCCTTTGACATTACACGTTTCACGCTGACACCATTCCACTTTGAGTGATAAGAAAATTGCTTTTATACCCGTTTGCTCCTTCCGGAATTGTTTGCTGCAGACCTTAGTCACCGGAGACGCCGCCAACAGGTTATTTCGTGTCGAGTGTCTTCATTTAGGGATGGTCTTCTCTAGTCGTTCGTGTTGTCTAAAGGAACGACCAGAATTATTCATAAGTGGATTTACTGATTATTCAATCTTACTGTTACAGAATGAAGTCTTTTCTCCGATTGGTTAAGCATTGGCATGGAGGTTCATCTTTAAAAAGGATTCCATTAACAATGATGGTTTAGCGAGGTTTGTTATAGAAAATAAACGTTCATGAAGAAAAAAAAACTGCTTTAATTGAGGAGTTAACTGTTTACTGTTATATACACTCAATTTCCAGATTTTTGCTTCAAATAAGCAAAATACGCATGCGCGTTGTGGCAGAACAGTTATCGGTTCGAAAGCGGAATTGGCAAATCGTGTTTGGTTTTCTGTTGCATGCAGCTTTTAAGATTTAATTCGACCACCCGACTCAGATTTCTCGATTATTTTTGAATGAGTAAACACTTTATTTCGGACTAAAACCGGCAGTTGAGTTCTTTCTTTTAGAATCTTATGGTCAAATTACTTAAAAACTTTTGCTTTCTGTTCACATCAAACAGTATTTTGTTTGGACTAGAAAATGACGAATTTCTTTCAGGACTTTGGTGGTTATGACTCTCCATAGTTTCCTTTATCAATAAACTGCGTATTCCACATCTTCAAGATGGTTCTTGGGAAACATAGCAGTTTTCCGTTGCGTTCATTGCTGATTCAGTTAAGAGATTATCCTTCTCCTAGACTGGTTTCCCGGTTGTAGTCAGCTAGCTAAGCCAAGCACACCATAGTGATTTCGATTCGGACCGAGTTTCCAAATTTGTGGCTTTATGCTCGACTGGTCTTGGCGAATAAATAAATAAATAAATAAATGATTCTTATTGTAATGTAGTAAAGATCATCTGCAAGATTGTTACAAATATAATCGAGATCGATCCTCACTGTGTACCCAGAATATTTGGCTTCAGGCAGTATTAAGCTAAGCATAGTAAAAATCAATATAAATTGATATATGAACAAAGATAGGTGTGAAAAAGATCTGAACAGACAGAAATAGATAGGTATTTATAAGTCATTTATAAATGTAGACAGGACATTCGGGGATAATTATTCACGAGTGTGAAAAACAAAACAAAACAAAACAAAAAACCCTTACAGAAATCAGTGGATATTTCGCTTTCATAACGTCTTTTTAATAGAACTTGCGAAAACTATTGTTTGACCTTTTTGGAATTAGAGTAACTATCTCAAATCCCAAATTTATCCTATGCCAAACCCCAAATATATCTTATCCCAACCCCCAAATATATCTTATCCCAACCCCCAAATATATATCCTATCCCAAACCCCAAATTTATCCCTCAAATGACAACTACTACATTCGTTCCAATGATCTCTTTTTTCACTCTAAAGTGAGGAACGAATTGAATGTATACCTTGATTTAAGAGAGAAGAAAACGATCTCATCAGTGATTACAAAGAATCTGAATTGTTTCTGAATTTGATTTTTCCTGGATCTATCTATCTATCTATCTAGTTTCTACCTTTATGCCGAGCTTATCTTGCAAAGATTTAGACAACACCACTGGTTCTTTTTATTCTTTTAATCTTATACGTTCAAGTCACCATCAGTATCTCCTATATATAATACAACTGTCAAAAATTAAGGAATTAGTACACTTAGACTGATTGATTTTAACGGCATGGAGACTTGTCTTGGATTATTTTATGCAAAGAGGAATCCCATTCATATTTACATTTTTGTGTAGTTCTTGGTTAACAGTTTTTTTTTTTACACAGTTCTATCGAAAGCAAATATTTTTGTTACCACGACTTCGAATCAGAGTGGAACAAGGAAAATTAGCAATGAAGGGTTACTCCACACTTCCCAGTTTTTGAGAAGTCGAGTGCTGTTTAATGTCATACTCAGGACACCTAATATTTTGGGTGGTTTTCCCCGTCAACAGAGGTTACAGTCAGAATTTTCTAAGTATCACCGACTGGGTGATTGCGCATTTAGAGAATGTTCACTTTAGTTTTTGTTAAACAGTAAATAAAGTATTTTCTTTTATTGCCGAAAATTCTGGCATCATGAAATAAACAAAAAAGAATAAATTATTTAAATTAAGGTTATAATTTCTTTCCAAATCATTCCGAGGAAATATTTTGGAATAACCCAATATTGAAGAAAATATTTTGGAATAACCCAATATTGAGGAAAATATTTTGGAATGAGCCAATATGGAGGAAAATATTTTGGAATAAGCCAATATTGAGGAAAATATTTTGGAATAACCCAATATTGAGAAAAATATTTTGGAATAACACTTATTGAGGAAAATATTTTGGAATAACCCAATATTGAGAAAAATATTTTGGAATAACCCTTATTGAGAAAAATATTTTAGAATAACCCAATATTGAGAAAAATATTTTGGAATAAGCCAATATTGAGGAAAATATTTTGGAATAAGCCAATACTGAGGAAAATATTTTGAAATAAGCCAATATGGAGGAGAATATTTTGGAATAACCCAATATCTAGGAAAATATTTTGGAATAATCCAATATTGAGGAAAATATTTTAGAATAACCCAATATCGAGGAAAATATTTCGGAATAAGCCAATATGGAGGAAAATATGAAATTCATTGACAAAAAGTAAAACATAAAAAATGTGAATAAATACTTTTTTGTTCCTCCTCGACCATTTACGAGCGCCTTAATTCTTTCAAGCATGGCTTTCACTAATTTAATGTCATTTACCTTATCAAAATGGTTCTAGTTTTCCTGAATGGCACTGAATAAATTTTTGGCGAAGAGAACCTTCTTATTGATCCCTTTAAAAATTTTCTACCATTCATTATCAATTGGATTTAGATAGGGACTGTTTGCTGTTTCCCGAAGAAAAGCTTTAATTCTCTGCTCTGTGACAAAAGACATAATTATCATGAAACCAATTTTCTATCGATGAAATGTAAAAATCATCTAGAATTTCTATGGACACATTAACATTGATTATTGTGTTAATGATTGGTACTTTAAAAGATGTACATCCCCATATCATGAATGACTTAGGAAATTTATTTATCGTTAACTTTATATGTTCCATTTGAGCGGCATCAGGCAGAATTTCGAGTATGACCAAGGTGAACATCCTTATTCTGTGTCTCTTTGACTGGGGTAGTATAAAAGATATCCTTTCAGCATAGACAAAATGAAAGGTTTGGTTTGAAATGGCTACAAGGTTACAAATCATTAATTACTTGTTTATATATATATATATATATATATATATATATATATATATATATATATATATAAACACATACATAAATAAATGTATATAGATTTATAAGCAAGTAAATTTATGACTTGTAACCTGTGTACACACACACACACACACATATATATATATATATATATATATAGAGAGAGAGAGAGTGAGTGAGAGAGTAGATGGATAGGTAAATATAGATGGTTCAATTTCTTTATTTCACTTTGATGTTTGCTGGTATGGTTTTTATTATATTACTCAGCTAACTTCCGCCTAACAATCTCAGTTAAGGGGAGGAAATTTTCCCCAAATCAGGAATGACACCCGGCTATTAGATTTATAAAAACATCAGATTAGTGCCAACTTCAAGCACGATTGCCGCAGCGTTTTGAGGTTCTTTCCGCACCCCCTCCTCGTCCGGCTCATCGGCGCCTCCACCACTCAAGGACGGTAAAATCCTACCTTACAGACAGACGATTCGAGGAAGACAGTTGGATATGATTAGCTAAATTCCTTCTCCATTTATATGACTTGTCAACTTTCAAAAGAAATATGAAACCTTCATGGGCCAATAAGAGTCTTACAGAAATGCACACGCACATAAACACTCATAAAACCAATCGCAAAACGACGATATATATATATATATATAAACAGCGACACGCATAAGTATTGGATACATGTTATTTTCTGGTGTAACTCAAGTTAATGTTTGCCATTTTGCCTGATATTTGATAAGTAATATCTCGTAAAGTTATTTTAGTTGTATGTGGAAGGAAAATTAAGAACTCATGGTTGAATCCTTTTTTTTTTTTATCAAAGTTCAAAATTATCCTATGCAAAAGTATTGGATACATGACACTTTTTTCAAATTTCCAATCGAAAATATGTATTTTAAAAGACTTTAAATATTCAAATTTTCCATAGTATTGGAATGTTATCTCTGACCAATTAGAGAAGCATACAATTTTTAACAAGATAGTGCTACTAATAATCTGACTCTTTGATGTGCATTTTGCAATTCAAGGTTTAAAAATGACATAAACTAAAGAATTATCCAGAGATATGCGAGATAGAATCATTGAACGTCATAAAGGAGGACAAGGTTACCGAAAAATTAGCAAATAAATGAATCTAGCAGTAAGTACAGTCGGAAATATCATCAGAAAGTATAAAAAGTATGGCGACGGTACTGCAAACCTCCCAAGAAATGGAAGACCGAGAAAAATAAATGAGCGTACTTCAAGGTGGGTCAGCAGAAATATGCAAATAAACTCCTGAAATTTAAACTGATCTTGAGGGTGCTGGAATTAATGTAAGTAAGGATACCATTAGCAGAGCTTTATATCGTACAGGCTTTCATTCACGATCACCAAGAAAAGTGCCTTTACTGAAAGCCAAACATGTCAAAGACCGATTAAAGTTTGTCGAAACTTATGAAAAGAAAAATATGCAGTTTTGGGAAAAGTTAATCTGGTCGGATGAAACGAAAGTTGAACTATTCGGAAGGAACACAGCGACAAGTGTTTGGTAAAAAAAAAGCACAATACCATCCCCACAGTTAAGTTTGGGGGTGGTTCCATTATGATATGGGGATGCTTTTCATCCAAGGGCACTGGTGAGTTTCAAGTTATCCATGGTAGAATGAATGGTAGCATATACAGGGAAATTCTAGTGAAGAACCTTCAGAAATCTGCAACTTCTTTCGGACATGGTCGGAATTTCGTGCTTCAACACGACAATAATCCCAAATATACCGCAAAACTTACAAAGGAATGGTTTGAAAATAATGGTATTAGTACTCTCAATTAGCCAAGTCAGTCTCCTGACTTGAATCCAATTGAGAATTTGTGGCATACTTTGAAGGTTAAAGTTCATAAGTGGAATCCACAAAATATCAAGAAATTAGAGGAATTATGCAAGGAAGAATGGGGTAAAGTAACGCAGGATCAGTGTGGAAAACTTGTGGCCAACTATAGAAAGCGACTGGAAGCTGTGAAACAAAACGGAGGCTACGTGACAAAATATTGAATTGATGAATCCAATACTTTTGCATTTGGTAATTTTGAACTTTGATAAAAAAAAATGGATTCAACCGTGAGTTTTTAATTTTCCTTCCACATACAACTAAAACAACTTTACGAAATATTACTTACCAAATATCAGGCAAAATGGCGAACATAAACTTGAGTTATAACAGAAAATAACATGTATCCAATACTTATGCGTGTCACTATATATATATATATATATACTGGGCGAATAGATAGTATTTTGTGAAGTGCTGCTTCGAGGATTTTTCCAAAAAAGCATGTCACATTCTTGTGTTGTTCTTGTTGAGATTTTAATAAACTGTATATATTGGTTTGGTTTGTTTGTTTAATGGCATATCAACCTTCGCGGGTTATGAAATGACAAAGCTATCTTCGTAGAAGGAAAGTAGCGGTACTGTTTAAACCATTGATGGAGGGATAAGAGGGTTCATACCTTTCCCAAGGACATTAGTCAGAAAGTGAACATAATAGCTTTTATATATATATATATATATATATATATATATATATATATATATATATATATATATATATATATATATATATAGT
>OY757913.1:118842764-118902764 GCA_963585895.1 Sepioteuthis lessoniana | reverse complement strand
CACACATATATAGTTGTCTGTGATTATGTTACTGATTGGTATTAATTTGACTTTCGGATATATTTCTTTAAATGTCACTGTAGGTTTTTCATTCATTCTTATTTAGGAATGATTGTCAATCTGTCGGCCGATCATATCTTAATCGTAACTCCCAAAAGGACATATGCACTTTTGAAAAAAATGTTGTACAGATTATTATACATTCAATGAATATGTGTTCTGTTTGTAGATATTTGAAAGAATCACAATTCACAATAATATTTCTTTACCTTTTGTTCATTTGTATTTATAAAAAAAAAAAAAAAAAGAATTACTTCATTTAATGAAGAAATACAGTTGACATTTTGTCACCTCGTTAATATTAGCCAAATAAATCTTAACTAAATTATTATTTTACTCATTTGAGAGTTTTACACACCACTCGAGTTTAAGTGACTGCAAGTATCCTCAAGTCTCCAGGACTCATCTCAGTATTCTGGCCGATCTTAATAATGCTGTAGACTGGATGGTCTCTATTTGTCCTCTAATTTTCAAATCCTCTAAACACTTTACTAATCGTTTTCGGAATTCTCCCAAGTGCCCCAATCACAATTGGTATCACTGTTACCTTCATGTTCCATAGTCATTATTATTAGAGTTTTTTTTACACCAGCGTAAGCTGATGTTTTTTCATTGGAGTCTGAGTGACAACAAATCTTCTCAAGTCTCCAGATATTATTATTATTTTACTTTTTGCGAGTTTTTCACACAAGCGTTTGCTCGTGGATTTTGGAGTCACAGCACGTCTCTTCAGGTCTCCAGGACTCCTCTCAGTATTCTAACTGATTTCAGCAATGCCATTATCTGAATGGTTTCGATTCGAACTTCGTTTGCAAACTCTTCCAGCTTTACAATCTTTTGGTGACCGTTTCATGCTCATCAACTGTAATTCGTATCACCATCATCCGCACGTGCCACATTTTCTTTTTGTTTTCTGCCCGGGTCCAGAAATCGATCCCCAATATCACAGATTCAAACAGTCCATCGTTTAGCTTTTCACTTTCTTTTATTTTTGCACTGTGGTTCGTTGGAACGGCAAAATCCACTATCCAAGTTCTCTTTTTTATTAATTAAATCTAAATCTAGTTGGTCGGTTGGTTGGTTGGGTTTTATGGCGTATTAACCTTTGTAGGTTATTTAACGCCTAATCTTGTTTATGCATACATTAAGTATATATGATTTATAAGCAAGTACAGTTAAATAGTCAAACAGTTCTATTTCAAACAACTCAATTTAGCATATTGTTTGTTTGCACGGATTTTAAGTGTCAAACAGTTCTATTTGACCCATAGATAGGCCCCTATCAGGTGTTACCACTCCGGGTCGGAGTGGACCTGGGAGTGATGGCAATGAAGGATTACTCCGCATTCCCAAAGCACCAAGACTGAAGCCTCAACATCATATTGTTTAATATCATATCCAGAACATTCATTGGGAGGGGATTTTACCCCATTACAGATATGTAGTCGGTGGATTCTACTGCTCCCCTCCTCATCCAACACTAGGTCTGGTCTTCTGGCCAGGACAAGGCGATCCGTTTATTATTATTATTATTATTATTATTATTATTATTATTACACTCCTTTCGAGTTTTTTCTCATTTCGAACCGGTGGTTTATCAATGGAGACTCTGTGACAACAAGTCTCCTCAGATCTCCAGGACTTTTCTAAGAATTCGATTTTTCTTATGTTTTGATCTGGATGGCTTCGATTCTTCTTCTTATCTCTAGTTGGATCAGTCTTTCTCCCGCTACTCGGGGATCGTTCCAAGGGCTCTAACTACAATTGGTATCACCGTCACCTTTTGGTCTCACAACTTTTTCAGCCCTCAGGCAAGATCCAAGTATCTATCCAACTTTTCGCCTTTTTTCACTTTCATTCTCTCGTCCCGTGGAAGTGCAAAATTCACTCGATGGTAAATTCTTCCTTATTTAATTTAAACTTGAATTGGTTGTCTTGCTTGAATTGGGTGTTCGGTTTTTATCAAAAAGGCCAAGAGAATGTTTTGCGTCACATTTTCTCGGGCAGATTCGGATTAAGATTTTCAAATGCAAAAATATTGAGATTTAATCAGGAACCGAATACATATGGAACTTTAAAATGTCCTGCTAGTGAGGAGAATTACGAATGTTAGTCAAAAACCATTCACCTGACATAGTTTAGACGTGTTTGTTTATTTTTAAATGCCTGTTCAAATATAAAACCGTTAAATACGGTACTTAATTTATTTGATATTTTCAGTGTTTTGCGATGAAAAAAACAAAATACCCCCCAAGAAAAAACAAACAAAGAAACAAAAAACAATTAAAATTGAGTTGATGAAAAATATATCTGATTAAAATCAACAATAGTAATGATGGATAACGTTTTATTTTTGTTACTAATTGGTTCACTTAAAACTGAAAAAAAAACCTTATTGTGATCCTCACTTCTTTCATTCACTTCTTTTATTTAATCTAAAAGCCTAATTTTTTATTTAATGATATAATAGATCAAAATCAAAACCTAAAACTTTTGTCGTTGTGTCTTTTGCTTTATCATTGAATCATATCTTCAAATGTCAAACTAAGGAGAACCAGATCTCGCTATTATCAACATATTCGCTTGACTCTTGACCTGTGCTATTTTTTCTCATCCAAGACCCAACCAATCAGCCTATAAACTAATTAAATAATGCTTTCTAATCTCCGTTGGCCTCGAATTTTTAATCAATTTAACCTGAAAGAAAACGCCGACAATTGTTCCGCTATTTAGTTAATTTCAGAAACGAGTTTTCCTCTAATCAGTATCAAAAGCGTAATTCCTACTTTAACTGGACTTGGGTAACGTACGTTATATCTAGCTTTTTTTTTTCTACTTCTTCCGACTGAAGGCTCAAATTGGATCACGTTGCATGAATAAAGAACCAGTAACCACATTTTTTAGGAACTGCAACCACGACAGAGAAAACCAGCTATTTTAGATAAATACTGGAAACTGTCATCAACGGTGATTGAAATTGCACTGACAGATCCACAATTTTCATTTGTGTTGATTGATTGATTCATTTTAGCGACATGATAACCTGTCAAGAGTTATTTTATGCCAAGAAGTTAGGGAATCGCGTTCATTTTTTATTTATAGTTACATTTTTGTCTAGTTGTTTCTTAAGAGCTTTTTTTGGCTCATGCTCCAATCAAACACGAATATCTTTCAAACGAATCAATTTGACTGATTGATAGAATCATAACGAGTACTCTCACTCTGGGTCAGAGTGGACCTGGGAGTGATGTCGACTGAGAGGTGCTTCCCTCACTCCCCAAATCCCCAGAAGCGGAGCCTCATCATCTGAAGTAGTTTAGTGTCATCACCAGGACACCATTTAAAAAAACCCTGATAGTAATGAAACGATAGAAAGAAGGGTGTAGTATACTACCACTGGATCTTGACAAACAACGAGGAACACAAATATATAAAAAAAAAATTCTTCAACGGTGAAGCTTGTGTGGAGCAGAACAATCGGGGGGAGTCCACATACACAAAGGAGCTGTTGTGAGTCGGAACAGCTTGTGGGAAATGACTTCAACCAAAATTCTACACCTTATATTGTCTTAAAACTCCTACGCGATCCGCATGGCCATGCTTCTTCACCCACGCAATGTTTGTTCTCTATTGGTCACGAGCTACACCCACGCATTTTTATACCTCGAATATCACTTCCACGCATTTCTACTTCTCCAGTAGTCACTTTGATTTTTTGGTTTGATTTTATTTACGACTGGATGTATCACTCAACTACATCCACTGGGTTCATCGCCGGTCAATGCAATATATTACAAGTGGAGATTTTAATTACTCTTTATATATATATATATATATATATAAGTTAGGATAGCTTAGGCACAAAGTCAATGGTACATAACTAATAAGTCTTATGATTGCACAGCTGAGAAATTCACCGTCAGCAAATGCTGTTGACTGTGTATGAACTCTCTTTTACCTTAGATGTACACATGCTCTACCACCGATATTTAACACTATTTATAAATATAGCAAACTATATTATCTGTGCGTGTCCGCTCAGAGCTAATGCACATAGGTCGTTTCTGGTCGGTTCACACTGGTGTGTCCATGAGTAGGAGTCCATAAGAGAACGTCACTTATGAGTTGGTTTTTACTTCTACGGTAATGGCCCGCATATTTTCTTCGTCTTACTTGGATGGTTTGCAAGATTGGAGGCAAGTGGCTGTACAGTTCCTGTTTTCTGGGGTGTTGCTTTCAGAATTTATTCAAAATAACACGTAGCATTCTTTTATATTTCCCATCAAGCTTTTTCTCCATGCATTTAATAAGAGTTCATGTATTGCAGCTATACAGTAGTACTGACAGAGACATAGCTTGGAAGAAGTCCCATTTTAGTTTATCAGAGAGATCAGGTTTCCATATGATTGATAACCCGTACTTTGAAATTACTTTCAGTTGATGAGATATTGCAGTCGAAGTTAACTAATTTCCGAGGTTTGATATCGCCTTTTTATTTAAAACACATGAACTATTTGCGTTAATCTAGAGGTCAGTGCCTCCCGCTGTTTGCTCCGGGCTATGCGCTAGGGTTTCGGTTTGCGCAGGTGTAATAACGAGAAGCGCTTGATCATCTACGTAGTCTGCGTCAGTGAAAGTTTCTGCGTGATATCTTACGACTTTTGTCTTTTTTTTTTTTAGTGTGAATGAACTTTTTGTTAGATCTATTGACGTTTGAAGTATGTAAGTAAAGTAAAGTTGGCTACTTTAATTGAAAATCAGCTGACCTTACTTCTGTCGTATTTTCCTCATTTTGCAAAATGACCAAATCGGAGATAATCTTTTTAGTCTCTCGGCTATCCAAAAGCCTGTGTTCTTAGATATTTGTTACATTGCCCTAAAATTTTGTTTTGTTTAGATTATTTAATGGTATATTCGTTATTTAATGCTCGAGTTTGATTCATTCATAAATGTTTTATTAGAATCATAACTATTTCAACTTTCTATTGCAATCATTTTTTAATCTCTCTTTTTTGTTAGACTACTACTACTACTACTACTAGTTAAGTAAAGTTAGCGACCGTAGTCGAGAATGACCTGATGTCTCCCTTTTCGATAGCTACTACACCAAGGTGTAGGGGAGGGCATAACTCCTTTCTCTGGATTGCTTCACTTTACACTTGATCCTTTCCTTACAATGCTAGGTGTTAAGCAAGGAGGCATCAAGTACCATTTTTTGAGTCTTTGGTATGACTCGACCAAGGATTGAACCCAGATCTCCCGGGCCATTGGCGAACACTATAACCATTATGCCAATGTAGGCAAATTATAAACATATACGGCGCTAATGTATCTTCTTGCAAGACTCCTGTGATAATGTTGAAGTAGTCGGTGTCTCCATTGGGTAAGTGAACCATCGCCTTCGTGTTTATAAAAAGCATCATTAGAGTGGCAACAATTTCTTTGAGGAGACCATATGCACGTTGTATTTGCTCCTTTTTTCCTCAGTGTATGAAATCAAATGACTTGGTGAAATCTACTAACAATAGTGTTGCCTCAAATTTTTTTGCTCGTATTCCTTCGATGATTCGATGGACTATCCGAATCTGTGATGTTGGGGATCGATTACTCCAAAGTTTAAATTTCGTACAATTACACATATGGTTGATATAGTTGATTATCATCTTGCTCAAACTAGCCTCTCCACCATAACTATTGATATTTAAAAGTGGGTGCATGAGTCGCACAAACACGTTTAATGATTTCTATTTTTAACATCTTTTTGCAGATATTTCGCCTAAATCATCTGCCATCTTTTATATATTTGTTTTTCTGAATAATTATTGTAATAGATAGATAGATAGATAGACTTTTCTGTCAGTTATAACGCATGATAGATAGATAGATAGACTTTTCGGTCAGTTATAACGCATGATAGATAGATAGATAGACTTTTCTGTCAGTTATAACGCATGATAGATAGATAGATAGATAGATAATGGACTTTCCTGTCAGTTATAATGTATGATAGATAGATAGATAGATAATGGACTTTCCTGTCAGTTATAATGTATGATGGTTCAACAGGCTAATTATACAATTCTAAATTTAAAAGTTTATATCTTATATTAGATGTTAATTATGTAAGTGTTCTAAGCAATCCACAATTAGTTCACGTGACAGAACTGTTGAACAATACATGTACATGATATCTTATTTTCAAATTCCTCCTCAATTCTTTTAAATGATCAATGGGTGTTTTTCAAATTTAATTATTCCCTTTTGACATTCTATCCGAAGTGAAAGGAGAAGCGTCTATCTTGATAAATGAAAACGAGTGTAGTTGTTCAAGTCCTCATTCGTAGGGAGTTTTCATAATTGTCAGAATATCTAGTAAAGCACAGGGAGGAGTGAGTTCAAGCTTTTCTTTAGAGTATTAGTTCAATTTGATAAGAACATAGGCAGGTTCAATGGAAATTCGAACTTGTTTTGTTAATCCTGGGGTTTTTTTTTTGCGTCGGTATCCGTTATGGCATTCAACAATAGGTATTGTGAGAGGGTTTTCATATACACTGACTTTGTTAGGATTATTCGTCAGATTTTTTTTATGAATTTTTAAAACAGTTTTCTGATATGAAAACGTTTATAAATTCCTTTCTCTTGAGATGCAAATAATGTTTTTCATTCTCCAGAGTGGACATTTCTTTCATTATCCTGAGCATCTTGTGATTAAAATTCGTCATTGTTGTCGGATATAATCAGAATTTTTCAAAAATCTCATGGAGACATTTGATAATGAAGCGACACTGAAGACGCTGACTTGTCTGGATTTTTTTAGTCCTGATCGCAAATTGCATAAATTGCAGAGCAAGTCTATCGGAAATATCTGCAATCGGACTTTGATACGATATATTTTTTTTCTTTTTGAGATATTCCTGATTTGTTTTAACAGAATTGAATTGATAACAAAAGGCAAAACAGAATGGGCGCATGTTGTAGATTTTTTTTGGGGGTGGGTCGTTTGGTTTTATGTCATATCAACCATAGTTGGTTATTTAATGCCAAATCCTGTTTTACATATATATTAGATATATGATTTGTAAACACGTTTTGTAGATACACACAGTTAAATAACCCAACAGTTCTATTTCTAACAATTCAGTTTTGCATAAATCAAAATTAAATGGTTCCAACAATTCTAACAATTCAATTGAACATCCGTAATTTGTTTTCGCATAGTTAAATGATCAAACAGTTTTTTTCTAACAATTCAATTAATCATGTCATTTTTCACAGTCTAAATTTCAGTTCTATTTACCCATAGATAGGACCCTATCAGGTGTTACTATTCCGGGTCACAGTGGACCTGAGAGCTATAGCAATGAAGGATTAGTCCGCATTCCCCAAAGCTTCAGCATTATTGGACCCTCACCATCAGATTGTTTAATGTCATATCCAGGACATTCATTGGGAGAGGGGTCTTACCTCTCTGTACAGATGCAGTCGGTGTATTCTACAATCCCAGCCGACTGGGCTGCCTGTTGTTGAGAGATAGTAAGCAAGCATGTTTTTAAAATATGACTAGTGGGTTTGATCTCTGCTGGATACTTCATACTGCAGTCCAGTGGTAGACAAACATAGGCTTTGGAAATACAGGGGGCGCCAACTACAGAGATAAACTGAGCAAATTGGTTTCATCAGTGATTGTAAATGAATTTATTTCTCATTGAGTATCCCGTGATTGTAGCCCTGTGCCAGACTAATCCAAGCTGAGAAAAAAACCCTGGGAACTTACTGTAGAGCAAATTATTGCTGTAGAGACGCATTTAGCAAATTTATTTCTGTGGTCATAGCATCTGCGTTAAACCTCTACCTGACTCATCTAAGCTTGGCAAATACCAACGATACCTGCTGTGAAGCTGTTTGGTATCACCCACCTTTTCCCACACAATGAACTAGTCCTTCTGCAATATATAGCAGTAGCTACTAATACCAGGGAAGACTAGAAGGTGAAGAGCAGCTTCTTAAAGGAATAGTATTAGAGCGTTGGAGACTTGAGATCGCACTAGATCACCTTACTTGCTACCGTAATAACGGAAGCCAATAATATCGTTGGACTATATCTTTATTCTGTATTCACTAATCCTATGTTCTTGTCTACTAACAGTCTCTTTATTGTATATACTTTTTCCCGAGAATATATCTATTTCCTCTCATATCGTGGTTTGTCCTTTATTTAATATTACAAACGTTCACTTACCAGAACGCAATTCTAAAAGTTAATTGATTGTTACTAGGGGCTTACTTACTGACGCTTTATTCCCTACAAGTAAATATCAACCTTAGTACATTTATGAAAATTATCGAATTGATCGTCGGTAAAATTAGCACCCTCTATCGCAGACTAATTTGTTTATTCGGTGGGTTCCGCCTTCAAGACATGCTCTACTGTTCTAGTCCCGAGTCAAAGCCTTTCCTATTTACCCAGAAAACAAGAGACTTTTTGTTCTCGAATTAAAGACGAACAGCTTCTGCCTCGGAATTTGATGTGTGTCATGCCAAAGCACGTGTAGGTCGAAATGATAGACTACATAATGATTTACATAAATTAAGTAAAACCTGACTTCTTTCATAGCCATGTACGCATGTTTTAACTATACGGCTTAGATGGACGACAAAATTAGTTCTTAGCACAACAGCTCTTTTTGGGATAATTGTCCCACTACGTGTTATATAGGCGTATTCTTTTGTCGTTTCTTGCTTATTGCCGCCATATTGTTCCAGGACTCAAACGTCATTTTATCTCTTTTTCATTATTCGATGTTATTCTCTGAGATGAACAAAAAGATCAAATCTTCTTCTGTGCACATTATTCATTCCCAGTATATATATTATCGATTCCGTACACAAGCCGAGAGTGCCTGAACCATAGAGGAAAAATTAGGTTTCATCACTTCGCCTGTTCTCGGCTAACTAACTTAAAGGTGAAAATAACTTCTACTGCTGTTTGATCGAGACTTTCCAATTTCTGTCGTGGTCTCAGATTGATACCAGGTTGATTACTGTCACTCAAACGCAATTGACCAAATGGTTTTGAGCTCGCTTTCTAGTTTAAAATAACCTATTCTTTATGTCAACTGATTTCTATTGTGTGATACACGCTTATTAACTGTCTTTAAATACTTCAATAATATTTGAATAGAAACTTATAATTTATTGGCTTTTTAAAAATGTCCTATATGTAAAAATCAAACCTTTATACATTAAATTTCCAAGACCAGATATCATCTTGACGTAAGTAAAGATGGTGGAATATTGTAGTAGTTCATTTATATCAACACTAATTAAAAAGTCCACTAGATTTTTGAGATTGTTCACATCTGAAAAAAATATGAAATGTTAATGTGATAGTTGTGCTACCCGACATTGAAGAGAGTTAGGACACAAAAAGGGGAATTCATTTTACGAAAAATATTGTTTATCTTGAAGTGCAAATGAGTACAATGTTTTATTCAATCGTTCTGTTTACTTGTTTAATTCATTTTGTTGTAATATATATATATATATATATATATATATATATATATATATATATATATATATATATATATATATATATATATTATCCATACGTATAACCCGAATAGATGGGGTGAGGGAGTTCCCGAGGCTTTGTGGCAAATATGCTGGTCTGAGACATCGTAGTAAACAAGTTTGAACTCCGGTTTGGCTATTACGTTCATCTTTGGATTAATACCCTTTAAAAAGGCATGAATTCCATTATCCCCCACCAAAAAAAAAAAAAAAATATATGTTAAATCGTACCACAACTGTTCTTCAACAAGTATAGCCTAGGAATTAAATAACCACGAAAATCGCTATGCTGTTAAAACAAAAAAATCAGTTAATCCTGAAGAGACAAGAAATAAGATTTTTTTTAAAAATTCGGACAATTCAAAACACTTAAAGGAACTTAATAATCGTCTGAAGAACAGACGACAGAGTTCGCTTTTATTATCAGGAGTTAATCTTTGTTTTTTGTTTTTTTTTGCCAAAGAAACAATGTAAGAAAAGCTTATAAGTACGTAATACATTTCTTAAAATGATTATAATTATATCATCGCTTCTGTCACTCTCGACATCATCGTTTTTTGATTTAATGTCATTGGTTTTAAAATAAATCATCTAAATTTTTTTTTATGAGTGAGGAGGGACTTCATTAATATTACTGAGGAATATTGTCTAGATATGCGTCAGTTTTAACTAACAGCGCCCTCTACTAGGAATCAATTAATGTCGTAAGTAAAAGTAGCCCTGAATTTTAAACACCTTGGGGTACTGGTTGACGATGTACCCAACATGCACAACAGGTTGCAGTCTAGCCTACCTATGTCCAGTAAACAGTCTAGACATTCCAACACACCTAATGAGAAATCATAGCCTGTGAGTTCAGTGAGGCAACATGCAGGTCATTGACTAGGAATGAGTGTGTTGTGAAAGGACAGTCTGACCGGGGTTAGCAGTCCTCCTTTATTTGCGAGCCAAGCTATTATTAATGTGCCCATTTATGACGTTCATTCAACCTGGCTGATTCACAGCTACCTTGTTTGTCATTTTGGAGGAAGTAGATTCGAGAGGCTAACAGTTGAAATTTGGTGGATATACAGTGTGAAATTGGGGTGGAGAGAGGAAACTGGTTTGAAAAGGGTGACAAGTGACGACGAACGGGTAGTTGAAGAGGAAATACTCTTCAGTGATTTGGTATTTATTACTTTAAAGTATTATTAATTTTAGTTACTTCAAGGGTGAACACCGTAGGCGTTCTAGTATAAAAGTTAGTCACAATTTAGGTCAGAGCCCGTCTATGGAGGTTAGAATATTATTTTAACAACAACGACAACAACAATAATAATTATAATGATAATAATAATACTTCGACAATAAAAACGCCTGCCCCTTGCTAAAAAGTACCATTGAATTATTTTCAACTGAAAGGACAGATTTCTGTCCCAGTTTCGACTCGACCCATGCAGAAACGGTGTCCTTAAGAAAAACAACAAAAAAGTGACTTTAAAGTATATAAACCCCTCCCCCAAAAACTTACAAAAAAGGATTCTTTAAGGTGTAAAAGATGTTTCTAATGAGTAAAAAAAACAAACAAACAAATAGAAACAAAAAAGGGTTTCTCTAAAATGTAAAAAAAAAACAAAAAAACAAATTAAAAAAGACCCCCCCCCGGGACACTGTCAAAGAAATGAAAAATGTATCGGAAATGTCTGAAGAACTGAGTGCTGGCTGATTCACAGTTTCCTTGTCATCTATAGGAAATAGTACCGGGTGGTTAACTGCTAAAAGTCGGGTGAGCATGCTGGGTAGACACTGGGTGGTAGGTAGTAGGAAATGATTTTGAAAAGGTGACAACGAGGAGTGGCAGTTGTTAAGAAAAGTAATAGTTTAACGGGATGAATAATATAACCGACTACTGGGGGATTTTCCAGTGATAAAAATCTGATTATTTTTAGCTGAAAGGACAAATTCGTAGATTTGAAATTGACCCACCAGGGAAAAGGAAAATCGCCCCCCACAAAAAAAACTAACAAAACCCCTAAATCTTTTCCCAAAATCCGAGACCCACTATCAACAAATGAAACAGTACAGTTAATCATTGTTTCCCGACTGATCAACTGGTGGAAAGTTTACGGCGTAGACTTTCGGTCCTAAATTAATAGGATCGAGACTTTTTTTCTGTATAGACTGGCTAAATCAAATAATCTATAATTATTATGATGGAAATGTAATGATGACAATTCGAATTTAACAAAAGTGAAACAATCCATCATCTGTATAAGTGTTTAAAATGTCAGAAGTCATTTTCAATACGAGCTGCCTGACGACCGTTAGAGATTTCAAATTTTGCGTGTATAGTATCAATTTGGGAGCTTACAAAAAAGAAAAAGAACAGAAAAGAAAAAAAGAGACGCTGTGCATTCAGTTAATCTTGATTCAAAGGGATTTAGTCTGAGAATTCTAATACGCCTATGTCAACATTTGTGTATTTCTGTGAGCGTCTGAATAAAAGTTCCAAGAATTTTAGAAATCGATATTGACTTGACATCAGGCTAAACAAGT
Organism: Sepioteuthis lessoniana; assembly: GCA_963585895.1. Lineage (NCBI taxonomy): Eukaryota > Metazoa > Mollusca > Cephalopoda > Myopsida > Loliginidae > Sepioteuthis > Sepioteuthis lessoniana. The sequence goes on along the minus strand of OY757913.1, from coordinate 118,890,596 downwards.
TTTTATCAACCGGAGGGCACATAGCCCCTGGTGCGCCATAGTTTTTGGGTCCACGTAAGCAACATAAATTGGGTATCAAAAATAGTATTTTAGCTCCCCATGAAAACCAAAATTGCTTTATACGTATTTATGGCAAGAAATAACTAGGTTTCTTCTCCAGCGCTTAACATACGAAGATCATTAATAAGTTTCAGACTTTTTCGTATGAGCACTTTTATTGATAGTACACACATGAAACTCTAGTCCTCTTCCAAGTAATCTCCTCGAGATGCAATGCACGTTGTACCGTTCCAATAACTTCTGGAAGGCCCCACGGAAGTCCTCTTGTGTGAGCGTGTCAATGACCTTCGTCACAGCCTCTTTCATCTCCTCAATTGTCTCATAACGACAGCCTCTGAGCTTAGGGAATAACCAAAAGTCAGTGAGCAAGGTCTGGACTGTATGGAGGGTGAGGAAGTGTCTTGATGCCCATCTTGGTCAAATAGTCTGTGACGAGGATGGGGTTGTGGACTGGTGTATTGTACTAGTAGAAGTGCCACTGACCCGATTTGAAGAGTACTGGCCTCTTCCGAGAGAATCTCTTCCTGAACTCCCTTAAAACCTCAACATAGTAAACCTAACCCTTTGGCCAATCAACTCTGGTGTATTGACTTCCTTACTCCTCCCACACCCCTCACCATCCCTCACAGACTCTCTGCCTTCCTTGAATCTCTTATGCCACTCAAAAACCGATGCTCGATTCATGTAAGAATGTCGAAAATCAGTCTGAAGCATTCCATGCGTTTCTGTGGCATCATTCTTTCCAAGTTTAAAACAGAATTTTATTGCATATCGTTCTTCTAAAGTGTCCTCACGTCCAGATTGCATTTTTGAAATTCACCAGCTGTGACAATCAGGTTTTAGTAGGGTGTATTCCAATTGCTGCTGTAGCTGTTTATTTGATTCTGAAATCATAAAAATTGGTTAGTCATCTCATAAGATGTATAGCAATAACATTCTGAATTTTCAAGAGTCTACGACAATTCTAAATGCCTGTACAAAAAAGTATGGAAACTTATTGAATGCACCACGTAGTTCAACATAGCAGTTATAATATAGTGAACATTCATACAAGGTAATATAGTTATCAAACGGTGATTGGCTACGTCGTTTTGTTGCAATTTATAATTCTATTGTCTCATTTCTGGCTAACAATCACGAAAGGGTTGCAACTAAATGTCATATATTTTACTAATCCAATATATTAGATAAAATCAATCTACTTAAATAGCTTCAAAGAGAAAACCATTATCTCATATCCCCAATGGGAATCGTTACTACTTTTCTTGGAAAATTAACATTCAACAAAATGAATATCGTACGTCGTATTACGATTTCCTGGTTTGGAATCGATTTGCAATGATCTGTACCAGGATGACGTTGCATTTTATGTTGAATATTTGAAAAATTTGCTCGATGATATGCAAGCTCAGTTTAACGACCTACTCAAGCTATATATACCATGTTGGGTAACATTTCCCGTTGAAGTTAATGGTACTGATGTAGATATCTATTGACCGGAGTATTTCATTGAATTACAAAGTGATGAATTATTTCAAGAAATATTTCAAGATGGAAAGCAAAATGTTTGGAAAAGTAATGACAATCATAAAAAATATCTACTTTTCTGGGAGAAAGTGCAGTTCTTTGTTACTGCTTTTCTTTCATCTTGTTGAATCTGGTTTCAGCCAATTTACTATGAAAGGCATGTTACCGACTCGACATTGTACAAAGAGGTGATCTTCAATTTAAAGATGGAAAGCAAAATGTTTGGAAAAGTAATGGCAATCCTAAAAAAACATTTACTTTTCTGGGAGAAAGCTTGTTACCGACTCGACATTCTACAAAGAGTTTTTCTTTGATTATCATTGACAATATTAGAATCAATTATTGCAAAATTAGCAAAACAGCATCAACTACAAGTCTCGCATTAAATAACCTAGCTTTGAAGTAGAATCCTTTTAAAAATAAATATGTCTTTGTATATTTATCATTAATTTAACCCGTAGACATTTATTTTCCATAGAATTTAGTTAATTGCTTATGTGCAATAAATTAATTATACTTCTACAATATATAAAATGATTAAAGAATCTTTTTTACAGTTCCCAAAAATATTTGACGATAAAAATACAATAGGATCTTTTAAACTTTGAATGGTTATTGAAGTTTATCAGCGTTAAATAGGAAGCAAATGGGTCCATAGGTGAAAAAAGGTAGAGAACCAATTTTATAAATTATGCAAGGTTGCACTCTAAAGTCATTTGCCGTCACTTGAGATCACGTAATGATATCATTTCTTGCCAAACAGCAAAAGATAGAGACTGATAAGAAAAATAAAATATTTTTGACTGCATAAATGTTGAAACCAACGATTTTCGATCCCTTTTTTTTCTGTATGCTAGATGTTCGTGAAAAAGGACTCGACCTATTTGTAAGAAATAGAAGATCACAAAAGAAGTTTTCAGAAATTAATTCAAATTCTTTTTTATATTTAAAACATTTTTTGTTGTTGTGCATTGATATCAGGTTCATATTATTTCTGTATTCATCAAATCGAGTTGCCCAGTCGGTTGGGGCTGTAGAATACACTGACTGCACCTCTGCAGAGGGGTAAGACCCCCCTCCCAACAATGAATGTCCTAGATATGACACTAAACAATCTGATGGTGAGGTTCCAGTGATGCTGAAGCTTTGGGGAATGTGGAGCATCCCTTCATTGCCATTGCTCCCAGGTCCACTCTGGTAGCACCTGATAGGGATCAATCTATGGGTTAAATAGAACTAACGGCATACTTATGCTAAACTGAATTGTTTGACTATATTGAATAGCTTGAAATAGAAATGTTTTTGACTATTAAACCGTACTTACATTTAAACTGCGTGCTTATGCTAAACTGAATTATTTGAAATGGAACTGTTTTTTGATATTGAAACTGTACTTACACAAAACTGATTAGTTAAATATAGAACTGTTTTGACAGTTAACTGTGTGTAAACAAAATCTGTACTTATACTAAACTGAATTAGCTGAATCAGAACTGCTTGACTAAACTGAATAGCTTGAAATAGAAATGTTTTTCACTATTAAACTGTACTCACATTTAAACAGCGTACTTATCCTAAACTGAATTGTTTGAAATAGAACTATTTTCATAAAAATGGATTTGACGTTAAATAACCTACAAAGGTTGATATGCCATAAAACCCAACCAACCATTAAATGGGGAAAAATATCATCATCATTATCCTAATCAAATACTACATCATCATAATCAACATCAAGGCGTGCTGACAGCACAGATGACCTTGGTCCTCTTTCCAGTGTCTGCATAGAGATGATGAATATAAACCTTTGCGGCTCGGTTAACACTGATTTGTAGATGTGTAGAAGTCTATTGGAGAACGTCACTTATGAGTTTGTTTTCACTTCTTCGTAAGGGCCCAGTTCGGGTTAATTTGATAGTTTGTGAGATGGGAGGTAAGTGGCCGTACAGCTACTGTTTTTAGTGTACTGCTTTCAGGATTTGTTCAAAACAGAACGCAGCATCTTGCCTAGTTCTCATCTTGCTTTTTCTCCAGGTGATCGTAAAAGTCTAAGTGGTTCAACCATACAGTAATACTGACACGGTTACAACTTGGAAAATATATATCAGAACTATTTCATCAAAGCATTGTGCATCGTATCTTCTTTTCTTGATCAACACCCGGTACCTCTACAAGGTACATTCTAATCTGTAATTGGATTTCCCAAGTTCAATAATTTGCATAAGAAAATCTTATCAAGCTCTTGGGACATGTTAAAAATCTATTTTGCTTTTAGATTTGTTGTCCGAGCAATAGCCACCAGAAGGGCATAAACGTTAACTTGCCAACGATATTTACTAACTTACGAGCTAAGAACATCGATTGATAAAATCAAAGAAAACGGCTTCGAGCTGACAAAGAAAAGAAGCAGAAGGTACCCCGCAAAAGCAATTACCGACGCCGACTACGCTGATGACATAGCAATTCTGGCAAATACACCCAACCAAGCTGAAACACTACTGCATAGTTTGGAACGAGCCACCGCAGGCATTGGCCTCCATGTCAATGCACACAAAACTGAATATATATGCTTTAATTAAACAGGCGACATTTCCACACTAGACGGAACCTCTCTGAAACTAGTAGACAAATTCATCTACCTAGGAAGCAGTGTCTCATCAACCGAAAAAGACATCGACACGCGGCTAACGAAGGCATGGACAGCTATTGATCATATGGAAGTCAGACCTGACCGATAGAATGAAACGCAGTTTCTTCCAAGCAACGGTCGTATCGATACTGCTATATGGATGCACTACTTGGACGCTAACAAAACGGCTGGAGAAAAAGCTAGACGGCAATTACACTAGAATGCTGCGTGCAATATTGAACAAGTCCTGGAGGCAACACCCCTCAAAGCACCAACTGTACGGCCATCTACCTCACATCACGAAAACTATCAAAGTTAGACGAACCAGACATGCAGGACACATATGGACCCGCACATATGGCCGAGCAAAAGCAGGACGGCCAGCTCGAACATACATACAGCAACGATGTGAGGATACGGGATGTAGCCTTGAAGACCTGCCAGAGGCGATGAACGATAGGGAGAAGTGGCGAGAGAGGGTCAGGGATATCCGTGCTGGCTTCACGACATGATGATGATGATGATGATTAGTTATCACATAAACATAGTTCGATTCTGGCGCCCGGGGGAATGTGAAGTTTCTCTTCGTTGTCATGACACCCACGTTCACTCTGACTTGGAGTGGTAGTATATGTTAAGGTTCCATCTGTTGGTCAAATCGATTTATTTGAAAATTGTTCATATTGGATAAAAATACTTGAAACTATATAACTATGTGCAAACAAATGATTATTATTAAATAAAAATGATTTCTTGAAATTATTTAATTATCAGTATCAGATAGGAATACTCGAAACCATACAACTGTGAGCAAATTATTTGTATTAGATAGGAATACTTTATACCATATAACTGAGGGAATAACCAAAATATTTTTTTAAACAACTACACAAAAATTTAAATATAAATAGATAATGAACGCAATTCCTTAACCTCTAGGCATGAAATTACCCTAAACAGGTTGACATAACATTAAAATCAATCAACCAACCAACAAACACGTAATTCAGTGATATGTCTATGTTTATTACTGCAAAAAATAGTGAGAGGGATAAATATATGGCCTGTTAGCTTAACTTGAAATCCAGTCTGTAAATCGGGTTTTCGGCAAATATTATAATTACTGTCTTTTCATTTATTCATGACAATATTATTTTTTGACATACTTGTTGGCAATGCTTAATGAATTTTTCTCTGTGAAGGACATATATAATAGCGATTATCTATTTACTCATGGAACACCCATTATCTGATTCATATTAAATATTCCCGGAGAGACAATCACGATCTGGTGAAACAGTTTCATACTCTAGTTTTTACTGCTTAAGCTAAAGCTCCGAGAGAAAAAAAAATGCCTGACCCTTGGAGAATATTGATAAAGAGCAACACGGATATCCATTAATCCAACACACGCTCTAAGAAGTTACTGTCAAAAAAGGCATATGTAATGTAGGTGACATTAAGGATAGGAAATCTTAAGATTCAAATATTTATGAGATACAGTTGGGAACGTTCAAGGTTTTCATCTGAATGACAATGGCAGCTATGATTATGATTTAAATATAATAGAAGCAGAGTTCGAGGTTATTTTCTTTCAAGTGGTATAATTGATTTTGTTTGGATTGTTATTTTGGAATGATTCCATATATCATGTTGAAACATAGTCTTCATTTTTGTTGTCTTTAGTTTTTTTTGGTTTATGTATTTAACGACATATCAACTTCTTGTGGGTTATTTAATGCTGAAATTTGATCAATTTGTAAAGGTTTATTTTCTTTTTGTTTTTTGTTTTACGGCATATCAACTCATTATAGGTTATTTAGTGCTGAAATTGGATTCATTAACAGAAGTTAGTTTGCTTTATTTGTTAAACGGTATATCAATATATTTAATACTGAAATTTTATTAATTTCAAAATATTTGATTGTATAATTATAGTTTACAATCAATAAGATATTTAATTTAAAAATGAATTTTCTATAGATATTTATTTTTATCACTATTTTTTGTAGCAATGCATTGGCGTACTACTGAATGATATTTTTGTTAACTGGATGGCTGATTAGTTCATTGATTTTAAGGGCATGTCAACCCGTTTAGGTTTATTTCATACCTAGAATCGCTTTTATTATACGTTTACTTTTTTATAGAGTTGTTTCTGAATTCTGTTTTCCACACACTTTGATTTCAAGTATTCTTATCTAATACAAATAAGTGGGACACAATTGTATGGTTTTAAGTATTTCTATCTCCTACTAATACTTCATACACAATCAAGGTTTCAAGTGACTATTTCTATTTGATAATAACCATTTGTTTGCACACAGTTATATAGTTTCAATTATTCCTATCTAACACCAATAATTTCAAGCAATTATATTGTTTCAAGTAAATAGTAATAATAATAACGAACAGTTTTTTAAAATGTTGACTGTTGAGATTTTATCAAGTTAGAACTTAGTAAATTTAAATGACCTACTTAAGTGTCTTCTTCCTTGTGAGAGTACCTTGTCTCATCTGCTACAGAAGGACAGATAATAAATAATCCTTGCATCTGGTATAGCCACAATATACTACCCATGAAAAATGACAGATCAAATCTAGTTCAATGAGTGACCAAGACAACAGGTCTGGGTGTCATGATCGGCAGGTGCTCCCTTAATATTCAACATGGGGGATCTGTGAGCATCCTGCGAATGTTGGCAGTTTTAATTTCAGATACACGAACAATGACCAAAGCGACCACTTAATTCAGAGACACTTAGGGAAATACTGACTAGGAACGACAACAAACATGTATTTCATTGTTATTTAAAGAGCAATCCTACACAAAGAGGGTATAGAAAAAGAATTATAGATATTTGGATAGACTCTACAAGATTTAATACAAGTCAGGGACTTGCTAACCAAACTTGAATGATATTAAAAGAAGGTTGGTTTTCTAGTCTTGAGAAACTAGAATTATGTGAATAATTAAATTGGGAAGAATATGAACAAGATCCCCCAGCCCGAATAGAAACGCTAAAATACTGAAAAACAAGAATCCCCTGACCGAATTGAAACAGAAAATACAGAAAACTAAAACACCACACACCCCAGGACCACAAAAAATATTTGTGCAAAAAGACAAAATAAATGTAGAGTTAATAAAGAAAATCATGACCGAAAAAAAAAAAAAAAAGAAGATTCGTTAGGAACGAAGACAAGAAAAAAGTGAAGGTAGAAAGCGAAAAGGTAAACAAATTATTGACAAATATCTCAACTGTCAACATCTGTGAACAAAACGAGCAAATTTAGTCTATGAAAAAATCGGTGTTCTCTTAAAGAAACCGAACAGAAAAACAAAAACTGGATGGGAAATTAGAGTGGAAGAACAAGTAAAGAAAGCAGGAGTGCAAATGATGGAAAATCACAAAGGGGTCTGAAAATGCGACTTGAAGAGATGAATCAAATTGGTGAAAGAAAGAAGACTTAAAAGAAATCGAATCAAGCAGTAAAAACAAAATAGGACATCTACCTATGACATGGAAAATCCAAACAGCTTTGAGATTTGAAGGGAGATCTATTAATCGCTAGTATGCAACGGATTGTTTACCGAAGAACGGAAAGGATGTCACATGGGAACAAGAGTAATTGGTGATTTACTGTATATTGATGTGTGCTTCCTCTTAGAGAGCAAAGCGAGGAGGAAAAAATGCAGCCATGGCATGGACTTATTATAAAATGGCCTATAATATTGTCCCGAAAATGTAGATAGTAGACTGTCTGTACAAGTTATCCGACAAAGTCATAAAATTCATCAGGGTAGCTATAAAAACTGGAAAGTGGAATTGACAATATGAGGAAGAACTTTAGTAGCGGTGAAAATCCAGAGAAGCTTCTTCCAGGGAGATACGCTGTCACGATTACAGTTTCTTATAGCCACTCAGTTACATACTTAGTAAGAGTACAAGGGACTACAAATTTTCTGAATGCCAAGAAAAGATTAATTACCTAATGTACACCGACGACATTAATCTATTTGCAAAATTAAAAAAGCATTTGAGACTTAAAAAAAACAATAAGAATATACAGCCAAGATGTAGGAATAAAATTTGGTATAGAAAAATGTGCAATTCTCATTATGAAAATTGGAAAAAGAGAAATAACAGAAGGTATGGAATTATCAAATCAAGAAAGAATAAGAACGCTCAGAGAAAAGGGAAATTACAAATACTTGAGAATATTGACGCGGATTCGATCAAACAAGCGATTATGTGGATGTATCCACATATGAGGACTTGAGACTATATTAAAAAGAACAAAAAAGAACAAATTAAAGCAGCCAATAAAATCACTGACAATATAAAAACAAACAGAACAACAAAAACTAGGAAACAGAAATGGAAAGAAAAACAACTGTATGGATATTTCAAACGACAAACTAGTGAAAACTCAAATAAGAATACCTGAACATGGCTACGAAAGGGAAATCTAAAAAGCGATACTGAATCTCTTATAATAGCAGCACAAAGAAATGGCAGAAGGACCAGTTGTTTAAAAACCCAAATCGATAATATACAACGGAATTGCAAGTATAGATTATATGGTGATGGAGACGAAACGGTTAATCACATACAAAGTGAATGAAGCAAACTAGTGGAAAAGGAGTATAATATTAGACATGAATGGGTGGGAAAAGTGATCCACTGGGAACTGTGCCAGAAATTTAAATTTGACTATACCATCAAATGTATATGCACAAACCAGAATCCGTCTTGAAGAATGAAACACATAAAATTCTCAGGGAATTTGAGAAACAAACCTTATTCATACCAGCCAGAAAAAAAAAAGAATTTGCTGTATTGTGGACTTTGCTGTTTCAGCAGAGTGAAAAACATAGAAGGCGAAGAGACAAGTACTTAGACTTTGCCTGAGAACTAAGAAAGCTGTAGAACATGAGGTCGACGATGTTATCAGTTGTAATTGGCGCGCTTGGAAGGGTCCTAAATGGTTTGGAAAGAGGACTGGAAGAGTTGGAAATCAGAAGAGGAATCGAGACAATCCAAATTATAGTATTGTTGAGATCAGCCAGAATATTATTATCCAGAAGACTTGAGGAGGCTTGATATCATTCAGACTCCAGTGAAAGATAATCAGCTAACGCTAGTGTGAAAAATTCGCAAAAAGTAAAATAATAATCTGCAGTTAACATGTATAGCTTTAAGTAACTATCTTTAACACTAATAATTTCCCCAAAGTTAATGGTTTCAAGTATTCCTATCTAACGTTAATAATTCTATTTAATAATAATAATAATAATAATAATAATCAACAAAGACAGAGAACTTGCCGAATTGTGGACTTTGCTGTCCAGGTGGACCACAGAGTAAAATTGAAAGAAAGCGAAAAGAAGAATAAGTACCTCGACCTTGCTAGAGAATTAAAAAAAAACTGTGGAACATGAAAGTGACGGTTATACTTATTGTAATTGGTGCTCTTGGTACAGTCACCAAAGGATTGGTACAAAGACTGGAGGACTTGGAAATTAGAGGACGAGTGGACACCATCCTAACTACTGCATTATTGAGATCGGTCAGAATACTGAGAAGAGTCCTGGAGACGTGAGGAGACTTGCTTTCACTCAAACTCCAGTAAAAGACCATCAGCTAACGCAGATGTAAAAAAACTCTCAAGGAATAACAATAATAATCAGTTTGTATACAGTTATATGGTTTCACATATTTCTATTCAATGCAAATAATTTTCAAACAGATCTATTTGACCAATAGATAGTACTCTAAAAGGTGCGACAGCTCCAGGTCAGAGTGGACCTGGGAGTAATGTCAACGAAGAGGTACTCAGAACTGGTCCCTCACCACCGGATACAGTTTCATGTCATACCCAGGACACTGGTTCCTTTTAAAATGACATAACATCTTTCGCTCTCAATATTGCTAAGTATTGTTTTTCCTTTTTTATATTATTCTTTTTATTTCTCCATACGGATTCCAAAGTTTTTTGTCATACACAGGACACTTCTTTTTTGGGGAGTGGAAGCCTTACCCCTCAACAGAGGATACAGTCAACACGGCCGACACGGAGTATAAATTAGTTGTGCTTGTGCGGCAGTGATTTGATAATTGATAAGTCACGACTATACACCTTGAGTTTACCATCTTTGTTCTTTGTTCAGTAATTTTATGAATCGTATAATTTTTTTGATAAAACCATCTTCAATTAATTTGCCTAGCTATTGCATCTTGTAATAGCTCTTGATTCTGATTCAAAAATCCAACCACCTTCAAAATGAAATGACATTAATCTCCTATACGTTGTCGACTTGACGGCGATTTAAAAAGAAACTGATAAAATTAACTAAAAACTTTTAGTTCAGCTGAATTGTCCAAGAGTTTAAAGTTTAGTGGCTACAAAAAACTTTCGATGATTTAAATTCTGTTCAAAGTATTAATTTAATAATCGGGAGACAATTTAGCACACTTGTCAGCGTTCGTAGAGAAGCAAACATGTCTGAAAGAAGAAAACCACTTCAGCAATAAAATCACTTTTACTTTGGCGCCCATTGAGTCAATGGCGAGCAATCTTAACAAATTACAATCGTTTAATTTTGTTGGAATTTCTTATTCGACAAATGCGGTTAACTATTGATTCCTTTTTCACTGTGATTAACACCGATTTAAGTAAATTAGTCACACCTTTTGGCCAATTGCGTTGGAAGATAAGTAAAATGGGAACTAAAAAAAGTAAAAAAGAAATGAAAAACTTCAAGAACCAAAGTTTGATCAAATATAAGTGAGTAATTAAAAACAAAAAGAAAAGAAAATTATAAGAGTAAAAAGTAAGTGGTTTAATTTATTTTCTTAACGGCATACTAACTTCTTATGGGTTGCTTAATGCTGAAATTTGATTCATTTGTAGATGTTTGATTGTAATCATAACTATATTTTTAATGTAGCATTTATTTATCTGCAATCATTTGTTTGCACCCAGTTAACAGATATCAAGCATTCCTATTTAATGCTAATAATTTGCAGGATTAAATAGTTTCAAGTATTCCGATCTAAGATCAATAACTCAAGAAATTATATGGTTTTAAGTAACTTCACATATAAATTCCTTTTGTTATGCTTGGAACATCGTCAAACGGATGAAGGACGACGTTTTACTAAAATATGCTGAGTGATTAATACACACTCACACAAACATATATTTAGCATCAAATCATGCTGATGCGTGAATTTTCTTGACTCTCTCTCTCTCTCTCTCTCTCTCTCTCTCTCTCTCTCTCTCTCACTATCCGTCTTTATTAGTCATCACACTTGGCAGGTTCTCCACGCTGCATCCAGTGTCCGCACAGAGCTGATGAACGTAAGTCTTTGCTTAGCTGATTAATACTAGTTGGTTCATGTGAAAGAGCCTAGAATTCGATTCTACTTTACCAGCAGTGTCCAGCATGTTTTCGTCTTACTTTGATGGTTTGTGAGATGGGAGGTAAGTGGCCGTATAATTTCTGTTTTCCTGTGTGCTTTTTCCTGGATTTGTTCAAAACAGTTCACAACATCCTTGGGTAGATCCCATCTAGCTTTTCCCCCAAGTGCTTCACTAAAGTCCAGGTAGTGCAGCTATACAGTTGTACTGACACGGCTATGACTAGAAATTATTCCCATTTCATTTTATCAAAGATTAGATTTCCATTTGGTCGATAGTCTATCGATTGCAATCCATGTTTTTCTAATGCGTGAGTTAACATGGGTTTCAGTAGCTGAGATATTGCTACCAAGGTATGTGAACTGGTCTACAAATTTCAGAGGTTTGCCATTTAATATGGAAATGGGACCATCTTGTTTAAAACACATGGATTCTGTTTTATCTTAGTTCAGCTAGAGACCAGTGTCCTTGTTACCTGCTCTAAGCAATGCAGCAGAGATTCGACTTGGGGAGATGTATTTGCAAGAAGTGCTTGATGATCTGCGTTGTCTGCTCTCGTAACAGTTTCTGTGGGATATCGTCTACTTATATATGTTGATCGTTAAATCTTTTTGTGCCGACCTTTCAGTGGAGTTCAGAATAGGCCAATTTCTTCTCTTGCAGAGGAATAGAATTTCCTCCAAAGAATTTTATAGGCACTAAACTGCATCTGATGGTGAAAATCCAGTTCTGGATATTTGAAGAGTGTAGAGTTCCTCCTTCATTACCATTACTCCCAGGTCCACTCTGACTTGGATTGGTCGTCCATGTTAGATTCTCATCTAAGTCAAATTTGCTTGAAAGTTATTGGTAATAGATAGGAATAATTTAAATCATATCATCATGATGATGTCATGCCGCCTGCACGGATATCCCTGACCCTCTCTTGCCACTCCTTCCTATCGTTCATCGCTTCTGGCAGGTCCTCAGGGCTACATTCCGTATCCTCACAGAACTGCTGTATGTAGGTTCGAGCTGGTCATCCTGTTTTTGCTCGGCCATATGACGGGGTCCATAGGAGAACGTCAATTATGAGCTCGTCCCTGCTTCTCCAGCAATGTCCTGCTTGTTTGGTACGTCTAACTTTGATAGTTTTCGTGATGAGAGGTAGGTGGCCGTACAGATGATGCTTTGTAGGTTGTTGCCTCCAGGACTTGTTTAAAATTGAGTAAATTATTTGAATAAAGAATTGTTGAAGCTAGAATTGTTTGCAAACAATTATCGATAGTTAATTAATACCATATAATTGCTTGCAAAAAAAAAAAAAAAAAAATAGAAGACAGACTTTAGATAACCGAGAAAGGGTTGTTATGCCGTAAAATAACCAAACAACTAACCACCTGTCTTTTTTATTGGAACAAAATTTGTGGAAAACAATTTGTTGGTAAAAAGTTTGTTGATTAAAAACTATTGAATTCTCTTGAGGATGACCGAAAAATATTAAAACTGAGCAATCTTCCATTTTGCTTTACTTTTCTTTATTCATATTTGATTTGATTTAGTGTAAGTAATGTTGAAAAAGTGAAAATAAATAAAGAGGCATTTCTATTATCTGCTTATGCGCATGCGTGATAATGATGGATTTTTAACGCTCGAAGAGAAACCAGCGACAAAGAAATCGATATAATTGGATTTATATGTAGTTTGGGAAGGAAATCAATTTTGAATAAGCGGCTCAAGATCAATAACCTCCAACAGGAAATGCAGGCTAATTTGAGGAAGTGTACATAGTATCAAATTGTACTGCAAGCTCTACACCATATATATATATATGTGTGTGTGTGTATATATATATATATATATATATATATATATATATATATATATATATATATATTTATGAAGAGTAAATGAAGGATTGTAATCCGACAATATGTAGAAAAATTGATAACAACGTTGTTACCAATTTTTCTACATATATATATATATATACTGTATGCAGCAGTGGAAATATATGTAACACACACACACACACACACACACACACACACACACACACACACACACACACACACACGCATACGTGTATATATATATATATATATAGATATATTAAGGGTAGGATAGACAAAGAGCCAACGATGCATGTTGATATATATATATATATAGAGAGAGAGAGGGGGGAGAGAAAGAAGTTAGAATAGCGTAGATACATTGTCTCAATGGTGGTTTGTTACAGTCGATTTCTCATCTATGTGATCATCAGGCTCTGCTACAATGCTACTCTAATTTACAGCTACGAATACACTCTTACCAACATTGAGCAGTCTTAGATATAGTTATACCAGTGTGTGTGTGTGTGTGTGTATGTGTGCGTGTGTTTATGTGAGTGTTTATGTGTGTGTGAGTGAGAGAGAGAGAGAGAGAGTGAGTGAGTGTTTGTGTGTATGAGCATATGTGTAAGTGTGTATGCCTGCGTGCTCACGTATGTGAGTAATACATTTAAATATACGCGTGCGTGCCTATTTATATTCACCCACGGCTCCATTTCTTTCTCTCTCTCTCTCTCTCTATATATATATATATATATATATATATATATATATATACAGAGAGAGAGAGAGAGAGAGAGAGAGAGAGAGAGAGAGAGAGAGAGAGTTGCTGTAACAGTTTACAGAACTGAAATTTGTATTGGTGAAGGTTGTTTGTGCGGATATAAATTCCATTTTCATTTTTATAGTTTGATTATCATAATCTTATACATAAATAGTTCTTCATCCCCACAATTTATTATTTAGAAAACTTCTTCATTACTGAATCAGATTTGCCTATAGGGCTTACATTATGCACTTTTTGTATGAACAAATTGTTAATAAGATCTGAAACCGGAAGTATAAAAGTAACAGAAAGAGAAGAAAGTTGAGAGAGACAAAAAAAAGGGAAGAACAAATTCAATAGAAGAAATTGGTCAGTAACAAAAACGAAAAGAAAGAAACAATAAACATGGAGACAAACGTCATACAAATGTTTACTTGACATTTTTCATTTAATAAAGTCATCCAAATTAGAATAATGAAGAAACACTGTACAAGTTTGGCTCTCTACTATGTCCACGTGATCTTCATGTAAGGTCATTAAAAGAAGAACTTTCTCTCATTCTTAGGCTAGCCACGGAAGATGGTGGCTGATTAATTTTAATGCCATGTCAACTCATCTACCGTTATTTTAAGTCTGAAGGTTAGAGAATCGCCTTCATTGTACACTTATGGTTACATTTTTGTGTAATTGCTTCGTGAGAGTTTTTTGCACGCAGTCAAATAGTGTCAAGCATTCTTATCTAATACAATTAATTTGCATGCAGTTGTAGGGTTTCAAGTAGTCCTACCTAATACAAATAATTATATAGTTTCAATTAATTGTTTCCATTTCATAAAAGTGATTTGTTTGGACACAGTTATATGGTTTTAAGTTACTTATAATAATCCTCAGTAAATAATTATTGCTTCAAGTAACGTATATCTGTAGGGAACGAATAAATAAATAAAAAATTTAAAATTAAATTTAAAAAAAAATTAAATAAATAAAAAGAAAACTATTAAATTTGCAGAAACTCCCAGAGGTCTCTAACAGGAAAAGGAGATGACGCATGCGTAAAAGAAAAAAGGCATTCCTCTTGAAAAAGGGGACCACATTATCTTTCTCTTTCAGGCAGTGACCAGCGGATTGATAACCTCGTGCTGGCGTGTCTGGGCACCACTCATACGTCTTTGGACGTAGCGTTGCTTAGCCCCTTTCACTCAGTAGCAGCCCTCTCTCTATCGGTCAGCATTATGCTGAAATATACAAGACCCACAAATGAACTATAGACTAACTCTTACCGGACTTTGACAAACTTCTAGAAGAAAACTAACCCTTATGGAAGCCCGAAATACCAAATGCGGACACCTACATACATGAAAGAATTAACGTATTTTTGACACGTTAACTGGGGGATTCATCCATTTCAATGTATTCAGGAAAAACTCCCTCATCCACGGAATGGTTGTTGAACCCAGTAAATAAAGGAAACTATAAAAGAAACGTCTTCGTCTCTTATCTGTCCTGTCTTTTCTTTTTGTATAATTCTTTTTGGGACTTCCTTGGGCAAGGCATTACACCGACTAAACAACGTGGGGCTAAAATATAATATAACCAAAATATGGAGTCAGATATCTAACGCCAACATAACCAACGAAATACCAACGCTACCCACGAAATACCAACGCAACCAACATAATATCAACGCAACCAAAGTAATACTAACGTAACATAAGCCTAAACCCCACATATATTTAATAAGCATCAAGGGTTGATATGCCATCAAACCAAATAACGGTAAATTATTTGAGAAGTAGGGATGAACTCATAAGTGACGTACTCCTGACCAGCTTGAATAAGTGAAATAAATTTATTATGGAAATGAAATACTATTTCTAAATTTCTTATTTTTTAAACAAATTGGTATATTTTGCTCTGCTGGCATATTTTGTATTAAATAGTCGTACATTGAACACCCATTCTTTGGATATTCACTGTCTTTATTCACTTGATATATATATATATATATATATATATATATATATATATATATATATATATGTATTAAAAGATAGTTGCTGTTGGTCCAAAGAAAGAATAAGTATATATTTAAAATAAGATGGTCCACGAAGAGATTTGTATTTTTTGAATTTATTCATTTTTTATTTTGTAAATAATAATAAATAAATAAATTCAAAAAATACAAATCTCTTCGTGGACCATCTTATCCTATATATATATATATATATATAATCTTTCTTTTTTCATGTGTCTTTTCGCAAAGGTAAAAGTCAAAAGCAAGCAAATACATTTAAAGAAAATGAAGATACGATAATCCAAGCTTTAAATACAGTTCCATAAATCTCTCTAACTTTCTCTTTCGCTCTTTATTTATCAATGGGAATTTCATAAGAATGCTACGCATAGCTTTGATCATATCCTGGAAGCAACACCTAACAAAACAGCAACAGTACGGCCACTTACTCCCAGTCTCAGAAAGCATCCAAGAAAGAAGAGCCAGATATGCTGGGCAGAGTTGGGAAAATGAAGATGGACTCATAAGCGATATTCTCATTCGTGGATACATCAGTGTTGGTTGAACAGTAAAAACTAACTTTCATCAGCTTTGCACGGACACTAGTTGCTGTTTGGAGGAATTAACAAGTGTGATAGTGATATGGACGGATGACGAGAGAGAATCAAACAAATCCGTGCTGTCACCACGCCTTAATGATGGTGATGATCTGTTCATATCTATCTACCTATCTGATTACCTTTATATCTATCTACCTGACTGATTCTGTACATATCTATTTATCTATCTATCTTAACCAACCCTTCCGGTCGGGCAGGATATGACACAAGGTCAATATTTAAGCGGAGTTTAACATGCTTGAATTTAGAGTTTTCCTTCACCTAGACTAGTTGCCTTACCAAGGCTAAAGAAACCAGTCTGCCCGACTATTTACCCATAGCTGGAGGGAGAATAATTGGATTCATACCTTTCCCAAGGGTATTAGAGCTATGTGAAATGCAATCAACCTCGTCCAGGATTTGAACTCGTATCGCTGTGTCCATTTCCAACGACGATAACCATTACACCACGGGCACCTCCTATCTATCTATCTATCTATTCGAGAGACGCCCCGAAAGTAAAACTTCCCATTTACTCCCTTTGAAACTGTAGCTTCTACAGTGTGCCGTTGGATAGAGTAGCTAGATAACTATTTTTTCCTGATTGATAAAGCATCTTTGTTTATGATCAACAATTATTGGCCTAATCAAGTTGAGCGTTGAAAATTACATTAACTGGCATCTGTCCGTCTTGCAAGACAAACCACAAATCCCTGTGTTGTTTACATTCCACTGTGGCTTTGCTAAAATATTCAAGCCACTAAATATTTATTCGGTAAGTCAAGGTTACTAAAAAAGAAATACAAATTAGACCCACCACCAATATGTGCATACCTCGCACGCAACCTTTGAATTGTATTTTAGGATGGTGTCCGGAGCGTGGCAGACAAGCAGGCAGACAGGCAGAATGCAACAAGCGTAGCTAATTTGTCTTCGAGAATGAAAAAGTTGAAATAATGATTTGACTAGTAACCAGGCAATAGGCGTCATTACTGATAAACTATCATTAAGGTTTTATGAAAAACGAAAACGTTATTCTTTCAATTACAAATAACGACAATCATATTTAGTTAGGAAACTAATTTCTTGCACGAATAAACACACCTATCTATCAATCTATCCATCAATCTATCCGGTTAACAGAAAATAAATATGACCAAGTCGATTCGGTTTTAGAGGGACAAAATTTATATATATATATATATATTTATAACATCAACAATACATATAATAAATTCTGTCCGGTGGCAAAAGCTGCTTGGTAGCGCCAGGAGTGGCAGTATCGCCTTGAGCTACCGAAACTGTGTTATCACCCTGGTTGGTGGCCGATGAGGGCAGGGTATCGCACGTGCTTTCACACGTTGTATGATGAAAAAAATAAATTCAATTTTCGAGACAAAAAACTTGAATGTCTCTTTTATACAAACGATAATCAACAAAACAAAACCAAAAAATATATTTTGTATAATTTCGTTAAAGGAGAGAAGTGGCTTTGTTTTAACCCATCTTGATCACTATAGTTATTTCGATGTTTCCATTCTCAGTGGTAGTAATTGTAGTAACAATTGTTGTCTTAGCTGTTGGAGGAAGTAATTTGCTTCTTCGTACTTCTATCAACAACACATGTTAGCGGACGCTTTGTTCCAATCTCTGACGTCACTTCGAGTCTCCAACTCAACTCTTCGACTGTCTCTAACCCAAGTCAACTTAACAACCCGCTTGTTCCTTTTATTAGGAACAGGATCGACCTATTTCCTGACACAAAAAAACAAAAACTTCACACTCGTTTCATCTTTCGGTACCCTGACCATATTGTCATTGTTTTCAATTTATCAATTATTAGATTTGAGCAATTTTAGTAAACTTTACATAGAGTCATGTTGTCTTGGTTATCGATAAAATTAACCATTAGATCAAGACATTCTTAATTCTATTTTCTTTTAATAATCTGATATCTTTTGTACGCTTACAAAAGATTGTATTTCGTTTTCTAAATAAAATCTGTAACATCAGTATTTCAAAGTTTTTACGGCTTATCAACATCTTTGTTATTCGAAGACGTCTCTCTTTCAATTGGCGTTTTCTGTTTTATGGCATATCTACCTTTATTAATAGTATTATCATCATCATTATTTCGAGGAGATATTGCCCCTGCTACAAAAAAAAAACATGAAAAATGAAATAAAAAAAAGATTGGTTTGATTATTTGGCGTAATGGCATATCAACTCTTATGGGTTATTTAATGCTAATTCAGCCACACTGATGAGTTCTGATAGAACGAAACAATCTGTCTGTAGATGACAATATATATGCTCCCCTACCCCTGTGGGGTTGAGCTCTCTAGCGAAGGAAGTAAATGGCTGCCACTAGCGTAAAGCAAGTCTCTTGAAATGAATTGAGCTCTCGGTAGCCGTTAAGCGGATATATGTAAACAAAAAAAAAAGTGATACATAAGCGTTTAAATTTCCTTCGCTTGCGCTGGTTTCCTCGTGGCTGAGTGGTAGAATCTTTCATTGGCGTTATAGTCAGCCAGGTTTCGATCCCAGCTTCGGGAATCTAGCCTGTCTAGCCACACTGATGAGTTCTGATAGAACGAAACAGTCTGTCTGTGGATGACAATATATACCTTATTGTCATCCATAGACAGACGGTTTCGTTGTTTTACAAATCTTCAGTGAGGCTAGACACGTCGGGCTCTTGAAGCTGGTGATCGAAACCCGCCCAACATTGGCCTAGTGGGTAGAGTGTTCGCCAATAGTCCAGAGGACCTGGGTTCAATCCCAGGTCGCGTCATACCAAAGACTTTAAAAATGGTACTTGATACCTCCTTGCTTAACACTCAGCAATATAAGGTACATATCAAGGGTAAAGTGGAGCAATCCAGGGAAAGGGGTAACATCCTCCCCTACACCTCGGTGTTGTAGCTATTGAAAAAGGAGCCTTCTGGTCGCCCTCGACTAAGGTCGCCAACTTACTTACTTTAGTATCAGACCGTTCGGCCAACAAGCGTACCACGTCAGCTAGGGAATTATAAGGTATTAAGTAGTAGCGTTCGTTTGTTTACATTTTATACCTTACCGGAAGCGAATGGGTTGTACTTTCTTTTTAAGTCAGATCTCATTTGTTCAATGGTTTCAATTATTGCTATTCAAAACTTATAATTCTATGAAATATTAATCCTTTTTTTGCATAGAGTTTGCATAAAGAATTAAACTTTATGCAAACTCAATGTTTCGAGGTTTTGAGTATAGCTATTTCAGCGTAGTGGATCCTCAGCCACGGCCTTCCAACACCTTTCAGATATAAAAGGGTTAGGTGTTTGTCACAAGAGCAATAAAGTTGAAAAATACTGTCGGGACAATCGTATAGGTGTTAGGGCTTAACATGATTAGCCGATTGATCGGATCGGGCCTCTCCGACCGCCTGTCTAATTCAGTAAAATCCGAAGGAAAATCCAGTAAGTCACCTGACCATTTTGGCTACCGGACCACGAACTGCTCGGTCTCTAGAATCCCGTTTTCAAACATTACGGGTTACCGCCCACAAACAACGGGTAGCCACATTTTGAGTTGGGGGTGAGTCTTGCCCTTCTGCTGAGGTGCAGTCGGCGTATTATTCAGCCCCCTCCAACTGATAGGACGAGAAATGAAAGAAAAGAAAAGAAAAAAAAAGAAAAGAAAAGAAAAGAAAGAAGGAAAGAAAAGAAAGATGTAAGAAATATTTCAGAAGAAAATAAAACGAAGGAAAAACAAAACAAGCAAAATAATAGGAAGTGTAAAAAGATGAAAAAAGAAAGAAAGAAAGAAAGAAAACCAAAAGAAAGAAAGAAAGAAAGAAAGCCAAAAGAAAGAAAGAAAGCCAAAAGAAAGAAAAAAGCCAAACGAAAGAAAGAAAGAAAGAAAGTCAAAAGAAAGAAAGAAAGCCAAAAGAAAGAAAGAAAGAAAGAAAGCCAAAAGAAAGAAAGAAAGAAAGAAAACCAAAAGAAAGAAAGAAAGAAAGAAAGCCAAAAGAAAGAAAGAAAGCCAAAAGAAAGAAAAAAGCCAAACGAAAGAAAGAAAGAAAGAAAGTCAAAAGAAAGAAAGAAAGCCAAACGAAAGAAAGAAAGAAAGAAAGAAAGGAAGCCAAAAGAAAGAAAGCCAAACGAAAGAAAGAAAGAAAGAAAGAAAGCCAAACGAAAGAAAGAAAGAAAGAAAGTCAAAAGAAAGAAAGAAAGCCAAACGAAAGAAAGAAAGAAAGAAAGAAAGGAAGCCAAAAGAAAGAAAGCCAAACGAAAGAAAGAAAGAAAGAAAGCCAAACGAAAGAAAGAAAGAAAGAAAGAAAGAAAGAAAGAAAGCCAAAAGAAAGAAAGAAAGAAAGAAAGCCAAAAGAAAGAAAGAAAGAAAGAAAACCAAAAGAAAGAAAGAAAGAAAGAAAGCCAAAAGAAAGAAAGAAAGCCAAAAGAAAGAAAGAAAGAAAGAAAGCCAAAAGAAAGAAAGAAAGCCAAAAGAAAGAAAAAAGCCAAACGAAAGAAAGAAAGAAAGAAAGTCAAAAGAAAGAAAGAAAGCCAAACGAAAGAAAGAAAGAAAGAAAGTCAAAAGAAAGAAAGAAAGCCAAACGAAAGAAAGAAAGAAAGAAAGTCAAAAGAAAGAAAGAAAGCCAAAAGAAAGAAAGAAAGAAAGAAAACCAAAAGAAAGAAAGAAAGAAAGAAAGCCAAAAGAAAGAAAGAAAGCCAAAAGAAAGAAAAAAGCCAAACGAAAGAAAGAAAGAAAGAAAGTCAAAAGAAAGAAAGAAAGCCAAACGAAAGAAAGAAAGAAAGAAAGAAAGGAAGCCAAAAGAAAGAAAGCCAAACGAAAGAAAGAAAGAAAGAAAGAAAGCCAAACGAAAGAAAGAAAGAAAGAAAGTCAAAAGAAAGAAAGAAAGCCAAACGAAAGAAAGAAAGAAAGAAAGAAAGGAAGCCAAAAGAAAGAAAGCCAAACGAAAGAAAGAAAGAAAGAAAGCCAAACGAAAGAAAGAAAGAAAGAAAGAAAGAAAGAAAGCCAAAAGAAAGAAAGAAAGAAAGAAATACTGAGAAAATAAAACAACGCAAAAAGAAAAGCAAACAAAACAAAAAGCTGATGATGTACCGAAAAGAGTAAACATTGCAGAAAAACGAAGAGAATATAAAAGAGAATGAAAAACATAAAAACATTTAAAATGTTAAATTTAAAGGAAAAATAGAATTTTTTTTCAAAGGAGAAAAAGAAACATGGAAATAATGAAAATGTATTTTTGCTTATTTATAATCACTTAAACGATGTGTTTTGGCCATTTTAGCAATTATTTTTGACAGCAAGGGATTTCAGTTTAAAAAGAATCCCAAGCAAACATCCTGGAGATAATTTACAAAAATCAATCACATTTTTTAGTTTCTTTGTTTTGTTTTGTATAGAATAAGGAAGAGAAAAGTTGAATAGATAACAGACCTAATTAAACTGGAAAAAACAAAACAAAACTTTTATTCATCAAAACAAACGCCAAAAAAAGGAAAAATAAACAACTTTAACATAAATTTCCACAGCTGAAAATGTCAGTAGTCGCAGTTGTTCGCTAAAGCTTCCTACAATCTGGGCACCAGAGAATGAAATCTACTACTTATTTCTGTTGCTACTCTTTCTTTATTGGCCGTAAACTTGGCGTATAATCAACTCATAAGTGTCCTCCCCCGAGAAGAAAAAAAAAAAGAAAAGAAGAAGGTATCATGGCCTACTAACTTTTACGAGGTCTTCCTAGAAAGTAATCAAACTGAATTCTTTCTTTTTCTTTTTTCTGGTTGGCAACCTTGATCGAAAATCAACAGACTAATGTAAACATGTGAAAATATTCACGTCGGAAATTGCGTACAGTTGAATCATCCTCACCACCAAAAGCGCAAATTCCTTTGACACTATCTCACCATCCGTCCCTACTGATCATCGCTCTTTCCCTGTCCTACAAAAACGGCACGAAATGTCCATACAAAACTGAAAACATATGGTAAGACATTAGCTCGATGGAACTACTATTACCGCTCGCTAACTTCACTTACTTCACGGTTGTAGAGGTAAATCTCCCTCCCCCTTTGAATTAAATGGGATATTCAAATATGTTACATATAGTTAATAAATTACGATGGTTGGAGGATTCGACTGACACCGGAACACACTTCAGTCGGCCATGTTGGTCTATACACGGATCTGGCCGGGTGTGTCCTGGTTCCGCTGACAGTTGGTCAAGGCCGTCTGACATGGATTCCGATAGGCCGACATTCTTGTCAGGCGTGTCTAGACCGGCATCTTCGAGCCTGAGGGGGTCGTCCCCCTAGGCTCTAACCCTCCTTAGAGAGCTAGGTTTATTGCCTGGCGCCTGAGGCACCACTTTTTAGAGGAATGTCGACGGGGCCCGATGTTTTTGTGCTCGCCAGGTGTTTCCGGGCAACGGCCCTGCACCTGGACCCACCTAAAATAAGGCCTTGTGCCACACTTTTCTGATTGGTGGAATGTATGACAAATATCGATTCAACCGACACCGTTTATCGAATACAACATGACTATCTTTTGTGTCTGATTATTTACCACCAAGAAAATTACTTTTATTTCTTGTATAACGGAGTATGCGTTATAATAATCACACAATTGACAGTATAAATTGAGGGATGTATTGCTGCTACACCCTGAATTTTCACTAGACATTTACGGAAGGCCAGTAAAACGAAAGAAATCGCAAATATTATTTCTCAGTTAATCAGTTCAAAAACAAACTGAGAGTAGATTAAGAAATCAGATGGAAGACAACAATCAGAAAAACTAATTTTAGCACAAAGGACCTTCCGTAACAGAAATTAACCAAAGGTCATGTGATCTTATAAAACTTGAATCTTTTTAATGTATCATAAACAATTTTACTACAAATGTTTTGCACCCAAATGAAGGAATGACAATAAGACATTTCTTTATAAGAATATATATCTATTCTTTATTGTCACAAAATGGTTGAAATGGCTACGAGAGAGAGAGAGAGAGAGAGAGAGAGAGAGAGAGAGAGACGAAGGACTGCAATGATTGAGACCATATCTTCTTAACCAACGTTGTGATTCTATACACAGAGCCTCGCTTCTTCTACTTCTCAGCCGTCTACTCGGCTGACCTCTTCTCTCCTAATGACCCCTGTGCTTATCTGTCAGCGAATCTCTTGTCATTATATAATATTCTCAACACCCACGCGTTTTCCTTCCGGTTCTCACTTCACGTGATTTATTTCTGCTGCCCCCTTGTTTACATAGGTGCATATCCTGTTTAGAAATCCTCAACTAACATGCTGACAAATATCAATATGTAATACTGACATTTAACTATGGCACCCAGTCCTGTGATTCTGTTGGACTTTGAGCAATCTAGGAGGTTTGGTTGAAGACTTCATAGGTTGACAAAGATACTCTCATGGATTTAACCAAATGAGTTTTAATTTTTGACATATTCCTTCTGATGGTATCCACACTTCTTCCACCGGTGTTGTAGTGCTTGGACCCCATTGGTAAAAAAGTCATTAATTGTAGATATGACGTCATCATATGAACTTTTCAGCCCGTGAACTTTTCAGCCTACCAACGAAGCAAGAACCGGGTTCAATATGTACCAAAAGAAAGTCGATGTTTGTCTGCCAAAACTCTGTGCTAACCAATGAAGATAAGAGTTTGAAAAAATAATGATATAAGTTGGATGCTTTGAATGAGATGATATTATTTATTTGTGAGTGGCAGAGAGAGAGAGAGAGAGAGAGAGAGAGAGAGAGAGACACACACACACACACACACACACACACACACACAAGATGATTAAAAAACCAAACATAATTCGTACTCTCCTACCCAAAAGACTTCAAGTTAATATCGGAAGGAAAAATATCGATTTTGGAAACAATTTTACCGAGAATCGTTAAAAATATGTAAAAAAAAAAAAAAAGAAGATCGATGCGTCAATTAGAAATTCCTTTAATTTTGAAAAAATTATCAGGTGATTTTTTTTTACCTTTTGATCATCTTTCCAAGAACAAGATAGAAAGAAAGAAAGAAAGATGGGAAGAATTTGAAAATAAATGTGAACATAGAATTGCAACCAGTCAAATTAAAAGATAGAAAAATGATCGGAGAAGCAGATAAAAAATCTAGTTGATGAATTTGTATAAAACAGGGCGGAAGAGTGTCCAAAACTGAAAAATTTTCTAAAGATAAAATAACAAAACAAAATAATGCTATATTGCTATCAAGAGGTCCTTGAAATGTAATCTAACAGTAATTTTCCTTTTTCCCAAAGATGGCAAGAATCTGAAATTCTGACCAAATCAATTTTGAGAATTGGGCTCGAACACTTTACCACATTTATTTTTTCCACCCAGTAATTTATTTTCGAGCATATTTTTGTTTTATAAATTACGAATATATGAATACTGCAAATGCATTTAAGTTATAAACATAAAAACTGATTAAAAAAAAACAAACTTTAGGATATACAAAATAAGCATCAATAATTTTCCAGATTGCATTTATAAAGCTTGGATGCTTGTGGATAACACACACACACACACACACGCATATATATATATATATATATATATATATATATATGCAAAGATACAGAATATATATACAAGGTGTGTCTGCAAAGTAAAAGTACTAGTGTTACAAACAATTTATTTCAATTCCATACAACAATTTATATGGTTTTTCTTTCTGAGTAATTTCCCTCAAGTCTAATGCAATTTACCATCCTTCTCAGTCATACTTCTATGCACTGCTGAAAGGATTCTTCTGGGATGCCCGTCAACTTTGTCTTTACGATCCTCTTGATGGACTGCACACATTCAAAACGGGTCACTTGATGATCTCTTTGAGTTAGAAGTAAAGAAAAGCCACAGGTGAATTGGTAGGTTGTTCCAGTATGGTAATGTTCCTCTTGACCCGGAACTGCCAAATACTCTGGGCATTGTGAGCAGGTCAATTGGCGTGGTAAAGCAGCCACGATTTCTTCAGTTACAACTCTCGTCTCTTCTCGCGTACTGAGCAAAGCAAAAGCCGCATGCTAAAATATTTGGTGATATTCTTTCAAACAGTCCTTTTTTGAGTGTTCAGTTAATTTGCGATCATTCGAACGGTCAACCGATGATCGACTTTCACCACCTGCTTACCCGCCCGATGTTAACTTCAGTTCTGCTGGTTGAAGGTCTCCCGTTCCTTGCGTCATCTTTTACCTCCTCTCTCTCTTCTTTAACCTCTTGTGCCTCTCAAAAACACCTATGCGCAACATGGTGTTATTTTCATAGACTTGCAAAATCATGTCAAATGTTTGTGACGGTGTTTGCCCAACCAGAGCAAAAAGTTCAGGTTTATTCGTTGGTCAATGTTCATCGTTCTTTCCTCAGTACTCATTACTGAACGCCCTGACAAAGAGGAAGCGTGCACAAAAGCATATGAAAAAATGCATTGGGTGAAGAAAACTAAGATTACAGTTACATAATCCCAAGATATCATGTTAGATGATAACACAGTCCGCTTATCTTTTTTGCGCTCATAACTCACACGGCCCACTCAGTCTTATTACTTTTTAGACATACTTCGTATATTTACCCAACCCCTCCGCACGAGCAGGATGCGACACAAAAGCATTTTTGAGTTTAACAGGATTAAATTCAGAGTTTTCTTTCTCCTAGACTTGTGTCACTTTTTGCTTGTGGCCGAAGGGTTTTGTCAATACACACACGACACTTTTAAGACAGCTGTCAACCCATGAAATGAAAAACGCCTCGATCAGCTCAGTTGGACCGATGAAAGAGGGACTACTTAGGCAAGATTTCTTTGTTTCTTTTCACATATAGTTCGTCATATTTGACATGAGCATCTTGCCTTTAGTGATAGCTCTTTTATGTTCCTCAAATTTGAATTTGAGAGTGTGACTCGTTTCGTTTTTATAATTCTTTCCTCGTTTCCGAGGGATTTTTTTCTATAATTACATTCCTCTACTTGCGAACTTTAGTTTAGCGGAACAAACTACTTTTAACCTGAAGGCTATGATTCGGAGATCGAATGACACAAGTTGATTCCTTTCGACCTTTTCCCCTGTGGTGACTGGAGTAAATCGAAAAGTGGACCACCAGGAGTCTGGAAGGAAATGGTCGGCCAAGTTTCCTTTAACATGTAATGAAAATTTGTTTTGACGCCAGTCAAGTGAAGTTGTACCAATATCAGAGGCGGGGGTTAGTTGGTAACAGTTCCTGACAAATCCCTTTTCTTCACAAGTAGACAAATCACACAAATTACCGTTTTTCAGCAGAGCTATGTAGTTTTGCGATAGAAAGATATGAAATTCTTGGAATTTTCATGTAAACGAAAATTGAAAATTCCTGCTAAATCATTTTCTTTCTTTCTTTTTTTTTTTTTTTTTTTTTTTTACAAAAGTCGAACAAGTATACGCACAGACAGTAGAGCAAAAAAAATTGACCCCTTAAAATTTTTGACTTTGGTGATCAGATAATTTTTAGGTAGCTTTCTACAGTTTGAATTGCTTCAGTTTCGTGATATACGTGCCGAAAATTTGCACGTATTAAAATATTGCAAAATATTTGAGTCACTTGTAATAAGTTTCAATAATATACATTTTTGAAAAAAAATCCTGCTCAAATTTGAAGGAGACAGAAACCTGTTTCAAACAGACAGATTAATAAATAAATAAATAAAATTGAAAATAGTTTTGATATTTGTCTATAAAAGTATGTGTTTACCCAACCCTTCTGCATTGGCCGGATGTGACACAAAGTCAGTTATTAAGTGGAATAAATCTAGACTAGTTGCTTAATCAAGGCTAAAGAACCCTGTCTGTCCTAATATTTACCTGTAGGTGGGAAGAGAACATAGGGACTCATGCCTTTCTCAACAGCATTAGCGCAGTGAAACGCAAACACACTCATCCAGGAATTAATCTCAGGTCGCCAATTCCATTTCTTACGACGATAATCGTTACGCTAAACGCGCCTCCATTGTCATAAAAGTAACGTTTAAAAAACTTAGTAACTTCCTTCACTGTTTATCTTTCTAGTTACTAACTGGTTTATTCACTCTTTAGATTGTTGGCTATGGATGTTCTGTAATTTAATACTATGAATTCTTGGAAAGAATTGGTAGACGGGAATTGCTTTTGGCAATAAATTGTGTCGATATTGTATTTTCTGATTATATATAGGACATACCAACAAGATCCTTTTGGGGTGTCCTCGTTGTGTAATGGTTAAAGCGATGAACTGCGGAATCGTAGTACGCGAGTTCGTACTCCAGTCGCGCTATTACGTTCACTTTCGGGCAAATACCCTTGGGAAAGGTATGAACCCCCTTATTCTCCCTCCAGCTATGGGTAAATAGTAGGACGGACTAGGTTCTTCAGCCTTGGTGAGGCAACTAGTCTAGGAGAAGGAAAACTCTGAATTCAAACCTGTTAAACTCCGCTTAAAAATTGACCTTGTGTCATATCCTGCCCGAGCGGAGGGGTTGGTAAATAGTACCAACAAGATCCTTTTATTTTCCTCAGAATCGTGTATAACCACTCGATAAAAAATATTTAAGAGTGAATAAGATATTATGGTCACTAGATAATTGATTGATTTCAATGGCATGTCGATTTATATGGGGTTATTTTATGCCTAAAGGTTAGGGAATCGCGCACAGTGTACGTTTATATTTACGTTTTTTGTGTAGTTATTCAAGAGTTTGTTATACATACGATTATATGTATTACAATCTTGTACAAATAATTTGCTCATAGTAATATGGTTTCAAGTATTCATAACTAATACTAACAATTTGCCCACAGTTGTATAGTTTAAAGCACTCCTATCTAATACCAATAATTATATAATTTTAAGTAACCACATCTGTTTAATAATAGTCACTTGTTTACACAGTCATAGGCTTTCAAATGAATAATAATCCTTAGTAAACAATTTTAGGTCCAAGTAATTATTCTTAATACAAATAATCCACAGTTATATAGAATCAAGTATTCCTATCAAATACAAATAATTTGCACACAGTTGTGTGGTTTTAAACAACTAATTATAATCCGTAGTAAATAATCAAAGCTTGAAATAACTATTCATAAATTATTTAGTTTACTCATAGTTATATGGTATCAAGTATACTTTTTGAATACAAATAATTTTTATTTAGATCTATTTGACCCACAGATGGAACTATCACCCCGAGTCAAAGTGGATCTGGAAGTAATGGCAATGAAGGAGTGCTCCAGATTCACCAAAACTCCAGAACTGAAGCCTCACCATCAGATGAAGTTTAGTGCTAAACTCAGGACAGAACATTTTGGAGCCGAGGGTCTTACCCCATCCCAGCAAACGATGCAATCAGGGTATTTTAAGTCCTATCGATTAAGCATTTAGTCAGTAAAGAATAAACTATTTTCTTAAAATGACGTCATTTCAAGTCTGTAATAGGAATAACTGGCTTGCAGTAAATGATAGGTGAAGAACAACTACAAGAGATGGACTCAACTTAATAATATCAAATTGGATAGTTAATAAGATTTAGTAATGATAGCATAATAAGAATATTTTCCCGATAACATCGATTCTCAACGATATAAACCAAGTTGACTTTATCGAATATGGTCATAAGATATTTCTATGAATAGATCACTCGGTCAGGAACTCGATCAACTAATCGACATATCAATCGATCAAGTGGCTCATTTTTCTCTAATTGATATATATACTAGTTGTTTCTTACCGGGAGGGATTTACGAAATAAATATTTCAAAAATATCATCCATTCTTGTACATATAAAAGAGTTTTGTTGGTGGTGGTGAGGTCTAATTCCTCTGCAGAGATGCAGTCATCATATTCTACAGCTCCAGCCGATTGGGTTTAAATGCACAATGAACGCGAATCCATAATCTCATGGCATCAAATAACCCTATACCGGTTGAGATGCCATTAAAATCAATCAATCAATCAATCAATCGGTCTTTTGTAAGTAGTTATATGATTTCAAGAAACTATCCCTATTTAATTGTGATTTGAAAACAATTATCTAAAATGTTAATACTGATGCTGGAACAAACGGTCCTACTGGAAGATCACTTTGAAGAGGTCTTTGAAATGAAACTTGGTAAGCACTCGAGACTTTTCTAATTGCCAACCTACTGTCTGGATGGCGTGGAACCTTACGGTGGAGGGTGGATGTAGAGGAAGTTGTTGCCCGTTCTTGGGCAGAGTTTTAGTGTGATATATATATATATATATATATATATATATATATATATATATATATATATATATATATGGAGAGAGAGAGAGAGAGAGAGAGAGAGAGAGAGAGAGAGAGATATGCTGAGACGGAATCAAGTTAGGTCTCAATAGAGGAGAACCATCGATGTAGAAATGGATCTCCATCCAGACATGTAGACACTTTTTTTTGGGGGGGGGGTCACCTTGAAGAAGATGATTGTTGTTAAAAGAACTTAAACTATCAAGAATATCTAAGATGTCTTTAGAGATGGTAGTTGATATATGAATACAGATGGACGTATATATATATATATATATATATATATATATATATATATATATATATATATAACAACTTTAAAGACTTATAAAAAATAAACAAAAAGTTATAAATAAAACATAAAAACAATATATTAAACAATAAATAAACAAATTAATAAACCACAAAATTAACATAAAATGCCACGTAAATAACCACGCAGTATAAGTTAGACCACCCTTCCCATAATGTCCCACAAACTTGATCACCCTTCCCATCATACTCCGCACAGTCGTGTGTAAAGAGATACTCTTTACGCGGGAACCACTCGGTTTGATAATCACATAGGCGAGAAACTGATCGTTACCAAACGCGTATGACTGTGTTTACGCTTATCTATCTATCTATCTATCTCTCTCTCTCTCTATATATATATATATAACATGGTACAGTCTGTTATATATATATATATATATATATATATATGTATATATATATATATGTATATATATATATATTCTGCTGCTCATTAGTATGTGGGCAAACATGTAATTGTTCAAATATTTATCACTAGTACTTTCTATTGCCTTTATAGAAATCACAAGTCATAAATATTTGAAGAAGCCTAAAACCTCTTTTTGTTGCTTAAGATTGCAGATCGAATTAAGTTTTTGTTTGTAGAGATGATGAAATTATTCTTTGGCAATTCTTCCGAATAGCAGAGTTTAACCCATTCTGTCTCGTCGCTCAAATCGTGAAAAGATGCTGGAAAGACAGAAAAAGACTCTTTTTCCTTCATTTAGCAATTTCCTTCTTGAAAAATATTTAATAGAAATTTAGACTTCAAATTCATGTTTTGTTGTGTTGATTGCAGTAAAATCTTATTTTTCTTGGGTAATGTTCCCGTTTTTAACATTTCTGTTAAATTCTATTCGTTCAAATACTAATGAAAATGAAGATATATTGAATAGAGTTTGAATTGGTACCGTAAAAGCATCTTAATGTTATTTGCGTGATCAAATTATCTATAATCTTTCTTCATTAAGCTTCTTTTGATGGCTATAGAGATAAGAGCGCTTAACCCTATATATACACTCGATTTAAGCAATTTTATTCTTTACCTTTTTCTTTCATATTGATATATAAGACATTTGCAAAAGGCTTCCAGCGAAAAACCGGTTTTCCACTGTGTATTTTAGTCTTCAGAAGTAAAAGGATAAAAAATAGATTTGGAAACGTTTGAACACGCATAATAAATTGAAATGGGCAAGAGACACTTGGTTTCGATGACGTGAAGGTGAAAAAAAAACAAAAAAACAAAAAACAAAAAAAAAAAAAACAAGAAAAGAAAAGTTAGAAAAACAATATTGAATATAACAACAAATTTAATTGAATGGTCCGACATGAATTACAAATATTTCCTTGAAGTCGTAATTTGACTACAAATACAATATCGTCATTTTGCAAGAATTTTGGAATGTATTCAAGATGCACACACACACACACACACACACACACACACACACACACACACACACACACACACACACACACACATAATGCTACTATGACAGAGTGCTCGATGCTCCTATGGCAGAGCAGGTCTAAAACGTAAAATATCCAAATTATTTACTTTTAAAATCCATTACTCACCGTTTCATGTAGATCATAGGTTAAAAAAAAAGTAAATAATTTTTTTAAAGATCCATTACTTACCGTTTCATGTAGATCATAGGTCAAACTAATCAACTGAAAGCAAATTATTGCTGAATATAAATACTATTATGTTTATGGTAGTAGAAAAAGTAGTGAGAAATAATTAAAAAAAAACTATCATCACTAAATAAACTAATGTCATATAGAAATACTTGAAAATATTTACTCATATGCGAGTAAATGAGTATGGGATCAATAAATTATGTGTTAACAAACCGTACATATGTGTAAACAGGCTTTGGCATTAAATAACCTATAGAAGTTGATATGCTATTAAATCCTACCAACCAACCAACCAACAAATCATAGGTCACACAGAAATAGGAGAAAATAGCTAATCAACTGTATTTCTGGTGTTAGGAATTCGTCAAGAGTTTGTCTATGTGAGAACACACGAAAAAAAAAAAGTTCATTTATTGATTTTAGAAATCTGAACAGTCAAAATACGGGAAGATGAATTATGAAATCACTTGGGTTGCAAATGTCACACAAGAAATTTACAAATATAAAATCCTGTTCCCTTTTTTGTTCTGTAATTTATTAATTTCGGTATATTCCAGAATAAATAACGTTTTGTTTCAGGCATTATCTACCATTATTGTAACCTCCTTTATACGCTTGGGTCTATATATTGTTATATAGAAGAATATGCTGATACCGACCTAATGGTTTGAACGCAGCTGTTGAAATGGATTGTGCTACAGGGGTCACGTGACTAGTAGTGGTGGTTATATAAATCAGTCAGACAGAAAGATGTCTGAGATCAGTGTAGCGTAGAGTAGCATTGCGAGTCAGTATTTTAAGCATTGAGTTAACATTTCATACTTAGTATTCGGCATTATATAAGAAGGAAGAGATTATAAAGTGTCGACCATAATTACCCCCCCCTTCACAGATCTTTATAAAAGTGGCGACGAAGAATCGTCTCGAAAACTATATTTACATATATATATATATATATATATATATATATATATATATATATATAGTATCGTAAATTAATAAGTTGACTCCTACAATTTCTTATATGAAAATATCTTTTTAAACCAAAATCTACTTGGATTTGACAATGCAAGACAATAATACATGCATAAATCAGAAACCCCCTAAGAGGATTGAAAAAAAAGAATTCTACATGAATTTGAAATATAAATATAGAATC
Source organism: Sepioteuthis lessoniana (assembly GCA_963585895.1). NCBI lineage: Eukaryota > Metazoa > Mollusca > Cephalopoda > Myopsida > Loliginidae > Sepioteuthis > Sepioteuthis lessoniana. The sequence goes on along the minus strand of OY757913.1, from coordinate 118,857,345 downwards.
ATGAATAAGTCTTATCATGGAGGAGGATAACGAGAAGAACGTTTGTCAAGAAGAAGAAGAAGAAGAAGAAGAAGAAGAAGAAGAAGAAGAAGAAGAAGGCAAAGGAAAGTAACAAAAACGAAGGACAGAAGAGTTTGAAAGAAAGAAAGAAAGAAGTCAGAGGACGAGAATAAATGAATAAATAAATAAATAACTTTTGAAGGAAAAGAAAATCGAGAAACGTTAAAGAGAAGACGGGGATGCAAAGGATTGGTGATATATAACAAAAAACACTGAACACAATGAAGTGAGGGAAAACGATATTTCAAAGAAGGAAAAAAAAGCAACAACAAAAAATGAAAAATAAAAATAAAAAAACAAAAAAGCAAGAAAAAATAAAAATAAGTAAAAGGTTGGGCAGAGGTGAGATCTGTCTTGCGCACTTCCTCAAAGAAGTCTTTCTTTGAATGTTTGCAGATTTTGTGCTTTCACCTTGGTCTTCGTGCAGACAGACGTTTGCAAGATAAGACGTCGATGACGACGACGGTTTTTTTTATCGTTGCTAATCACTTGACTGCAATTTCCTTCTGCTGATTTTTGACTCCAATATTCTGACTCTCCAACTCTTACCCCAAGCACTTCACTTCATTTCTGTCGCTTTTCCTTTTAACCCTCTTTCCTCCTGGTTTCAAATCATCTCCCCCTGATCTAGTTTTCCTTATCACCTACCATATCTTTTTTCTTTGTTTCTCTACCTTCTTCTTCTTCTTCTTCTTCTTCTTCTTCTTCTTCTTCTTCTTCTTCTTCTTCTTCTTCTTCTTCACACACTCTATCACTCTCTCAGAATCTCTTTCACTGTTTTTACGTATATCCTTTCTAGTCTTCTTTCTTTGGTTTGTCCTGATTTCCTTCGAGTCTTATCTTTATTAAAATCCCCAGACTGTCGCCAAGAAATCTGTGTGCGTGTCTGGCTTTTTCCCTTGCACTGATGTGCCTTGTGAGTCAGTGCCATCGTGAAATATTGACGCGATCAGCATCCTAGCGTTGTCATCAGCATAATAAGCAAAAAGGCCCTAATCATTCACAACAATTGTAATCTCTGAAATCATACGACGTGTCATATTTAATGAGGAGACCATCTCAATCATTGTCACTGTCTCTTTAGGATACTATTTTCACGAACCTAAATATGATATTTACCTTATACTTCATAACCACATTCATCATCATCATTATCATTATCATCATCACTTATCTCTCTCTCTTTCATTTTTTTCTTTGAGGCTTTAAGAGACAAAATGACCACCCAATCCTGGCAAGAATTAATAAAAAGAAAAGAAATTGTCAACTTGTAAATTTTACTGTTCTAACGGACCTCAGATAAGTGACAAAAAAGAAAAAAAAAAATGAAAGGAATATCTGGACTTGCCAGGGAGCTAAAAAAGCTGTGGAACATGAACGTGACAGTGATACCAATTATAGTTGGAGCCCTTGGAAGCATCCCAAAGACTGGGGGAACTGGTGATCAGAGGAAGAATCGGTACTATCCAGACCACAGAAGGATTAAAATCAGCTGGAACCTGAAACCCGTGGTGTAATAGTTATCGTCTTAGGAAATGGACATGGCGATACGAGTTCAATTCCTGAAAGCATTTCACATAGCACAAATACACTTGGGAAAGGTATGAATCCAATTATTCTCCCTCCAGTTATGGATAAATAGTAGGGGAGACTTGGTTCTTCAGCCTTGGCGAGGCAACTAGTCTAGAAGAAGGAAAACTCTGAATTCAAACCTGTTAAACTCCGTTTAAAAATTGACCTTGTATCATATCATGCCCGAGCGGAGGGGGTTGGTAAATATGGAACCTGAAATCTCTTTGGACAATTCTAAAGAACCCGGAAAATAGAGAAGGGGAACTCAAGATATATGGAAGAATCGAGACAGTCTAAATCTCCGTTCTGCTGAGGTCATTTAAGATACTGAGCGGAGTCCTAGGGAGCTGGGGAGACTTGCTGTAACTCGCATGCATTCAGTAAAAACTATTAGTGATCACTACTACAAATACTACTACTACTACTTATAATAATAATAAAGATAATAACAATAATAAAGGAATACAGAAAACTTGCACAAATAGTATATAAGTCTAACCATAACTGGGTGGGAAAAGTGATCCCCTGGGAATTGTGCAAGAGATCAAAATTTGACCATACTAACAAGTGGTTTATGCATAAACCAGAATCTGTCCTAGAAAATGAGACGTATGAAATTCTGTTGGACTTTGAGATACAATCAGATAACTGAATCTCGGCCAGAAGACCAGACCAAGTGTTAAGCAACAAGAAGAAAAGAACTTGTCATTCAGTGAGTTTTGCCGTTTCCGTAAAAGAAAGCGAAAAGATCGGCAAATACTTGGATTTTGCCAGCTCTGGATTATGAAAGTGACGGTGATATCAATTATAGTTTGTGTGCTTGAAGGGTATTGAAATGCTTGGAAAAAAAAGACAAGAGGAATTGGAAATCCGAGGGAGAATTAATACTACACAGACTACAGCATTGTTGATATCGGCTAGAATACTAAGAAAAGTCCTGGAGACATGAGGATATTTACCGTATTCAGCAACAAAAGTAATGCTACTCTTAACATGTGAGAAAAGTGGCTAACCAATAGTATTTATAGTGTGGTGTATAGAGAAGTGATAAGATAAAAGTACTCTTGATACTCCCATGAAGAAAGCACACACACACACACACACACACACATATATATATATATATATAATATTTATGGTAGTTCAAACAAAGCGGAATAAAATGGAATTAGTCAAGTGGCAAATGACACAGGATAAATCCGTTAACATAGCTACTCTTCGATATCAATTTAGCTTCTTTTGTTGGCATTTTATTTTCAGTATGTTTTCGGACGCATAATTTTCTATCCATATCTTGTTTCTCTCTTTCTCTCTCTCTCTCTCTGTCTTTCTCTCTTTATATATATATATATATATATATATATATGTAACAATTGTTTGCATACTCGATAACGACGGCAAGCATCTCCAAAATAAACCTATGTATTTGTTACTACTATTCGCTCTTCGGCTTTGCAATCATTCTTAAATCCAGAAAGTTCCATTTGGTTGCTGGCAGATAAACTGCTTTCAAAATTAATAGTGTGTTCTTTCCTTTGCTTGGTGAGATTAGTTTTGTTCTAATATTGCTTGCAACATAAATCCCCCTGTTCATATTGAACCTGGGGTCTCAGCATCTGGCTCGGAATAAAACTTTCCAGCCTAGATTGTGATAAGCAAACAAAGCTACATTCTTCACAAATTGTCGTAGGAAATAGAACCAGTGACCCGAGTTCAAAGTATGGACAAGGCAGTTCGCATCTCACTTCATATTAATGCTCTTGAGAAAGGCATGAATCCAACTCTTCAACCTCCAGCTATGAGTAAATAGTATAGTGGATTGGTTTCTTTATAAAGCAACCAGGCTTAGAACAGGAAAACTCTGATTTCAAATAAGCTGTATTTCGCTTAAAAATTGACCTTGTATCACATCTTGTCCATAACGGAGGAGGTGACAAAACACAAATCTATTGGATCACGGCGAAATCTGGAGACACTGTCTTTTTCATTTGAGTATTTATTTGACTTTTGGCCTCACTGATTTATTTCTTCTTTAAAGTTTCTGAATACACAGCTCATGCTGTAAAAAATGCGTACGTTATTTACGATTATAAACCTTATGTTAGTAGGGATATTCAAATCTTTAGAAAATGTTAATCGATATGCATATTGCGCTCTGATCAGATAAGAGATATTTTATTCTAAAAAATTGGTAGTAGGAATAGTAGTATGGTCAACATAAATATTAAATTATTTTTTTAATCTAGAATTAAAAAAATATGTTTATAACTGGTTAGGGAACTGATAACGTTGGTTTTTAATAGTATTTTATACATACAGGCATTCATATATATATATATATATATATATGTTTGTGTGTATCTGTGGGCGTATGTTTATATGCACATGCGTGTGTGTATGTATGTGTATGTGTGTGTGTGTTTATGAGGGCAGTTGACTTTTTAAAGTCTGTCACTTAGCAAATTAGACTTATGCATCGTCTGCAATTGGATAGTGTCCTAAATTTTACGACCTTGAGCCTAATAGGAAGTGCAATAAACAATTTATTACGTGTCCGTTAGAATGACCTCTAGAGTGGGAAATGTAAATAAAAAAGGGCAACATAGATTCTGTTCAAAATTACATTTTTCTAGAAGAAAGAACAATATTTACCATTTTGTTATTATCATTACTTTATATTAAAGATTATATCGAAACAATGCTTGCCATCTTGAGCTATACACTCCTGAAGCTTCATCTTCATAGGAAGTAACCACAGTAGGATAGATCTGGTGACTGTGTACCCGGAAAAACTTTTTTCTCAGATCTTCTATGGATGCCGTTACTACTAAAATAGCTGCTTTTATTCAAAGACATACCCCCTATCAATCCATCAGAATTAGTGACTGCGCGGCGGCAATTTTAAAACCGGGAGATGATTCTACCGTGCCATGTGTAACAAGTAATTAACTGCTAATTAAGTGAATTTTAACTGGTTTGAATTCAAAATTTTCCTTTTTCTAGACTGGTTGCCATACCAAGACTAAATAGCCAAGTCTACTATTTGTTATACACCAATGATGAATGATAAACATAACACTTTCTTATAAAAATATAACTCACTCAACTTTATTCCTCGAAATTGTCTGAAGTTGACTGTAAAAGTGAGAGCGAAACAAGGAGACGGAGGACAGACTGACTCAGACGGAGGACAACTATATTGACCTATAACTTATTAACCAGGCTGTATTTCTATATTCATATTCAGGGCCTTACGTCTTCCTTGACGAGAAGTACTCAACTAGAGGCCCGCTGTGGGCCACTGCCCCCACAGGCACCCGCTGGTCACTCGCTGGCACTCTCCGGACCTCGACTGGTCAAATCTCTTCAGACTGCTGACTGCAAGACTGACTGAAAGACTGATCGTATCTGCCGAAGGTATCTGCCTATATAATTTCACAACGCCAACTAATTTCCGGTCAAACCCACGGGATTTGCTTACATCTGTCAACCTACGGGACCTCCTCACATCCACGTATTAGTGTCTTCCTGTTTACACAGGTGCACCCTGCTCGAGAAATCCCCGACATACTGGCAATGTCGAAGGTCAATATGCAACATATTTACCCATAGCTGGAGGGAGAAAAGTTGAATTCAAACTTTTCCCAAGAGTATTAGCACGATATAAAATGCAAATAGCTGGAGCCAGGATTTTAACTCAGATCACCTTGTCAATTTCTTTCGACAGTAAAATTACACCACGATCGCCTCTCTCTCACTCTCTCTCTCTCCTCTCTCTCTCTCTCTCTCTATATATATATATATATATATGGAGAAATGGTAGATTTTGGTAAATCGAAGATGATAAATTCGGGGTAGATGGTCAAGGCTAGGTGCCATCAGGTGTATTAAGTTTCATCAGAGATTTGACAAGACAGTAGTGGATTAATTTCAGTGAGAAAAGGGGTAATATGAAGGGAGGAGAGGGTCTGAGAAAGAGAAAATGGAAACGAAGAATGGAGGGATGGAGGGGTTCAATCGAAACCAATAAGCCCTCCACCATCACCCAAACCTACATTTTTCCCTCCTTTTTCTTTTCTTGCCTGTCTCTTGTCTTTAGACACTTTCCCTTCTTTTGTATATCTTTACATTTTCTCTATTATTTTCTCTATTTCCTCAGTCGCTAAAATGTAGAAAAACTCAAAAAGATTTTACCCTGAAGAACTTCTTCCTTGAATAAAGAACGAAATATTACTACTAAACTCGTTGTAAGTGTTATGGTTTATCCCCTGCAGAGCTCTTCTAATGAATTGAGCACTCCGGTATCCGATAGCGCAAAATGTAAACAAACGAAAGCTAATACAAAATGCGTTATAATTCTCGAGGTGACGTAGGTGGCCTAAATGGCTGAGCAGTAAGATACTGAGTCGAGTTTAAAGTCTGGCGGGTTTTGATCCCAGTTTGAAGTGTCCTGCGTCTCTAGCCACAATGAAGAGTTGTGATACAACGAAACAGTCTGTCTGTTGGATAACACTATATATAGCTGGGACATTTTCAGATGAAATCCCAACTTGAAATATATTTTTCAACAACCAGGTATCATGCTCTATCGCTGACCCAGAGAAATGAAAGAAAACAACCAAATGCTAAATAGTAAAGTAATCCGTAAGAATCGACAATAAAATCTAAATTTTGCCAACCACGAAATATTAAGAACACTTTATGATACAAACACAAGTTTTCACAGTCACTAGTTTCACATTTGAAAAAAAAAAGCTTTAATATTTATCATGAGTTATTATTACAGGTACAAAAATGTAATTCATTTACTGTATAACACGTGCTGCCAAAAGAAATACATTGAAAAATTAGAACGGCCATTTTATTTTAGACTAAATAACAACAAACACTGAATCAAATCTATGGATTATGATAAACTATTATCTAGAGAAAAATATTCTGGCCCAAACAGTGATGACTTCAAAAGAGGTGCAAAATTCATAATAACTGAACCTCCCCCACAAAAAAAGAAAAACCCCAAAAAACCTGTATCGAAAAATATTACAATGATAGAAAGACACAATGATTAACAGGTAAAACATCTCTGAACACAGACCCCAAAGGGCTTTAACATAAAACCAAACAATCCTTTAAAGATCACTTTGAAGTAGAATGGATAGATGGGTCGTCATACGTGCAAACACCTACATAAGCAAATGCCTGAATAAAATACTTAACTACAATAGTTAAGTCTTGAATGAAACATACCCCATCTATGACTAACAAATATCTACCCCATGTAGAACTTCAAGTGTTTATGATAGCAAATATCATAAAATGCTTTGTTAAAGACACTTGGATGCCATATAGTAATTTTTAGGCAATGGAAAGATAGGCTACTTTATGAGTTCATCTTTAGAGCTGCCTAAACGGATAGCAAAGTGGCGCAGTGGAAGCGTGCTGGGCCCATAACCCAGAGGTCCGTAGATCGAAACTACGCTCTGCTAAAACTCTTTATTGAAATAGCAAACATGTTAAAAATTTTTCTCCCGAAGGTGACCAGAGTTTGAAACTAGTTGAAAACATTTTAACCTTAGATAGTTACAAAAAATTCCTATTTGCTTTAGTACTTTCGTTCATCTATATGTCTGTCTGTCTGTTTCTCAATATATATATATATATATATATATATATATAGTAATTTACAAAGCTCTTTGCTTCGATGTGGCACAAGGCCGAATAAATGGGGCGCCCAATGAGACTCGAACTCACTCGTGTAGGTTTGCTAGACTATCTTGCTAACCGTTACACCACGAGACTTTTTTCGTATGGGCACTTTTATTGAGAGTACACTCATGAAACTCTAGTCCCCTTCCAAGTAATCTCCCCCGGCTGCAATGCACTTGTTGTACCGTTCCAACAACTTCTGGAAGGCCCCATGGATGTCCTCTTGTGTGAGCGTGTCAATGACCTTCGTCAAGGCCTCTTTCATCTCCTCAATTGTCTCATAACGACAGCCTCTGAGCTTAGGGAATAAACAAAAGTCACAATGAGCAAGGTCTGGACTACAGGGAAGGTGAGGAGCTGTCTTGATGCCCATCTTGGTCAAATAGTCTGTGACAAGGACGGAGTTGTGGACTGGTGCATTGTCCTGGTGGAAATGCCACTGGCCCGATTTGAAGAGTGCTGGCCTCTTCCGACCGAATCTGTTGCTGAACTCCCTTAAAACCTCAACATAGTAACCCGAACCCTAACCCTTTGGCCGATCAACTCAGGTGTTCTGACTTCCTTACTCCTTCCACACCTCTCATCATCCCTCACAGACTCCCTGGCTTCCTGGAATCTCTTATGCTACTCAAAAACTGATGCTCGATTCATGCAAGATGCTCGAAAAGCAGTCTGAAGCATTCCATACATTTCTGTGGCATTTTTTCCAAGTTTAAAACAGAATTTTATTGCAAGCATGGCTTTGGTATTAAATAATCCACGAAGGTTGATATGCCATTAAACAAAGAAAACTTGCTTTGAGAACTCTGCTTGTAGGGCAATAGGCTGCTTCGTCCTCCACTTAGATTATTCTAATTTGTGCAGAACGTAAAGAAATCCCAATGCCGTTACTGACGTTATCTCGCACCTCACTAACCAACACCATCTTTATTTAAAAACAAAAACTGAACTACGAACTAGCATACTACGAAGTCTAAGATCTTACTGACTACGATTAGCCTACGAGTCCATTAATGACAAGGAAGTCAGCAGGCTAACGAACAAAAGTATATATTAGATAACAATAAAATGATCATACAAACACACACACACATACAAACACACATACAAACACACACACACACACACACACACACATATATATATACAGAGAGAGAGAGAGAGAGAGAGAGAGAGAGAGAGGTGGGGGACAGACGGACAAACAGACAGAGAAAAAAGTGATGAAACAAATAAGAATATTTTTAAAAAAAGAAATAAGTAAAAATTCAGTTTACAATTTTAAATGGCTAGAGACAATGAAAATGAACTTTGAATTCTATAAAAAAAACTTGTCGTACCATTTATTAAAAATGGCTGATGACAGCCGAAAGCGTTTGAACCTTTGAACGATTTCAACATTGATTTCATCATGATTTATGTCTTTTTGTTCGTAAATAAAAAAACAAAACAAAACAACCCCCCCAAAACAAACAAACAAACAAACTAAAAAACAAAAGAAAAGAAAAAACTTTCCATAATTAATCCATACTTGTCTGTTGATTTAAAACAGACATGCATTAACTAACCACCCCCCTCGGCTACGAAGAAGGGTACGACTCAAGGACAATTTTAAGCAAAGTTTTAAATGTTTGAATTCAGTTTTCCTTTTTCTAGATCGGTTGCTCTGTCAAGTTTAAAGAGCCAGTCTGCCCTTCTATTTACTCATAGCGGGAGAGAGAATAGTTGGATGCATACCTTTGCCATATATATATATATGGACAAGGTAACCCGAGTTAAAATCGTATATATATATATGTATAACACACACACACACAGACGCGCGCGCACACACACACACACACATATATATGTATATATATATATTAGCAAATTTATATTACAAAAATCAAATGCATTAATACGAACAAGCAATAACCAAAATTATAAAAAGACACATTAAACCAATCGAAAACCAAAAACAAATAAAACTTATCATCTATTATACTAAATTTAAAGCATCAAACCTTATAGTTAAAATAACATCAACTCTGCTAAAATACTCCCAAACCAAACCAAACCAAACCAAACCAAACCAATGTAGTTAATAAATTCATATGTCCATTTCGAGAATGCCACCCGAAAAACAAAAATAATATCTACATTTCTTATACAACTACAACACTATTCCGTCGCCTCACTTATCATCTTTCTGAATATAGAGCCATAAAGCAACATTTAATTATTAGATACAACAATAGTACAGACCAACTTACATCTTCTGATTTAAGGAAGATTCTCACATATAATGCAATAATTATATATTAAAATAATAATAATAATAAATCCTTGAAGCAATGTGTAAAAAAAAAAAAATTAAAAAAGAAAAAGTATAAATAAAATAGCATTTAACACAGGGTACCGACATATTGAACATTTTTAATAACTAAAATCACCAACTCCATTAGAAAACTCATCCAACAGAATATATATTTATTAAAACCTTTCCAACTGAATGTTTTATAACAAAACGCTGAAAGCTTTCCAACTGATTCCTTTAAAATAAAAACGCTAAAAATATTTAAAACAATAAAACTCAAACTAAACTGTCAACTCAAACTACACGACCCCTGATGACCAAAAGTATGGTCGAAAGTGCTTAGGCAGAAGATATGGGACAATCTCCTTGCCATCGGATCCCGACACCAGAAAAATAACAAGAAGACTAGAAAAATTACAAAAAAAAAAAAAATAATAAACAGCGTTCCATTGTCTTTAATAAAACTTGCCTGAATAACAACTTGTTGTCTAAATATACACTCTTCAATATATATGTATATATATGTATACGAGGTGCATACAATAAGTTTCCAGACTTTTTTCGTATGAGCACTTTTATTGATAAAACACACATGAAACTCTAATCCCCTTCGAAGTAATCTCCTCCGGCTGCAATGCACTTGTTGTACCGTTACAACAACTTCTGGAAGGCCCCATGGATGTCCTTTTGTGTGGGCGTGTCAATGACCTTCGTCACAGCCTCTTTCATCTCCTCAATTGTCTCATAACGACACACTTTGAGTTTAGGGAATACGCAAAAGACACAGGGAGCAAGGTCTGGACTATAGGGATGGTGAGGAACTGTGTGATGCCCATCTTGGTCAAATAGTTTGTGACAAGGATGGAGTTGGGGACTGGTGTATTGTCCTGGTGGAAATGCCACTGACCTGATTTGAAGAGTGCTGACCTCTTCCGACCGAATCTGTTGCTGAACTCCCTTAAAACCTCAACATAGTAACCCGAACCCTTTTGCCAATCAACTCTGGTGTATTGACTTCCTTACTCCTCCCACACCTCTCATCATCCCACACAGACTCCCTTCCTTCCTTGAATCTCTTATGCCACTCAAAAACTGATGCTCGATTCATGCAAGATGCTCGAAAAGCAGTCTGAAGTATTCCATACTTTTCTGTAAAATCTTTTCCAAGTTTAAAACAGAATTTTATTGCATATCGTTCTTCTAAAATGTCAGATTGCATTTTTGAAATTCACCAGCTGAGACAATAATGCTTTAGTAGGGTGTATTCCAATTGCTGCTGTAGCTGTTCATTTGAAGCTGCAATCATAAAAATTGGTCAGTCATCTCATAAGATGTATAGCAATAGCATAGTGAATTTTCAAGAGTCTCCGACAATTTTAAATGCCCGTACGAAAAAAGTCTGGAAACTTATAGTATGCACCTCGTATATATATATATATATATATATATATATATATATATATATATAAACAAATGATCATAAGACAAGCCAAACTTAAGACTAGACAAAAGAGAGGAGAAAAACTCCTTTCTAAGTGACTAATACTTTAGCGAATAAACACTGAAATATTACAATATGAATTACACTTTTTATTTCTTAACCAAATATTGATTCGGTGCCTGTTTTCTCTTTGGATTTACTTATATTCATATTGCTTTAAAAGCATATCTGTACTAGACTCAGCTAGCGTTTGTAAATATCCATGTAAACGGACAATAAACGGTAAAAGAAAATTTACGTAAGAACAGTGAGACATATATTTACTTATCTATAAAAAACTTACGTTTTTGTATTTTGTTTTTTAATTATTCAAAAAATGTTTTTGGCACCATTTGCGTGCGATGTGAACAAGTAGCTCAGTGGTAAAATTTTAACGCTGCATTCTGTGGTCGCCGGTTCGATCTCCGGTGGGGGAGATCACGGTATTCACTGATGCTGAAACCTAATCAGGTCGAAATAGCAGTTTCGTGGTTCCGCATGTTATACACTGTACTTGCCGGATTATCCGGTAATTCAATTTAAAAACCATACGTTACTTTATATAAATATATAACGTTTTGGTACGTTTTAAGGGATATGCATTCAGGATTTTACTTCCTTCTAATCGAGTTTGTTACCCAACAATATTAGCGTCTAGTTAGCTTTACCATTTACCCAAGTCTGTGGAGAAGTAAAAATAGATTCATGCCTTTCCCAAAGGCACCAGTAAATGAAACGCGAATAACCTTGTCTGGGATTTGAACTTGCCTTGTTGAGTCCATTTTCTGTGAGGTAATCATTACGCTATACATAGCCCCTAGCTTTTCCGTTTTTTATTTAATAAATTTTTAGTGGGCTGAATCAGTGAGAAATCTGTTATTAATAAATCATACTGTATAATACAAAATAAATTACTTTATTTATTGGATCAATAATTGCTGCTATTAATTATTGTGTTGTAAAATATACCATCTTAGTATTTTCCAATCTATTTATCTATCTATCTATCTCAATTTTCTCCTGTGTCTTGGGTATGATGCTAACTGCATCTGAAGTGGTCCCATCTAGGCTTCAAATAGATCTGTCTAAAAATCATTTGTATTCGTTAGGACTATGTGAAAAAAACAAAAAGAAAACAAAAAACCTTATGAAACAACTACACAAAAAATGTAAATATGTCCATACAACAAATGCGATTTTCTGACCTCTAGGCATAAAATAACCCTAGATAAGTTGACATACCGTTAAAATCAATCAATTAATCAGTTACTAAACAATCTTCACCAATCTATCTATCTCAGTTTATTCATATATATCTTTTTCTAACTTAAGCGGCCCCTTTTGCGCGGTATCTCGCAAGTTAGTTTCACATTACATTGCTTGATATTCCCGTCCCCACAAAGGGAGTGTATATCTCTATAAACATATCCTCATTTTCTCTCCTACATATTTCTTAGCGCCCTCTCTCACAGAAAACCGCGTGCGTCTGCACTTGTACTCAAACGGACACACACGCACAACCACACATACAAAGCTAGTTATAAATCCTGCGTAGTATATCCTTTCTTCGACAGCTGACCGATCGTGTCCGGCCTCTTTCCTAGAAAACTCACGCTTTGATGGCCATCACCTGCACATGTCACTCATTCGTTAGTCACCACTGTGAAATCTATATTCATCATCTGACTTCCGTCCGAGCAGCTCTTTACAAACACACGATTCATTTAAGAGAGAAGCGCTTGTCACCATAATATATTTTCCCTGAGTGCTAATTAAAATATGCATATGGAATCAGATCTGATTGTAATGTTATCGATTCGAGCAGATAGCTGCAAATAGGGTTTTAGTAATAAAGGAGCCGTAAGCCTGAGGTCTAGGGTTAAGTCTACATAGAACTGCTTATAAATATAAAGTGGGCCGACAAAAATGACTATTGTAAAATGGTTGACTTTATGATTTTATTTGAGACTAATTGACCCATGAGTTTGTTGTAAAAGAGATCTACGGTTATATTGATACTTCAATTAGAATGTATTAAAAGATTCTTATTAGTATATTTCATTGTATATGCTTATATTGTATATTTCATAGGATATCCTAATATAGTATATTACATGGTTATCTCCGTATCATCGAGAATTTAGATGATTTAAAAATGATATTCAACGCGAATGCAGACTCCACAAAATTGTGAATTAGACAGAAACCAAATTTATTCTCTAAGATAAAGCATTTTAAGTGTATTTCTTTTATAAAGTTTATCACTACGACTTGCTTTTTATGGTTTATGGTTTCACTCACACACACACACACGTACATACACACACAATATATATATATATATATATATATATATATATATATATACGAGGATCATTAAATAAATTTCCAGAATTTTTTCGTATGGGCACTTTTATTGATTGTACACACATGAAACTCTAATCCCCTACCAAGTAATCTCCTCCGGCTGCAACGCACTTGTTGTACCGTTCCAACAACTTCTGGGAGGCCCCATCGAAGTCCTCTTGTGTGAGCGTGTCAATGACCTTCGCCAAAGCCTCTTTCATCTCCTTTGTCTCATAAAGAGAGCCTTTGAGCTTATTGAATAACCAAAAGTAACAGGGGGCAAGGCCTAGACTATAGGGACGGTGAGGAACTGTCTTGATGCCCATCTTGGTTAAATAGTCTGTAACAAGGACGGAGTTGTCGATAGGTGCATTGTCCTGGTTGAAATGCCACTGACCCGATTTGAAGAGTGCTGGCCTCTTCCCTAGGACTCTCTTCGTGAACTCCCTTAAAACCTCAACATTGTAACCCTAACCGTTTGGCCAATCAACTCTGGTGTATTGACTTCCTTACTCCCCCCACACCTCTCTTAATCTTTCACAGACTCCTTGCCTTCCTTTAATCTCTTATGCCACTCAAAAACTGATGCTCGATTCATGCAAGATGCTCGAAAAGCAGTCTGAAGCATTCCATACGTTTCTGTGGCATTTTTATTTCTCGTTCTTCTAAAGTGTCCCCACGTTCAGATTGTATTTTTGAAATTCACCAGCTGTGACAATCAGGCTTTAGTAGGGTGTATTCCAATTGCTGCTGTAGCTGTTCATTTGAACCTGAAATCATAAAATTTGGTCAATCATCTCATAAGATGTATAGCAATAACATAATGAATTTTCAAGAGTCTATGACAATTTTAAATGCCTGTACAAAAAAGTCTGGAAACTTATTGAAGGCACCACGTAAGAATAATTTAGTATTATTACCCCTGGCGTGAATTATAGATTTATCACTCTTACTCGATGTTCACTTATTTTTTTTTATTAACAGTAAATAAACTAATTAAAAAGAAGATGCAAAATATTTCTTCTTTAAAAGTTGAACTATCTGGTTTCATAAAATATTCCTTAAACAAACTTGATCAGATTATCTAAATTAATGGTATGATCTTTTTTTTTCCAAACCAT
>OY757913.1:118800264-118840264 GCA_963585895.1 Sepioteuthis lessoniana | reverse complement strand
TATATATATATATATATATATATATATATATATATATATATTAGGATAGTTTTGACACAAAATCAACAACGTTTAGTGACTGTTAGCTAAATCTTGCTAATCGATAATGTCCTCTTTCTGTATGACAATGTTCGGCCACACCCGAGCATCAGGACATGGAAGACTATCGTCTTATTCCGGTGGACAACTTCAACGCATCCTTCATACCAGATTTATGCTTTCAGGCTAATATTTCTTCATTCCCATGAAAGAGGATTTAAAGATTGCTGTGATGAAGAGGCTCAAAAACAGTCAGCAGTATTTTATAAGGCAGAATGTGGAACATTACTATTGGGAGAAACGGGGACTGTGTTGAGAAGTAGGGATGTGATACACAGAGAACCAGCTTCCTTTTGATGTATAGGGTGTCACAATATCATGGGGGCTATTTGACTGCTAATAACTCTACTAATAATAATCTTGTGTTCTTTTTTTTTGTTTCATGTTTGAAAATAGTATACTATAACAACTATTAATCCTCGATCACACAATGCCTTGGACAAGAGAGGGAAAAAAATTTGCGTCATTACTTATTTGGAGCCAAAATCATTCAAAACTGTCTCAGAATAGATGCGACTAATTGATATGATAATAATTTATTACTGAGACAAGAAATTCAAAAAAGATTGCATGTCCTGGAAGCTGATATAATAACAATTTTTAAGAAATTAATTAGATGTCTTCAGCTCAAAGGATGTATTTTTTACAGGACCAGTTCCAAATGACCGCCGTTGCGTTTGTCTCAGTCATAAATCATTATCATATTAATGGGTTGCATCTATTTTGAGACACCCTGTATGATACATGTACCTGTGTCAGTAATTATTTCTGTACTAAAGAAAAAAGCATTAGTTTTAGATTCACCGTCTGATGTATGTGAGTGAACATCTAATGATAATCTTATGATTATATAGAAAGTTTTTTCAAACTTAGGATCACACTAGAATATATTGAAAGGGAATGTTCGAATAGAAAGATTGTGCTCCATCAATGTTCGAGTTGAGTAATCTTATCTGAAAAAAAAAAAAAAAAAAAATCAGCTTTCGTGAACTTGGTTTTTATTGAGTTTCATCCCCGTCCATTGGCTTTGAGGAGAGATTTCTAAATAATTTGATGTTGATTAGGGTTTGGAAGAAAATAGAGGCCAAAATGGACGAACTACTCCTAAAAGTGGGAAATGTTTGACTCATCAGTGGGCGTTATCCTTCCATGACTTTTTATACATAACGTAATTATTTATCGAGTAATTGATGTAGAGGCGTTTTTAGAGTAATAGCTATTGTGAAAGCAAATGGACGTGGCGACCCGAGTTCAAATCCTGGAAGCAGTCGTCTGCATTTCGCTTCACGCTAATTCCCTTCAGAAAGGCTGAATTTATATCTTTTTTTCTTCAGCTATAGGTACATTGAGGGGCAGACTTGGCTATCTAGCCTTGAAGATAGGTAAACCGATTCAGGAGAAGGAACTCAAACCCTCTATCACGTGACGTCATGACAGGGTAACTTGGTGTTAAGTCGGGGATTAGGTTGGTTAGTTGGGTTTTATGGTATATCAACCCTTTTAGGTTATTTAATGTTATACTGTTTATGCATATATATTAAATATATTTGATTTGGAAACGCATAATTTGTAGGTAAGATTTTAAAGATTCTTTGCACACAGTTAAATGGATTCAAGTATTGCTATGTAACACTAACAAATCAATTTTACATCAGTCATTGGTTTGTTCACAGTTAATTGATTAAACTGTTCTATTTTGATCTATAGATGAGGCCCTAACAGGTACGAGCACTTAGAGTGGATATGTCAGTGAAGGGTTACTCCACTTTCCCGAAAACTCTAGGACTGGATACTCAGAGGGTTTAGTGACATATTCAGAACACTCCTTTGGGAAGGGGTTTCTTACCGACGTCGAACACGTTAGCCATTACGCCAAGAATCCCCACTCCCGGTAAATACATATCTTTAATTTCTAAAAGAAAATATGATATACCTGAAAATGAACATTATGTAAAAATGAAAACAATTAAATAAATGAAAAGTTTACGAAGCACAATAACAATTTTAAGTTTATTCAAATGGATTCGGAATGAAAAACTAAGAAAAAAAAAAGATAGATAAATAAAAAAAATTCATTCTTCACGCGTTTTTATTAATTCATTCATTTTTCTTGTTACTCGTCTAATTTCCATTTTAAGTTGCCTTTGCCTCGTTTGCAACAGTTCTTCTTCTTATCCTCTTTCACCTCCTTTTCAAGTTTTCCTTCTCTTATTTTCTTTATTATATTTTCATTATTTTAATTGGTCATTGAGTTTAATTAGATTTTTTTTGACTGGAAGCATTTATAGAAACCTGAGCGCTTGTTTTATTAGTTCGAAGCGAGATGAGTGCGATTTTGTAAACATTGAATATAAATTACGATTGGCAAATCTTGCAATTAAGAGTCTGAAAATCCTTATTTGGCGAAAGATTGGACGGAAACATGGCAGGTGGAGGCAATGAGAACGGCATAGAAATTTCCGGTTCAAGACAAGAGGACGGGGAGAAGATGGAAAATTGGAAAAACGAGGACGGTAATTAGAAACATGCGTTTTAAAAATTATCATTTCGGGAAATAAGTTTATCTACTTATTTCATTCTCTTTTGAAATTTGGTTGTCTTTTCTTGGGATTCACTTTCTTTTATTTGTTGTCATTCTAAATTTGAAATTGATAGGTTTCTCTTTCTTTCTTTCTTTCTTTCTTTGTATTTACTTCTTGCAGAATTTTTCATCTTCTTTCTTTCTTTCTTTCTTTCTTTCTTTCTTTCTTTCTTTCTGATAGAATTTTGTTTTCTTTCTTTCTTTCTTTCTTTCTTTCTTTGTATTTACTTCTTGCAGAATTTTTCATCTTCTTTCTTTCTAGTAGAATTTTGTTTTCTTTCTTTCTTTCTTTCTTTCTTTCTTTTTTTTCTTTCTTTCTTTCTTTCTTTCTAGTAGAATTTTGTTTTCTTTCTTTCTTTCTTTCTTTCTTTCTTTCTTTCAAGTAGAATTTTGTTTTCTTTCTTTCTTTCTTTCTTTCTTTCTTTCTTTCTTTCTTTCTTTCTTTCTTTCTTTCTTTCTTTCTTTCTTTCTACCAGGGTTTATTTGTTATTTTGTTTCTTTCTTTCGAACTTTTCTTTTTTCCACTTTCTTTCTTGATTGTTTTTCATAAACTTTTCTATTCTTCTTTTTTTGACAAAAAAAGATAAACCATTCGCATTACTTTTCTCCTTTTACTTTTTTCCTTCAATTTCTTCATTTATATTCTTTTCGTCTTTGCGTCTTTTCCCTCCAAAAATAAGCAAATATCCCGAGAAAGTCTGTTTCCGTAAAAAGTCTACACTACATACTTCTGTCATAAAATTATTTGTTCAAGAAATCAATTGGATACAAAAAGCCATTTACAACACTTTTTACCCTTCAAATGTTAAATGAGCGACAATAATTTATTTTAAGAAGTTTTGAGAATAATTCAAACTACTTCAGCAACAATATTTCCGCTTCAGCATCCGATAAAGAGAAACGTGAAGATATAGAAAGATTTACATTTTTTATATATGGAGGAATTATATTCAATTTATAATATAAAAAGATTTTCAAGAAAGTCTTCTGGATTTATAGACACGGACATTAAGAAAAAGAATTGATGAAAGAGTAAGAAGAATAGATCAATTTTTAAACCCTAAAATTTAAAAAGTACAAATCTAAAAGTACAATTATTTAAACTCATACAGAATTTATAGAAGATATATTTTTCGGTTTCTTGATTATATTTTAGAAATTATTAGAAAGAGAAAGATTTTAAAAGCCACTTATAAATTGGTTTGGTCAATGTCGTTTCTTCATTAATAATTAAACATAAATTCATTTCATTTATTTCTGGATTCAATCAACATCATGAAAAATAAATGTAGAAAGTTCTTTATTTCACAAATAATTATAACGCAATATATACACACACTTGATTGATACATTTTACATTTATATATTATTCAATTAAGGGTGACATTCGTTGGCCATTAACTCGATGAGGATTCACATCCTATTTGTAGAATATCTATCAGGATTTTTATCATTAAGAGTTTTTGGACTATTGTCTTCATCTTTATGGTTATTTCCACAACATTTCGGCCAATATGTCCTCCGGCCTTCTTCAGGTGTTTGGCGAACTCGGGAACCTTCACGGAATTTTAAACTACGTCCTTTATTGAATCCACGGGGGTCGCCTGTTCTGATTCCGTTAGCCATAACCGGGTACAAGTGTTAACTATTCCTGTATTGTTACTCGCCTGTAGTCAGGATTGAACCTGCAACCTCCAGATGATTGTCTCCTTAGAAGCTTAGGGAACCAACGCTTATAACCGTTAGGCCATGTGTCCTGCTGGGATTCAATAAAGGACGTAGTTCGAAGTTCCGTGATGGTTCCCGAGCTCGACAAACACCTGAAGAAAGTCGGAGGACATATCGGCCGAAACGTTGTGGAAATAACAAAAAGATGAAGACAATAGTCCGAAAACCCTTAATGATAAAAATCATCAAGCTTCGTCACAGAAATTTTGACAACATCTATCATGATTAATTGCAAATAAATTAGGGGAAATACTCTATAATAAGCATTTAATAGTTATCTCTTTTCAGATATTATAATGATCAAGCTGAGTGCGAACGACGAAATCACACTATTAATATTTAGTTGCACATTGATTTGTTTATTTTTGTCCCTGAATTAGAGCTCTTTAATCATACTGCGCTGAAACAAGTCTCGTTACGATGTGCCATTTTTTTTTTTCAGATTCAACTTGCCATTTAGTGGATTGTGCTGTTTCAGCAGACCGGTGGCTGAAAATAAAAGAAAACGAAAAGTTGGACAAATGCCTGGACCTTGCCTGAGAACTGAAAAAAGAAAAGATGCGGAACGTGAAAGTGACGGTGATACTAATCTCAGTTGGCACACTCAGACCATCCAAAGCAGAGCAGTGCTGATATCTACTAGGATACTTAGAAGAGTCCTGGGGACTCCAGTGAGAAACCAACAATTAGAATTTATGCGAAAAACTCGAAAGTCGTAAAATGATAAAATTAATGATAGTTTGGTTTGGGCTGTTTTTTTGGCATATCAACCATTGTTGGTTATTTAACGCCAAATCCTGTTTTTACATATATATTGAATATATGATTTATAAACACATTTTGTAGATACGTGGTGAATTCAATAAGTTGCCAGATTTTTTTTGTAGAGGCATTTAAAATTGTCGTAGACTCTTGAAAATTCACTATATTAGTGCTGTACATCTTATGAGATGACTGACCAATTTTTTTCGGGTTCAAATGAACAGCTACAGCTGGAATTGGAATACACCCCACTAGAGCCTGATTGTCACAGCTGGTCAATTTCAAAAGTGCAATCTGGACGTGAGGAAAAACGATATGCAATAAAATTCTGTTTTAAACTTGGAAAAAATGCCACAGAAACGTATGGAAGGCTTCAGACTGCTTTAGGACCATCTTGCATGAATCGAGCATTAGTTTTTGAGTAGCATAAGAGATTCAAGGAAGCCAGGGAGTCTGTGAGGGATGATGAGAGGAGTGGGAGGAGTAAGGAAGTCAATACACCTGAGTTGATAGGCCAAAGGGTTAGGGTTAGGGTTACTATGTTGAGGTTTTAAGGGAGCTCAGAAAGAGATTCCGTCGGAAAAGGCCAGCACTCTTCAAATCGGGTCAGTGGCATTTCCACCAGCACAATGTGCCAGTTCAGAACTCTATCCTTGTCACAGACTATTTGACCAATATGGGCATCAACACTGTTCCTCAGCCTCCCTATAGTTCAGACCTTGCTCCCTGGGACTTTTGTTTATTCCCTAAGCTCAGAGGCTGTAGTTATGAGACAAGTGAGGAGATAAAAGAGGCTGTGACGAAGGTCATTGACACGCTCACACAAGTGAATTTCCATGGGGCGTTCCAGAAGTTGTTGGAACGGTACAACAAGTGCATTGCAGCCGGAGGAGATTACTTGGAAGGGGACTACAGTTTCATGTGTGTACTATCAATAAAAGTGCCCATATGAAAAAAGTCTGGAAACTTATTTAATGATCCTCGTACACACAGTTAAATGATCAAACAGTTTTATTTCTAAAAATTCAATTTAGTATAAGTCAACAAAGTTGAATAGTTCCAAGCATTGTTATGTATAACAAACAATTTAATTAGACATCAGTCATTTGTTTACACACAGTTAAATGATCAAATAGTTCTATTTCAAACAATTCAGTTTAGCAAAAGTCATTGTCCACAGTTTAAATGTCAAACAGTTCTATTTGAACTATCGATAGGACCCGATCAGGTATTACCACTCCGGACCAGAGGGGACCTGGGAACGTTGGCAATAATAAGGTACTCCGCATTCCACAAAGCCCCATGGGAGAACCTTGCCTTCAAATGGATTCATGTCATATACAGGACCCTCTTTGGGAGTGGTGTCTTACCCCTCTGCAATAATGCAGTCGGTGTATTATTCTACAGCCTCCCCCCAGCCAACTGGGCGAAATATAAATGATGTCTAAGCAAACATTAATAATACACCGGAGAACAGGAAGTATAAACTATGTTGTGATCGAGATGAAATGGTTAATCCCTTAATAATTAAATGGAAGAACAAATATGACTGGGCAGGAAAAGCGATCCACTGGGAATTGTGTAAGAGAGCAAAATTTCAACATACAAACAAATAATATGTGGACAAATTAGAATCTGTTCTAGAAAATGAAAAGCATAAAATTCTCTGGGACTTTTCGATACAAACAAATCCCCCTATCCCGACCGGAAGATCAGACCCAGTGTTTATTAACAAGAAGAATAAAACTTGTCGATTTTGTTGTCCCAGAAAAGCACTGAGTGAGAGTGAAAGAAGGTGAAAAGATGAACAAGTATCTGGATCTTGCTAGAGAGCTGAAAAAACTGTGGAACGTAAAGGTGAAGGTGATACCAGTCGTTGTTAGCATCCTTGAACAATCCCAAAGAATCTGAAAAAAAAAAAAGGTTGGGAAACTGGAGATTAGAGTTTGTTTGTTTAAGTTTTATGGCATATCAACCATTGTAGGCTATTTAATGTCAAATCCATTTTTATGCAAATAAACAGTTTTATTTCAAATAATTCAGTTTAGATGTACATATTTTTATTTTTTAAGTCGAGGAATTAATATTGTGAATTGAATTACCATGACCAGAAAATCCGCCGAACACCTACGCACGATATACGGGAACACTGAACAGCTGTTTCGACATTATTAGATCTCATCAGCAGTGTATACCGTAATCTCCATTACTGGAGATCGAACCAGCGACCACAGATTGCAGTGCCAAAACTCTGCAACTGAGCCACCAGTTCATAGCGCACACAAGTGACGCCAAATCAACTAGTCATGTTAATTGCGCGGCCAATTAACCTAAATGTGTCTTGCAAGTTACATCCGTACTCTTTCCACTGCAATCTGTGGTCGCTGGTTCGATCTCCAGTTGTAGAGATAACGATATACACTGCTGATGAGACCTAATTAGGTCGAAACAGCTGTTCAGTGTTCCCGTATATCGTGCGTAGGTGTTCGGCGGATTTTCTGGTCGTCGTAACTCAATTCACAATTCTGTTTATTATAAGTACACAGTTTGATTGTCAAAAGCATTTCTATTTCAAGTTAATCAGTTTAGTCAAACAGTTCTAATTCAAACAATTCAGTTTAGTAGAAGTATAGTTTTTGTTTACACACAGTTAAATGTCTGAACAGTTCTATTTCAAACAATTCAGTTTAGCGTAAGTACGCAGTTTATTTCTATTTAACCCATAGATATGACCTTTATCAGGTGCTACCACTCCGGGCCAGAGTGAATCTGGGATCAATGGCAATGAAGGGGTACTCTTCATTCCCCAGAACTCCAGCATCCCTGGAAGCCCACCATCAGATTGTTTAGTATCATAATCAGGACACTCGTTGTTGGGTGTGGTCTTACCCCTCGGCAGAGAAGTCGGTGACTAGGCAAGGAGATTTGAGGAAGAATTGAAATCATGTACATGTACTACCAAAATCAGCTTGGATACTAAGAAGAGTCCTGGAGACTAGAGGAGACTTGCTGTCTCTCGAACTCCAGTGGAAAATTCCAAGTTCGTTTATGTGTAAAAAACTTATAACGCGCAAAATAATAAATTGTTAAATAATCCATTATGATTATTAATAAATAACCCATTACGATTATTAATAAATAATATAGTGCCCATACGAAAAAAATCTGGAAACTTATTTAATGATCCTCGTAATTTGAAAAACTACAATGGGCATAGCAGCTCAAAGATTGGACATTACAAAATTGGAGAAATGTATTACTGGTATTGCTTCCAATCGAACGCACTTTAGTTTTTCTCAGAAAAGAAATATTTCTTAACTTGCTCTGTCCCCACAAGATGTATCGATATTGATGAAAACCAAACACCTGGTTCACATCTTCGTGTTTAGAGTAGTCACTAGTGATGGTGACGTTAGGCCTCCATTCATCTCCCAATATGGCTTTAGACTCAATACAGAGCTCTACATCACGTGCTTGGAGAGGATAGTGCTAACCTGAATCGAGAGAGTAACCGTTGGAAGACCCTAGGTCTAGCAGCATAATAATTGACCCATTGCACTATATATATATATATATATATATATATATATATATATAAAGACAGGCACAGAAATGCGCAAATCTATGCACGCATACCACATGTACTACATACATATCTACGCACACACAAATATGTGTATGTGTGTGTATGTGTGTGGTTTGAGCAGGCACGCGTGTGTGTATGTATGTGTGTGTTTTTATATAGAGTAAGATTGTGAACAGTTTACAAATCTTAGGAATGTAACATTGTTTCCAAATATTTCCTTATCCTATTTACCAACCCCTCCGCTCGGGCAGGATATGACACAAGGTCATTTTTTAAGCGGAGTTTAACAGGTTTGAATTCAGAGTTTTCCTTCTCCTAGACTAGTTGCCTAACCAAGGCTGAAGAACCTAGTCTGTCCTACTATTTACCCATAACTGGAGGGAGAATAATTGGATTCATACCTTTCCCAAGGGTATTAGTGATATGTGAAATGCAATCGGTCTTGTATAAGATTTGAACTCGTGTCGCCGTGTTCATTTCCTACGACGATAACAATTACACCACGGGCACCTCCAAATATTTCCTTATAAGTCATGAATGTTGTCCAACTGAGCATCATGGGAACGAAGACAGTGAGGCGACGAAAGGAAGTTCATCTCCTGATTGTAAGACCACAAATCAAATCGACAATCATTTCCCGTCGGACATGACATTTGAATTATTTATCAACAAGACCCAGAAATTCAACAAAACATTATCTCCGCTGGGATCTCGAGTCAGAAAAGAGGTTACTTCTATCTTCGACATTCGTTAACGAATAGACAGAAGATTATTTGAGGGGTTGAATAGTCTCTAGGCTCTCAGAAGACCACACTCGTTGAATGACAAAATCGCCCTAAGTACCTCGTTAGGAAGGCTGATAAAAGGTAACATGTCCTTTCGTTTGCCGTTGAGAACATTCAGCCTTTTACTTTACTGCACAAAAATAACTTTTCTTTTTACACGAAATTTTTACATGCTTTCGTGGTTTTAACTCACCAGGTTGGATATTCTTACTTCTTCCGAGTAGATCTGATCAACTTTTTCTTTGCTTGTCAAGTTTTAACATGCATAGTTCCCTTCAAAAATGAAAAGATTAGGTACATATAGACTGGATAGAATATGGATTCGTGAGAATGGCATCGATCGACTGAAAAACTTTTGAAACCCTTCGAATTAAAAGAAGGAAGAGAGAAAGAAAAAGTTATGAAGAAATTATAGGAATGGATGGCGAAAGGGAGAGTCAAAGTAATCAGTGCTGTCGTCATAAATGGATGAATATATATATATATATATATATATATATATATATATATATATATATATATACGTATATGTATTCATATATATATATATATATATATATATATGTAATCATCCATTTATGCCGATAGCACTGATTACTTATATATATATATATATATATATATATATATTGATAATTATATATATATAATTATCCATTTCTGCCTACAATACTGATTACTCCCTCTTTCACTATCCACCCATATCGGTTATCGCTTATGGTAAATCCTCTAGATGGCACCCAGTGTCCACATGGAGCTGATTGGATATTGTACATATATATATATATATATATACGTGTCTGTGGGTGTTATTGCAACGCAGCAAAATCAGTGTACCACAAGACAACTGTGTAGACGTTTCGACATTATCTCTTTATAGTATAAGTTTCTTAACTGTACACAAGTCTTCATTTAAATGAAAAAAATCAGATAAAAAAGTTTAAGCAACTATTTCAAAACTTTTTTCTCGTAATTCCTACTTGTATAAAATGAATGCTATCTTTCTCTTTCTCCCTGTGTCTGTCTGTCTGTCTGTCTCTGTATGTATGTATCTTTGTGTGTGAGTGTTGGCGGAGATGCGTATACGCATATTGACCTCTCTAAATTACTGGTTAACATCATTAATATTTGACCTCTTTTCGTGGATAAAATTACTTATTTGTTTCACTTGACACTTCCAAGTGTTTTGAATTTCTGCCATAAACAGAAAATCAAAACACTCTCAAAATCAACTTGTCATTTATAACATATTTACACGTTGTAAGCAGATTTCGTTTTCCTAAAAATTATCACACCAAACTGACTCCAAACTAATGTATTCCAACCCCATTTCCTATACGCCCTCAAAAAACAAAACACAACAAAACAAATAAAGAAAACAAAACAAGAACAAAAAAACAACAACACAAAAACAAACGAAAAACAAAACAAAAAACAAAAAACAAACAATTGTTTTTACATCACAAGAATAATACCATTAAGTAAAATGATTTTCTTGGAGATTTCTGAAAAAAGAAATTCTCTCACCTCTTTTTTCTGTATTATCATATTTACCAACCCCTCCACTCGGGTAGGATATGACACAAGGTCAATTTTTTAATCGGAGTTTAACAGGTTTGAATTCAGAGTTTTCCTTCTTTTAGACCAGTTGCCTCACCAAGGCTGAAGAACCTAGTCTGTCCTACTATTTACCCATAGCTGGAGGGAGAACAATTGGATTCATACCTTTCCCAAGGGTATTAATGCTATGTGAAAAGTAATCAGTCTCATCCAGGATTTGAACTCGTGTCGTCGTGTCCATTTCCTACGACGATAACCATTACACCACGGGCACCTCACTTTTTTCTGTTTTATAGCAGTTTTATTTTTATCAAAAGTTTAATATTTATTGAGAAGGTTCCTAGAAAGTAAAAGTCAGCCTTGGGAAAGTCTCTCCATAAAACAACGTTGGCTCAGTTAATGATCGCTCCATCGGTGGGGCACAGAATACACTGACTGTATCCCCTGTTGAGTGTAACATGATTTGGGAGGTCCAAGTTATAAAGAGAACGAGAGGAAGGAGAGAGAAGAAAAATAAGAAGAAAAAGCAGATCTAGAGTCTCTGAGAACGGCCAGCAGACCTCTGAGTGACTCTGGCTTAAGCACTCGTTGAAGACCCTCCTGTCACGGGTGAATGACTACTGTATTTAAAAATGACTAGAAAAAACGGGAGGTCTCAAATCTTCTGCACAAGTATGGAACAACCGTAAACGGATATGTCCTCCTTCGGCCACCAAGCGGAAGTAAGGAATGACTCAGGATGGAAAGTTAGTTAGCTGCTGGATATGAAATGATAAAGACTCGAGTGAACACCAGCCAGGACAATGTGAATATAGTTGAAAGTTGCGGCCCTTATTTTGGGGTGGACCCCGAAAAGGGGTCTCAAACCAGACGCGCACCCATGAAGACGAAACCAGCGAAAAAGCTCGTTAGGACTACAGCCGAAAACCAAGAGGAAAATTCTAAGTCTGTCGCTGCTCTCTTTCTCTTCATGACATATTTGTTTCTCTTTGCCCAGCTAACGCGGTCGACACAGCTTTCATACACTATTTCTTTCTCCCGCCGGCTACAGAAAAAATGTAGTAGCGAATAAGCTTCTATGTTAGTGAACTAAGACAGAGTTTCGTGTATTGGTCAACTTTTCTTACGGCAAGGTTACTATTTAAGACGTAGCGATACAGCCATTTACACGTTTGAGCACGCAGTGGTGCAACTGTACATTGGGTGTGTAACGGTACATTATCCTATTTGGTGCAGTAAAATTACAATGTTCTTTTTGAGTGACGTATTGGTACAAGATGAGTAAGACCCCCTTTAAAATGGGGCGTCCTGTGTGTAACGCTAAACTGCATCTGATGGTGAGGATCCATTTTTGGAGATATGGGGCATATGGAGTACCTTGCATTGCCATTACTCCCAGGTCCACTCTGACCCATAGGGGTATTACCCGTTTGGGTCATAGCTATGGGTTAAATAGATCAGTTTAATAATTATTTGTGTTCAATAGGAATACTTGATACCATATAACTAAATTATTTGTATTAAGAATAGTTACTTAAAGTTCTAATTGTTCACAAAGGATCATTATTAGTTACTTGAAACCGTATGACTGTGTGCAAACAAATAACTATTATTAATTAGAAATAATTTCTTGAACCCATATAATTATTTGTATTAGATAGGAATACTTGAAACCATACAACTGTGTGAAACATTTCTGTACCAGAATATTTGATATCACATGACTGTGTGCAAGAAAAACATCTTAAGAAAAACTGTACAAAAAGATGTAAATAGAAATGTACAATAAATACTGTTCTATAATATCTAAGCATAAACTAACCCTAGATTGGTTGAAATGCCGTTAAATCAGTCAATCAATCCAATTAATGAGAAAAAAATCTATAAATTTTTGAAAAAGTTTCTTTCAGTTTTCACCCGAACCATTAAAAAATCGTTGAATCGGGAATGTAATTCACGAACAAAGTCAGAAAAACAATTCTTAAAATAAAGCATTAATTTAATTTTCACAAAAGAACACATAAAAACTAAATGGGAAGATAATCCGCTGGGAATTTCACTCAGACAGAAATTTCACCATACGAACAAATGGTAAATGTACAAAACAGAATTTACACTAGAAAATAAAACGCATAGGATATTCTTTAGGATTATGAAATACAAATGGATCACCTAGTCCAGGTCAGAAGATAAGACCTAGTGTTAATTTACAAGAAAAGAATTTGTCAACTGATGGATTTTATCAGTAAACCAGAGAATGAAAGTGAAGAAAGACAAAAATCTGTTTATGTGTTGTTTTTTTTCTTCTTTATTTTTCTTTTTTCTTCTTTTTATTTATTGCTTGAAGAAAAGGTCTTCTATTCTTCTATCTCTGTCTTTTCTTCTCTGGGATGCACTTGGAAACCAGCCTTGCAGAGGAATTTAGGTTTGTTTTGGTTTGATTTTATGTCATATCAACCATTGTTGGTTCTATAATGCCAAATCTATTTTTATACATATAAACAGTTCTATTTCAAACAACTTACTTTAGCCTAAGTACTGTTCTTTGTTTACACACATTTAAATGAAAAAAACAGTTCTATTTCAAACAATTCAGTTTAGCATAAGTACACAGTTTAGTTCTATTCGACCCATAGGTAGGACCCTATCAGGTGCTACCACTCTGGGTCAGAGTGGATCTTGGAACGACGCAATAAAGGGGTATTCGCATTCCCCAGAGCTCCTGCCTTACTGAAGCTTGACCATAGGATTGTTTAGTGTCATATCCACGACACTCATTGGAGGAGACTTAACCCTCTGTAGGGAAGCAGTCGGTGCCACCCCAGATGATTGGGCTAAGAGGAATTTAAAGGAAAAAATTTTTGAATGAAGAAAGAAAGAAAGAAAGAAAGAAAGAAATACAAGCAGAAAAAACAATACCCCACCCCCAAAAAGACACAATGTTTAAAGAAGGAAAGATTAAACGAAAAATATTTATTACATAAACCGAAAGTTTCAAGAAGAAATCAAAGACTTCGCTACAAGAAGACGAAGAGTGATTTGACTGAAAACAACGACAAGAAAAATACAATAAAATCCGATAAAATAAAACAAGAAACAGAAAAGTACAAAGTAAATTTCTAATAGAAGACGAGGATTGTCGGGCAAGAAGAAAGATGAAATGAAATGGAGACATAGTGAGAAACAAAGCAAAGACTGCAGAACGTGTGAAGCGCTCAGAGTACTAATGTCTGAAACTATAAACGAAGAACGAAAGAAGATGAAACCCATGTAACAAAGAGGATTTTTGTCGGATCACCAACAGAAAAGAAAACAAAAAAAATTTAAAAAAAAAAAAAAAAAAAAAAACAACAGAAAGACAGAAAGACGACCAGATGAAAATGAGTGGACAGTGTTTTTAAAAAGGAATCACAAAAAATAAAGGAAGTAAAAAGATGAAATGAAAACGAATTGGAAAGACAAAATGGCGGATAGGAATTAAATACAGAGGAAGTCGGTTTCACAATCTGTTGATATCAAAAGACCAGCTCTTTTTTTTCTTTCTATTTAATCACCACTTTGTGGAATGAGAGTGATTTGAAGAGGGTGGGAGACATATTGGTTGGAAAGTTAGGACGAAAGTACCGGAGAAATGATATTACTTTATGATATCTAGTTGAAAAGAGAGGAAACGAAGATAAACAAAAGAGAGTGGATAGAAAGAAAGAAAGTAAGAAAGAAAGAAAGAAAGAAAGAAAGAAAGAAAGAATAGAGGAAGTAGCAAAGAAAGATGTGTGCATTTAAAAAAAATAAAGAAATGAATAAAGAAAGAAAGAAAGAAAGAAAGATAGAAAGAAAGAAAAATATGTGTAAAAATGAAAAACAGAGAAATAAAAAAGAAGAAAGAAAATATGACAAAGAAAGAAAGAAAAAAAGAAAGAAAGAAAGTCATGAATAAGGAAAAATGAAAAACAGAAAAAAACAAGAAGGAAGAATATATGACAAAGAAAGGAAGAAAGAAAGAATATATATATATATATATATATATATATATATATATATAGAGAGAGAGAGAGAGAGAGACAGAGACAGAGAGATAGAGAGAGAGAGAAAGAGAGAGAGAGAGAGGGGGAGGAAAAGAAGGGGATAATGGAAAAATCTCGAGAAAGAATTATTGTTGTTTTGATCAATTTGTTTAATGATATATCAGCCTTAATGGGTTATTGAAGAGGAAAGAAAATGTGACAAAGAACGTCACAAAAAAAAAGAACAAAGCAAGAAATACGAAGAACAATTAAAAAAAGAGAATAAAAAGTAAAACAAAGAAAAAGAAAATAAAAATTTAAAGAGATAACAAACAAACAAAAATAAAATAACGAAAACTAGTAAGTAAAGAAAGCAAGAAATAAAAAGAAGAAACGAGAGAGATAAAGAAAAGAAAAAAGAAAAAGAATGAGAAGAAAGAAAGAAAGAAGGAAAGAAAAACAAGAAAGAAAAAGGAGAAAAGAAAATAGATTAGAAAAGATGAAGAAGGTAAAAAGAAATAATTTGAAAAAACAAGAACGTAAAAGCCGAGAAAAGGAAAGAAAGATGAAGAAAATAGTAAAGAAAAAAGGAAGAAGAAAACAAATTGAGATAATTTGAGAAAAAAAAAAAGGAAAGAAAAGTGGAAAAATAGAGAAAAAATAAAGAAAGACGAAGAAAATAGAAAAGAAAAAAAGGAAGAAAGAGAAGAAAAGTAAGAAAGAAAAAGAAAAAAAAAGAAGATCAAAGAAACAATGAAATAAAAAAAGAAAAGTAAGAAACAAGAAAGAAAAAAGAGATAAGCAAAATTTTCGATCTTAAAAAAAAATTAAAAAGAGAAAAAAAGGGAAGAAAAACAAGAGAGATAAAAGAGACGACAAATGAAAGAAAAAAACGAAAAAACAAAAAAACAAAAACAAGCACCAATGAAAGAAAAGATAACAATAAAGGAAGAAGAAAAAAAGAAGAAGCAAAACCAGATCATGGAACTATAAAAGAAAAAAAGAAAGAATCTTTTCGTCATTCGAAAGAATCAATGAAGAAAATAAAATGGAAATATAATGAATGATTTTTTTCATCAAATGATAAAATAATCAAAGCAAATTCATAATTAATACTTGCAGCAGTGTTAATAATGATTTCTACTTGGATGTTCATCAGGTGCACTACTTTTGTGACCTTGTGTCAGACAAAGCAACACTTATTAATTATCGGAGGAGTGATTAACGTAACGGTTATCGTCATAGGACATGAAATTGGGACCCGAGGTCAAACCCTAGACGAGGCAGTTAACGCTAATGCCTTTGGGAAAGACATAAATCCATCTGTTCTCCGTCCATTTCTGGGACAGAATAGGTTATTTAGTCGTAGTTAGTCAACCAGGCAAGAAGAAGGAAAAACCTGAATTAGAGAAATAGTTGCTTCACTTTATAACTGACCTTGTGTCACATCTTGCGTGTGACAGAGGGGTTGGGTAAATGCATACTAACTTGGTGATTATAAAGTCAAGTTTAATCTAACTCAAAGCCATATCAGTTTCGGGTAATATATTAAAGGAATATATAAATAAAGAAAAGTTGTCTCCCTTAGTCGAGAGCGACCAGAAGGCTCCCTTTTCAATAGCTACTACACCGAGATGTAGGGGAGGGCGCTACTCCTGTCCCTGGATTGCTCCACTTTACCCTTGATACGCACCTTGTATTGCTGAGTGTTAAGCAAGGATGTACCAAGTACCATTTTAAAGTCTTTGGTATGACGGAAACTGGGATTGAACCCAGGTCTCGTGGTCCATTAACGAACACTCTACCCGCCAGGCACTAGTTATTTACTTAGCTTAGATCAGTTGCGGCATAAGACCAGAAGTATCGGACACCCAGTGAGAATAAAACTCACTAGCAATGGTCTGCTAATATACATTACACCACGTAAGGTGCCCAGGAAAAATATACTCTGCATACATCGCATTCCCCTCCCCAATTTGTTTGTTTGGGACCATGTTCTATATAAAATTGTTTCACCAAAACAACCGCTTCTTCACTTTTTTAACTCGTTTCTAGGCAGTCTACTGTATAACTTGACAACGGTAACAATTTTTTTTAATGAGGTTAATCAATTCGCATATTTTGCTTTAAAAATCACTTTATAAAAAGAAAGAAATTATCTGAAAAGAAAAAAAATGAAAATAAAGAATTATGTTTCATTATTCATTTTCAATATTTTTAATAAGCATTTAAAAAAAAAATTAATGAGTATTTCTTTTGTGTGCTGATAGCTTTTACAATTTCTTAACAGCATTTTCACCAATTCCTTTTACAAAAGTCGAACATCTACTCTGTGTAATTACTCAAAGCATGTATCTAGTCTGGCACAAGATCAGAACTGTCATTCTAATAGTTTGCGAGTGCTACCCTTTACATCTAGATGTCCTGGGTATGAGACTAAACTGTATCTGGTGGTGAGGCTCCAGTTCTGAATGTGTGGAGTCCCCTGTTTGTTTTCATTACTTCCAGTTCCACTCTGATTTGAAATGGGAAGACCTATTAGATTGATTGATTGATTGATTGATTTAAACGACATATCAACCCGTCTGGAGTTATTTTATGCCCGGAGGTTAGGCAATCGTGTTCACTGTACAATTATATTTACATTTTTGTGTAGTTTTTTCTAAAGAGTCTTTTTTGCACACATTTATATGATATCAAGTATTCCTATCTAATACAAATAATTTGCACACAATTTATAGTTTCAAGTATTCCTATCTAATACTAATAATGATATGGTTTCAATGAATTGTTTCTATCAAATTCAAGTCATTTATTTTAACCATATTTACCAGTGAGAATTAAACTCACTAGCTCGGGCAGGATATGACACAAGGTCAATTTTTAAGCGGAGTTTAACAGGTTTGAATACAGAGTTTTCCCTCTTTTAGACCAGTTGCCTCACCAAGGCTGAAGAACCTAGTCTGCCCTACTATCTACCCATAGCTGGAGAGAGAATAATTGGATTCATACCTTTCCCAAGGGTATTAGTGCTATGTGAAATGCAATCAGTCTCATCCAGGATTTGAACTCGTGTCACCGTGTCCATTTCCTAAGACGATAACCATTACACCACGGGCACCCCCTTTTAATCATTTATTTTAACACAGTTATATGGTTTCAAGTAGTTAATGATAATTCTTAGTAAACAATTATAGTATCCAGTGACTATTCTTAATACAAATAATTTACACTTACATCGTATCAAGTATTCTTACTGAATACAAATAATTTTTAAATAGATCTATTTGACCCATAGATGTGACCCTAACAGGTACTACCACTGTATGTTAAGGTGAACCTGGGAGTAATGGTAATGAAGGGTTCTCAACGCTTATATTTCAGAAGTGAAGTCTTACTATCAGATATAGTTTAGTGTCATAGCCAGGACGCCCCATTTTCATGTGTATTACACCTCTGCAGAGTATACAGCCTCCCAACTGACTGGTCGAAGTCCCTGTGAGGGTCCCATCAATTGATCAAATAGATCTGTTTAAGAATTATTTGTATTAGATCGGAACCCTTGAAACCATGTAATGGTGTACAAACTATTTGAATCAAGTTACTCAAAGCTATTATTGTTTACTAAGGATTATTTTTATTAATTACTTGAAACTATTTGATTGTGTATAAATTAGTATTAGATAGGAATACGTGAAACCATAGAATTGTGTATAAATTATTAGTATTAGATAGGAATACTTGAAACAATACAACAGTATCCAAATTATTTGTACTAGATAGGAATATTGAAATCAAATAACTGTGCAAGGAAATCATAAGAAACGAAAAATTTTGATAAAAAAGATCTATACTAGTATAGACCTGTTTTAAAACCAGTATAGACCTAGTATACTAGCAAAGACCTAGTATACCAGTATAGACTTGTATGACTAGTATAGACCTTTTTTTAAACCAGTATAGACCTAGTATACTAGCAAAGACCTAGTATACCAGTATAGACTAGTATGACTAGTATAGACCTTTTTTTAAACCAGTATAGACCTAGTATACTAGCAAAGACCTAGTATACCAGTATAGACTAGTATGACTAGTATAGACCTTTTTTAAACCAGTATAGACCTAGTATACTAGCAAAGACCTAGTATACCAGTATAGACTAGTATGACTAGTATAGACCTTTTTTAAACCAGTAGAGACCTAGTATACTAGCAAAGACCTAGTATACTAGTATAGACTAGTATGACTAGTATAGACCTTTTTTAAACCAGTATAGACCTAGTATACTAGCAAAGACCTAGTATACCAGTATAGACTAGTATGACTAGTATAGACCTTTTTTAAACCAGTATAGACCTAGTATACTAGCAAAGACCTAGTATACCAGTATAGACTAGTATAACTAGTATAGACCTTTTTTTTTACTAGTATAAACCTAGTATTTATCAAGCTTAAGTTGTTTTGGCGCCGAGTATAAATGGTTGAGCGGTCTGTTGGGATTGAACTCATTACATAGAGAAGTATGTATATACCCTAACTTGTTAACCACAACATTATGGTAAATTTTACATGCAAAAAAAGGAACATAATGTGGTTAACTAACAGATATGTACTAATTTGTCTTTAGGACTGCTTAGAAGTTTCAGATGAGAAGGTATTTCAAGTCGACTCAGAATGGTGAAATGGTTGGCAAGCTAGTCTTTGAGATCCATTGCTCTTGAGCTTCTCGAAGAGTACCCATGTGTTAAATCAAGCTAAGATTGGTAAATGAAAATTAGAGGCTCGAAAATTATATGCAGATTTTCAAGACATGCAAAACTTAGTCCCTAGAACACTGAACCTCCGACTCACGAAGCCTATATGCCCTTTCCAATAGGATCTCGATCTTTGTGGGCTACAGACTGAAAAATCGTAGAAAAAAATGTAAAATGTAAAGTCTATAAATCTGTTAAGTATATGCAATAGTGATACTGATTAGGGGTTCGTTATTTGAGGCAGTAGCATAAATACCAGCTTTTTTAGGTCCCAAGGGTTAATCTTTCGAATAATTGGCACAATACAATCTTCCAACCTGTATACCATTTCTTACCATTAACCTTGTGCTATATAAAGCAAAAGCAAAAGCATGAATATTGATATTTCTTTCTAGTCTAATTCTTCTCTCTCTCTCTTTCTCTCTGTATATATATATATATATATATATATATATATATATATATATATATATATATACATTTCCATCTCTCTTATTCTTTTTTGAATTTGACTGGTCGATTTACTCCAAATCTTGATGGCGCAGTCAAGGCCAACTTTAAATGCTTATCGTTGTCTGCAACAATAAAACAAAATGAAAAAAAAAAAAAAAACGACTAAAACGACTACTGACCTTTAATGTGACACTGTATGATGAGGTTACTGGAACTAGGACTTCTGGTAGTTCCAATTAAATTTCAGTTTGGTGAAGGACTGAAGATCAAGATGTCAAGATTCTATCCCAGAATGCCTAGTTGATGAGGCTAATTAAAAGGAAAAATGTGGAATTGAAACGACTACAAAAACCTCTCGCGCACTCATCTTATTATCAAGTTGGATAAAAATCATTTTTAGCTTTAAGTTATGATGGTAGTGAAAAGATTGGACCATCCAGAGTTTCTTTGAGGTTCACCGACTGCTGGGTTGATGAGGTTAGTTAAAAAGAGAAGTAATGTAATTAGCAATTAAATTGGAGCAAAATTTTTTAAACCAATTCTGTTAATCATTAGTAAATTAAGTATTAAGTGTTACGTTATAATTCAACTCATAAGTTAAAACAAAGAAAAAAAGGGGAGTATTGTAGATGTCCAGAGGCAAAGGAGGATTGACAGTGATTTGAACCTCTAGACAAAAACAAGCAAGTCGGCTTGGGATGTAGAATAGACCGATTGTATTTCTGTAGAGGGGGTAAAACACCCCTACAACGAGTGTCGTGGATATGACACAAAACAATCTGATGGCGAGGCTCCAATAATGCTGGAGCTTTATTGAATGCGGAGTACCCCTTCATTGCCATCACTCCCAGGTCCACCCTGGCCCGGAGCGGTATCACTTGATAGGTTCCTATCTATGGGTCAAATAGAACTGTTTGACATTCAAACTGTGTCTAAACAAATGACTAATGCTAAATTGAATCATTAGAAATAGAACCAAACCAAATCATATTGGCCTAGCGGTTAGAGTGTTCGCCAATGGACCGGGAGACCAGGGTTCAATCCCAGGTCGAGTCATACCAAAGACTTTAAAGATGGTACTTGATGTCTCCTTGCTTAACACTCAGCATTATAAGGTATGGATCAAGGGTAAAGTGGAGCAATCCAGGGAAAGGAGTGGCGCCCTCCCCTACACCTTGGTGTAGTAGCTATCGAAAAGGGAGCCTTTGGGTTACCCTCAACTAACTATATATGTATAAAGAGGATTTGGCATTAAATAACCCACAATGGTTGATATGCCATAAAACCTAACCAAACCAAATCATATATATTCAATATATATGTATATAGAGGATTTGGCATTAAATAACTCACAATGGTTGATATGCCATAAAACCTAACCAAACCAAATAATATATATTTATAAATAGGATTTGGCATGAAATAAACTACAATGGTTGATATGCCATAAAACCCAACAAAACCAAATCATATATATTTAATCTATATGTATAAAGAGGATTTGGCATTAAATAACCTACAATGGTTGATA
Source organism: Sepioteuthis lessoniana (assembly GCA_963585895.1). Classification (NCBI taxonomy): domain Eukaryota; kingdom Metazoa; phylum Mollusca; class Cephalopoda; order Myopsida; family Loliginidae; genus Sepioteuthis; species Sepioteuthis lessoniana. Next base: position 118,818,421 of record OY757913.1, on the reverse strand, counting down.
TGCCATAAAATCAAACCAAATCGTAAATCTGGCCAAAAATGTTTATTGGTCCCTTAAACTAGTCCACTCCATTATTTATTTCATGTGAATATGTTCAAATTTCTTCATTATTATGTTTCTGAAACTCCAAATCAATAAAATATAGAAAATTTAGTCACTAAGTTTAGCTTTGTTTAACACAGAGCCAGGAATATGATTGCTCAGTCGGCTGGGGCTGTAGAATACGCCGACTGCTTCTTTGCAGAGGGGTAAGACCTCCCTCCCGCAATGAGTGTCCTGATAATGACACTAAACAATCTGATGGTGAGGTTTCAGTGATACTGGAGCTTTGGGGAATGCGGAGTACCCCTTCATTGCCATCGCTCCCAGCTCCACTCTGGCCCGGCCTGGTAGCACCTGATAGGGCCTTATCTATGAGTTAAATAGAACTAACGGCATACTTATGCTAAACTGAATTGTTTGACTAAATTGAATAGCTTTAAATAGAAATGTTTTTGACAATTAAACCGTACTTACATTTAAACTGCGTGCTTATGCTAAACTGAATCATTTGAAATGGAACTGTTTTTAGACACTGAAACTGTACTTACACTAAACTGATTCGTATGATATAGAACTGTTTGACATTTAACTGTGTGTAAACAAAATCTATTTAAACTGTGTAATTATCCTAAACTGAATTGTTTGAAATAGAACAGACTATTTTCATAAAAATGGATTTGGCGTTAAATAACATACAAAGGTTGATATGCCATAAAATCTAACCAACCAACCAACCAACCAGAAATATGAGACTCCTCGTGAGAATTAAACAATAGTCGATTAAACTCGCTTACTAATCTTTACACCATGAAAAATGTCCGAGAAATCTTATTATCATCACCATCATCAAACCCTGGCGACAGCATGTATGCTCTGGACTCTCTCTCTCTTTCTCTCACTCACTCACTCTCTCTCTCTCTCTCTCTCTCTCCCAGTTTCTGTCTCTATCGGCCATCACTCTTGGTAAGTCCTTTAGATGGCGTCCAGTATCCGCACAAAGCTAATGAATGTAAGTTTTTGCTGGTCGGCCAACACTGGTGTGTCCTTGTGTCGAAGCTCATAGAGGAACGTCGGTTATGAGTTCGTTCTTACTTCTCCCTCAGTGCCTAGTATATCTGGTTCGTCTTACTTGGATGGTTCGCGAGATAGGAGGTAGGTGTCCATACAGCTGCTGTTTTATTGGATACTGCTTCCAGGATCTTTTAAAAGTAGTACACAGCATCTTTGTAGCCTTTTCTCCATGCGTTTTGTTAGAGTTGACGTGGTGCAACCATATAATTGTACTGACATGACTACAGATCGGAAGAATTCCCATTTTATTTATCAATGAGATCAGATTTACATATGGTTGGTTGAGTTTTATGGCATATCAACTTTTGAAGGTTATTTAACGCCAAATTCATTTTTATGCAAATAGTTCCATTTCAATCAATTCAGTTTCGCATGAGTACACAGTTTAATTGTCAAAAACGTTTCTATTTTTAGCATTTCAGTTTAGTCAAACAGTTCTTGTTCAGCTAATTCAATTTAGTATAAGTACAGATTTTGTTTGCACACAGTTAAATGTCAAAATAGTTCTATAAACAATTCAGTTTAGCGTAAGTACAGTTTTAATATCAAAACAGTTCCATTTCAATCAATTCAGTTTAGCATAAGCACGTAATTTACATGTAAGTACACAGTTTATTTATCAAAAACATTTCTATTTCAAGCAATTCAGATTAGTCAAACAGTTCTAATTCAAACAATTCAGTTTAGCACAAGTATGCAGTTAGTTCTATTTAATCCATAGATAGGGCCCTATCAGGTGTTACCACTCCGGGCCAGAGTGGACCTGGGAGCGATGGCAATGAAAGGGTAATCCGCATTCCCCAAAGCTCCAGCATCACTGGAACCTCACCATCAGATGGTTTAGTATCATATCCAGGACACTCGTTGGGGGAGGGTCTTACCCCTCTGCGGAGCTGCAGTCGGTGTATTCTACAGCTCCAGCCGACTGGGCAAAGATTTATACATGGTCGATAAGTTATCAATCGTAGTTCATGCTTTACCTAAGTGTATGTTAACATCGCTTTTCGTTAATGAGATATTGCTATATTTCAAGTAACTAATAATAATGCTTTGTAAATAATCATAGCTTCAAGAAACTATATCAAATACTGGTAATTCATAGTCATATGGCATCAAATATTCTTATCTGATATAAATTATTTTAAAACAGATCTATTTGACCTATATATAATAGCCAACCTAACAGGTAATATCATAGCAGATCAGTTATTTGGGATTAAGGGCTATGAAGGGTTAATCCACCTCTTCAGATCTCTTGAACTGGACCCTCAACAACCAATGCAATTCAGCCCAATCCCCAGGGCACTATTTTATTTTGGTGAGGAGAAGGTCTTACCTCTCTGCAATGTATAGAGTCGGCGTATTCTTGGCCCCACCAACAAGGAGGTAGAAGAAAAAAAGGATATATAAAAGAGAGGACAATAAACAACTTCCTTGGTTTGATTTGGGTTCTTTATTTCTTGGGTTATTTAACGACAAAATCATTCTTGTAGAACAGTTGTGGGTCTATTCAACTCATAACTTGGTAGGGATACGAAGCTTGGTACCTTTCCCAAGGGTATTTGTCCGCAATTAAACTAGAGTTTGAACTCGTTTACGACGATATTCCAATTCTTTCCAACACTGAGATTCCTTCAACTTACTCGGTGACATCATAATAAGATTGATTCAAAAAGAAAATTTTCAGGGGTCATTTTACTCTTTACAAATTCTTCTCTTCGACCTCTCCTCTTAATATATTCATATACTTTCACCAACGCGTTGGTCAAGCACAAAAATGTTATGTTTAAAAACACTAATTTCATAACACCAACAGCAATAACGCACTTACGACAGAACTCTCCCGCTACTACAACGACTACTATAACTATTACTTCGACTACTGATGATGATGATAATAATAATAATAATAATAATAAAATCATTGAACCTACTAGTATTAATTACTATAATTTTTGCACTTCTTTTTGTCGTTTCTTTGGCTTGCCTAATAAGTTGGTTATCAATTGAGGAGACAGTAACATCAAAAGCCACCCAGACATTCTCTAATGAACTGGAATTGCGCATGTTCTAACAATCAGCAAACTTACCCTCAATTCTACTCCCACCACAACCCTCACGCAGCTTATCACGTGTCAACACAGAGCCAGTCAAAACGTCGTTGGACTTCGTATTGCAATCGATGTGAGCGTAGCTCCTGCCGATGTAAATGGGGTAGGGGACGTGGGACTTTGAGGGGTTTTAATGTTGGGTCTGGCTTCGTAATGTTGTGGGATGGAGAGCGCACCTGTTTAATTGGATTGGAGTTGGCCTACTTACTCGATAAAAGGCTGTTCACATTTTGTCTTGCATGAGAAGTGGTTTCTTCGAATTGATCTTTCTGAAGATGGCTCTCTCTGCCATCTACCATTATCCAGGTTGACTCAGATGATGACCAAAATTAGGCACCTGCCATCATGATTCGTTTTTATCTTTTAGATACAATTTCTTGGTGGGATAATCAATCTTCATGTTCACTTCTTTCCGCTGTTTCGATTTTCGTGTGTGAATACCGTCTTCGTACAGTCAATTTTTCCACTGCTCTTCCTTTCTCTCTCCATTCGCCTCTCCCCTTCCCTCCGTTCGCCCCCCCTCTCTCTATATATCTCCCTCTTATTTCTCTAGGATGTAATTTGACACTTTTTAAAATACACCCTTCTCCCTTTTAGCCAGATCTTTGTATACTTCTTCGGGCATACTGGTAATGAGTTTCCTTCCGATAGCAGTTGACGGGGTTCCAGACCAGGTGAAAGTCTGGCGTTGACAGCTGAACACAGCAGAAACGGAGTGTGATCAGCAGAAATTGGTCTACTGAATCTTATACATGTATTCATACATATAAGAAAGAAAGAAAGAAGGAAAAGAAGAAATATAAACTGAATTAGATCGATCGATCGATCGATAGATAGATAGATAGATAGATTGAAATTGAAAGAGAGGAAGGAATGAAGGAAGATAAGAAGGTGCACACACACAGAGACACAGACACACAAATATATGTATATATATATATATATATATATATATATATATATATATATATGACCAGGGGAAAGAGTAGCACCATTTCGGTGAAGTAGCTATTGAATAGGGGCCTTCAGGTCACCCTCGATTACGGTCGGCTAAATATACGCTTATGCATTGGAAGGAAAGAAGGAAGGAAGGAAAGAAGGAAGGAAGGAAGGAAGGAAGGAAGGAAGGAGGGAGGGAGGGAGGGAGGGAGGGAGGAACGAAGAGAGGGTGGTATATACATAGAGGTATATAGAGTTAAATTGAGAGATACATATAAGCATAAGATAGATAGATAGATAGATAGATAGATAGATAGATAGATAGGCGGGAGGGAAGGAGAAACAGCAACAGAGAGAGGTAGAGAACTTGGAAGGCAAGTAGGAATATACATAGAATTGTGTGTATATATATATATATATATATAGAGAGAGAGAGAGATACTTACTTAGATAGGAAGGAAGGAAGTAACACACACACACACACACACACACACATATATATATATATATATATATAGATATGAACAGAATGAGATAGATAGATAGATAGATAGATAGATCGATAGATAGATAGATAGATGCTAATATATTTACACTTAAAGGAAATGTCAATAGAATTAGTTTTAATTACCAGAAATGGACAAACAGAAAATTATTTATGCTGTTTATGTATTAATGCATACAAACATCGATAGAGAGATAGACGGAATGTAAGAAAGAAGGAACATACGTGGAGAGAGAGAGAGAGAGAGAGAGAGAGAGAGAGAGAGAGAGAGAGAGTCAAATTCACACAGACACACACACACATATATATAGTGAGATACACACACAGGTATATATATATATATATATATAGAGAGAGAGAGAGAGAGAGAGAGAAATATACATATGCACACATACACACACAAATATATATATATATATATATATATAGAGAGAGAGAGAGAGAGAGAGAGACACACACACATACGTGCGCACACACACGCACACACGCAAATATATATAGAGATAGAGTGAAAGAGAGCTACATATATACACACACGCGCACACGCACACGCATACACACACAAATATATATATAGAGAGTGAAAGAGTGAGACACACACACATACTTATATATATATATATATATAGGGGAAGAGAGAGACTGATAGACTGAGATAGAGTGAATGAGGGGTCATGGCTATAGATACAGTTGGAGTCAGATATTTACATACACCTTCGCCAGATATATTTACACAATTACTGACATTTAATCTGGGTAAAGATTCCCTGTTTTAGGTCAGTTTGGATCACTATTTTATTTTAAGAATGGGAAATGTCAGTGTAATCGTAGAGAAATAGAGAAATTTCAGCTTTTATTTCTTTCATCACATTCCCAGTGGGTCAAAAGTCCACATAAGCTGAGTATTTAGTTGCATGGCATTTACATTGTTTAAGTTTGGGTCAAACATTTTGGGTAGCTCTTCACAAAGCTTCACGCAAAAGTTGATGGAATTTTGGACCATTCATCCTGATAGGATTTTTAGAAGTGAGTCAGGTTTGTTGGTTTGTCACACACAACGTTTTGGTTAGGCCCACATATTTCCTGTTGGATTCACAGATTTTTGCGGGTCACTCTAATAACTTGACTTTCGTGTTCTAAAACAATTTGGTCTCAACGTTAGAGATATGTTTGGTCCTTTCGAAGATCTATTTGCGACCAAGATTTAACTTTCTTGCTGATATATATATATAATATATATATATATATATATATATATGAAAGTAAAGAAAGAATTTTAATCCGACAATATGTTGAAAAGTTGATATCAAGGTAATTCAATTGGAAGGAGAGATTTATTGAGCAGTCCGACAAACACCCATCGCTGACTTAACATCACTAATATCACCCCTCATGGTCCTAATGATAGTTCACTAGAACCGAAACGCTATAGTGTTGACTTCTCAATAAATCTTCCTTCCACTTGGATTAACTTGTTATCAATTTTTCTACACACACACACACACACACACACACACACACATATATATATATATATATATATATATATATATATATATATATATATCAAAACTATAATATATATACAGGGTGGAACGATAAAATTGTCGCCCTAGAAAAAACGACATGATTCCATTTCTGTTAAATGAAAACCGGTTTTATTTTTGCTGCCGACCATCTACTAGTTGGCCAGTTGTGTACAAATCCCAAGAGCGATAGAAGCCTTCTATTATGTCTGAAAGTGGCACAATGTTCAACGAGCGAGATCGGAGATGCGCCGCTGTACAACTCATGCTCTCTACCGATCCAAGTTATGACAACAGGACCATTGCCAGCACCCTCAAAATGCAAATCCGGACGGTTCAACGCTTGAGGGCACAGCTCAACGCATCGGACGACCCTTTGGAGGTGGTGGAGCGGAAGGACACCGCCAGGAAAACCAGACCAAGGAGTTCATCGAAAAGGTCCAGGCAATCATTGATGAAACTCCCCAGCGGCCTATTCGGCAGATTGCCAGAGATTTAGGCGTCTCATACAACTGTGAATGCATGTGTGAAGGAGGACTTGAAGTGTAGGTTCTACAGATGCCAGACAAGCCAGATATTGACTGAGAAGACAAAGAACCACAAGCTAATCAAGTCCGTCAGGACCCCTCCTCCCCCGACCTGAACCCACTGGACTACTTCGTTTGGTCATACGTCGAGATCATTACCAACATGACCTCTCGTAACACCAAAGCCAGCCTGATCGCCGCCATCCACCGAGTATTCACCGAGCTCCCGCCGGCGCTTGTGGAAAAGGCATGCTCCCAGTTCCGTATCCATATCGTGGCGGTGATTGAGGCTGAAGGCGGCTACATTAAATAGATATCAGCTCTACTACGTAATCAAGTTACCTGAATTGATTTTTTCAATAAAAGTTTTAAATAAAGCTGTAGTGTTGTTTTCTTTTGGACGACAATTTTATCGTTTCACCCTATATATATATATATATATACATATATATATATATATCCTTTCTCAGGACACCATCTATTGTGTGAAGTGCAATAGTGCCTGCTTCAGAAGAGCATCCCAACAATATATATTTGTCGATTATAATATTCATTTTATTGTCGTAATAAAATTTTGTACCTGTCTCCTCCGGTATCTTTTTAGGGCTCTTTGCTGTTATTAAGGGACTGATTATCCCTTTTTGCACCAAAGTATTTTCATCTCTTAGAGGCTGCTAACATTTCCCCCCAAAGCGTTATGAATGTGTGTATCCATTTATATTTGTGTTTAGTTGTCAGTATAAATGAATCTTCATTTGTTTAGAAATTGCTCTCAAGGATGAACTAGACTTGTAGAAGTTCGCAATATTTTTTCCTGGGGTTTTAGTTGATTACTTTTGTGGGTTTTTTTTTGTCATCAAAGAGGAATTGAGTTTGAAGATAAGCCTTCAAATTCATCCACTTGATCCACATAATATCAATTAGCCTACCAGAAGCTTCAAAAGCAATGACATCATTTATCTGGAATATTCTAAGCTATTTAAACAATCATTTTAACCAAGTTCCTTCTCAACGAACAGGATGAGATAAGACCATTTTTTAAGTGGAGTACTGATGGTCCGGGAGACCTGGGTTCAATCTTAGGTCGCGTAATTTCAAAGACTTTAAAAATGGTACTTGATACCTTCTTGCTTAACACTCAGCAATATAAGGTAAGTATCAAGGGTAAAGAGGAGCAATCCAGGGAAAGGAGTAGCACCATCCTCTACACCTCGGTGTAGTAGCTATTGAAAAGGGAGCCTTCTGGTCACCCTCGACTACGGTCGCCAACTTTACTTACTGATTGTTTAAATTTTCCTTCTCCGAGACTGGTTGCCATACGAAGACTAGTCTGCTCTATTATTTACTCATACCTTGAATGAGAATAGTTGGATGCATACCTTTCCTCAGGCCATTAGCGCGATGTTAAATGTAAACAGCCTCATTCAGGTTTCGAACTCGGATAAACGAGACCATTTCGTACCTTACACTACAAGCGTTACTTCAATCCTCTTAATGTAAGGGAATCCAGACCCAAGAGAATTCGAAAAAAGAAATAAAATTGAAATAATTAATTACTTCAACAATCATTATGATATTTCACATCCTTAGGATAATATAAAGATCTTAATTGATCTTAGACAAAAAATCATTTCAAGGTCTAAATATCAGGAATTATTTTCAAAGTTGGGAGCCTTTTGCAATCTATTAGTAATCTAGTGAGTCATTCCCTCTTACCAAAACCATCTCTGTTGTGAGACTTGATTCCGTGATCGATCTATTAGCTTAGTTTGGCACAAGGCCAGAGTTATGAAGTAAAATCTCGAACAATACAATAACCTGATAGTCTTGGGCACCTCGGGTAGTGTAATGGTTAGCAAGCTTGACTAGCAAACCTGCAAGAGTGAGTTCGAGTCTCATTGGGTACCCCATTCAATCGGCCTTGTGCCACATCGAAGTAAAGAGCTTCGTAAATTACAATAACCTGATAGTCTAGTGTCCAAATTCGAGAAATTAGATCATTCTAGTGACGCAAAAATACTGACCCTCACATTATTAGTCGTAACTTTCAAATTGGATGTTTATTAGTTCGTTTGTTTAATGGCATATCGATCCCCGTGGGTTATTTAATGCCAAAGACATAGAAAAACAGTTGTGGTACTATTTAACCCATTGCTAGAGTGGAAAAGAAGGTTCATGCCTTTCCCAAGGAGAGTTCCAATTAATCAATTTTATCTGCAAATCAACTCGTGTAGGTTTGGGAATTGCGTCTATTGTACGTTCATTTAAAAAAATTTGTGTTGTCCTTTTCACAGTTATATATCAAGTATTTCTATCTAATACGTATAATATCTACAGAGTTGTATGGTTTCAAGTATTCTTATCTAATATTGATAATTATATGGTTTCAAGTGACTAATAATAATCCTAAGTAAAAATTAGAGTTTCAAGTTAATACTTTTAATTAAAGAATTATACAGTTACATGGTTTCAAGTATTCTAATCGAATAATTTTCAAACAGACCTAATTGACTCATAGATTCGACCCTAACATGTACTTGTGGTCAGAGTGGACATGGGAGTAATAGTAATAGTGTTGTATCGTGGTAAGGAAGAGATACACAGTGAAATAAAGAGTTAACTATCTATTAACTGAAGTGGTACAGTCCAATAAATATTATAAGTCTCGCGCTGTTGGTGTTACGTCCGAAGTTGGTCTTATTACTGATCGAGATCTTGCAGAACTTTGACGTGCTAAAGAAACGCGACATCTTTTATACTTCCACAATACCGGAAGTCACGTGGTATGAACCACTATACAACAAATAGGATCCTCCCACTCTCCATATCTCCTGAACAATCTGATGCAGTTTAGTGTCATATCAACGATACCCCCCCTTTTTGGGGGCGGGGGGAGTCATCTCTTTGCAGATCACTTATTCATCGCTATAGAGAGGCATATTTGTTTGTTTGGGTTTTATGGCATATCAACTGTAGCATATCCACGTCCAAAAATACGACCAAGATATTCACACGTGAAACGTTCATTAGCGTATAGGAATCCGAAAACACTCGAAACACTAGACGACTTTCTTGGTTTGGTTTCTTTGTTTAATGGCATATCAACCTTTGTAGGTTATTTAATGCCAAAGCCATTCTCTTAGCAGAACAGTAGTGGTACTATTTAACCCATAGCTGGGAGGATAAGGGGGTTCATACCTTTCCCAAAGGTATTTGCCCGAAAGTGAACCTAATAGCGCGACTGGAGTACGAACTCACGTACTACGATTCCGCAGTCCATCGCTTTAACCATTACACCACGATGACACCCCGCCACGACTTTCTTGGTTCAGGTACGAAACTTTTATTTACCTTATTGAGTTTAAGGTTTTTCGACATGAGGAGAGAGAGAGAGACACACACACACACAATTTCTTTCTACGCTGACTTTTCCATCTGACCCCACCACGTGTGGCACCCCGCCGCAAACTACTGGTCTGGCCTCGGCAAGCTCCAAAAATCAACTTGCTTCGTCCAAGCCCAAATCTCAACTCACTGCTTTTTTCAAATTCCAAAATCCTCAGCTCATCGCTTCCAGGCATGACGTCATTCACGTCGCAGGTCCCATTTCCTATCTGGTGTTTTTATTATGACATCTGTGATTGTCACATCTTCCCCGCGCGTGCGTGAACACCTGCACTCAATGTGTACACCTAACTAACCCATGCACTAAGCCGAAAGGTTCTCAGCCTAACTAAACCGAAAGGTAAGATATACAAAACGAAAAATGATGATATAAAAAAAATCCTTCCGCAATTATATAACACAATCTTTGTAGTTTATTTAATGCAAAATCAATTTTAATACAAACAAATAGTTCTATTTCAAATAATTCAGTTTAGCATAAGTACACAGTTTAATTGTCAAAAACATTTCTATTTCAAGCTATTCAGTTTAGTCAAACAATTCTAATTCAAACAAATCTAATTAAAACAATTCAGCATGGTTTTTGTCCACACACAGTTAAATGTCAAAACAGTTCTATTTCAAGCAATTCAGTTTAGGATAAGTATGCAATTCAAATGTCAAAGCTGTTCTATTTCGAGCAATTCAGTTTAGCATAAGTATGCAGTTCTATTTTAAACAATCCAGTTTAGCTTAAATACACAGCTTAAAAGCAAAAGCAACCTCCTCTCAACTAACGCAGTTTAGTTCCATTTGACCTATAGATAGGACCCTATCAAGTGATATCACTCCGGGTCAGAGTGGACCTGGGAGCGAAGGCATTCCGCAACGTTCGAGCGTTAGTGAAACCTCACCATCAGATAGTTTAATGTCATATCAGGACTCTCGTTGCGGGGGTCTTACTTCTCTGCAGTTATGCAGTCGGTGTATTCTACAGTCCCAGCCGATTGGGCAAGGAAAGGCATATTGCGCTATCAATAATCTCGTTACGATCTAACTTTTCTGTTGTGATACTGTAACGTACTTAAAAAAATAGAGATGTATAGTACAGATTTAGGTATTTGGATCTTCGTTTTTCCATTTTTTAATTATTATTAAAGACATTTGGGTTAGTTTTATCTTTATATTGAGGAAACATAGAGTGCTAAGGAGAAAAAAACTGGGTCAAATGAACCCTTATGTATTAGATAAAGATAGTCAAATGCACTTGACATCGAGTTTGATAGACAGAGAGTTATATATATATATATATATATATATATATATATATATATATATGTGTGTGTGTGTGTGTGTGTGTGTGTGTGTGTCCAACTCCTCCGCTACGTGTAGGATGCGATACAAGGTCAATATTTTAGCGGAATTTTAGCAGGTTTGAATCTAGAGTTTTCCTTACCCTACACATACCAACATGAAATAGGCCAGTCTATCCCACTATCTATCCATAGCTGGAGGGAGAATAGTTTGATACATATCTCTCCTGAGGGTATTAGCACTATGTGAAATGCAAACAGCCTTGCTCAGGATTTGAACTTGGGTAACCGTCTCCATTTCCTGCAACGATAACCACGTAAGCAGAGAGAGAGAGAGAGAGAGAGAGAGAGAGAGATAGAGAGAGAGAGAGAGAGATATTTAAAAATAGAATTATCAGTGTTACTGATAATGACTGGTGAGCTGAAGTTTCTGTGCACCACAAGGGAGCAAATAATATGCTATCTTAATCAATCACTTGAAATATTTTCCCGCTTTTGTTATCTCTTTCAAGTTTGATGACGACGATAAGGTGACGCTTAGAAATTATACTCTGTTATTTTTCCAGATGAATACAAGTAGATAACATTACCTCTTCATGTTAAATCTCCATGAAGGACTTCTTGGTAAGAAAAAAATCAAAGAAAGCCTTTATACAAGTCAAAACGTCACTGAGTATAAATACAGGAGAGGTTCAAGCAGATGCAATATAATATCAAGTCCTATTCCGTTGATGCGATCAGTCTCAACGCCATTTTTGCACAATGTGAAGCTGACTGTAATACTTCATTCACAAGTTGCAGCAAAAATATCAAATACGAGGGAAATGAGTTTCCATAATCTTACAGAAAGAAACATACGTTTTGCAAATTATCACGAATTGCTAGAACGTGAATTAAATATTTCTGTCTTACAATAAGCTGAGCAATTGGCTATTTTAAATGTTGTGTTGGACGAGAATAGTTCAAATTTTGAACAAGATTACATTTCTCTCCTCACTAATGCTCTTAGAAAAGGCATGAATCCATCTCTTCCTTTCCCCCTCCTCCCACCATTGCATAAGACTGTGCTCTTTAACCTTGGTTTGACACCAGGTCAAGGAGAAGGAAAACGGAATTCAAACTACCTGTACGACGCTAAAAAATTAACCATGTGTCACATACTCTGACGATGGTAGAGGGATTGGGTAAATTAAGAAACAATATTATAATCATCATTTATTCTGTAGGGATCTTGATTTATCAAATAACTACAGGACCCGTGAATCCATTTGGTTTCCGTAATGACAGCGGTTCATGATGATATTGTACTTCTATTTAGAAAGAAGTGAAGGGTTCTAGTAATCATTTCATTGTTATCTTCTTTAGATTAAAATTTAAATAGTAAAAAGATAATTTGCACCGTGAACGGAGAACTTCGAAAAAATGATCAATTGCAAATTGGACAGGAAACTGCTTTATCCTCTTTGAACGTTCTAAGTGTATTGCTCTAATAAACATCTCGATATGATGTACTGATTTCGATGCGTTACAGTTAATTATATATATATATATATATATATATATTGTCATCCACAGACAGATTGTTTCGTTGTATCACAACTCTTCAGTGTGGCTAGACACGTTGGATGCTTGAAGCTGGGATCGAAACCCGCCCAACTTTACGTTAGACTTAGTATCAGACCACTCGGCCAACAAGCATACCACGATTGGCTAGGGAATTATAAGGTATTATGTAGCAACAGCAGCAGCAGCAGCAGCAGCAGCAGCAGCGTTCGTTTGTTTACATTTTATACCTTACCAGATACCAGAGTGCTCAATTCGTTCGAAGAGCTTTGCATTATGCGAGCGGGAGCCGAAAATTCCTTCGCCAGAGTGCTCAACTCCCATGGCGGAGCGTATGTGTGTGTGTGTGTATATATATATATATATATATATATATTAGCACTCATGAAACGTAAATACATAATATGGAATATCTCCTGATAAAAACAAAAACAAAAGCGAATCAAGAGAAACTACGTTAGTTTAAAACAACTCATGTTGATGAAGAATAGTTTATGTAAGAATAACTTTAAAAAAGCCATAGGAGAAACAGAAAAACTCAAAAATTACTTTCGTGTTAGCACCCTTTGATAAAAAAAAAATGAGTAAAAGAATTTTAGACTCACCGAAATTAGAATTACCCTTGATAAGCTGTCAGTGGCCAAATGACAGAAATGATGCCAATAAATGATGCCTTTATTTTATAAAGGTACATGTTATTCCCTAATGGTGAAGTCAAAGAATCCACCGGAGAAAGTCGGATGTGATATGATTAAATTAGCATAGGACATCCTCAAGGATCTCGGCACCTCTGTTCTAATAGTGCGCAATTTTATCAAGAAGTTTGTTAAACACGGAGCCTTCCTGGACGTTGGAGTAAAAAAAAATTGATGAGAGAATTGTTCGATGGTTGTTTCGAACCTAGTAAAAAAATCCCAAATACGTAAAACATCTAAAGATCTGAAAACCGACTGGGAAATATCTGGGGTAATTGTTTTGTCACAGGACGGTAAACTACGCAGGGATTTATGAGCAACGGAAAACTTATTTAAGAAAAGCCATAAAAAAGAATGACTTTGCCAAAGAGTACCTGGACAAAGGACAATCTTCATGGGAAAAATATTTTGATCAAGATATGCTATCAAGTGTTAGAAAAGTAAAATTGAGCCGAAGATCATGAGCTCTCCAGCCAGAGAACTGCTCAAAGCATAATGTTTGAAAAGGAAGAAATGGAACGTTTTAAGCTTACCAGAAATCAGTCCTGATCTTAGTCCCATTGAAAATTTAAGAGGACAACTGAAAATCTGCCTCTGGGGATTGGAATCCTGTAAATGTATTGAGAGCTTGAACAAATTACAAAGGACGAGAAGGAGAAAATATTAATTCTGAAGAACAAGAAGCTTATAGATGGCTGCGAGAAACATTTAAAGACAGTCATCGCTAGTGAAAGAGGGATGGTTACAACGAAATATCAAGGAGGGTGTCTTTATTATTGTTCATATCATTTTTTTCTTCCTTTTCTTCTTTAGAATTACATGTAAGTTGAAAAAAGTGCGGGGGGGAGTGAATTACTTTTGATAATCCGTTAAAAAAATTAATTCTGTAAATTTGGTTCTTTTCCGTTTATTTCTGAAAAGCAAAAATGAAAGGGTGCCACTTCTAGTGAGCAGGATGTGTACAAACATTATGAGAATTTTAGTCATAGATGAATGTGCAATCATAAAATATCAGTCGGGTGTGTCTTCGTTTGACAGTAGGTAGCTGTCTGGACAGAGTAATTGTCAGTTACTGTTAGGATTGTTCTGAATGTCGGATTTCCTGTCAAGGTGTTACTCTCGTTTAGAAAAATGGCCAGTAAGTGCACGGACAATGGATTGACGAAATTTGATTCTGCTTACATTATTCGGTAATATAAAGATCAAGCGTCTAGTGAAATTATTACTTGTAGATTTACTACTTCACACCAAAGGAAATGTACGATATTTTGTCCAAGTACTAATATAATCACACACACACACACACACACACACAAATATATATTGCATAATCTATATAAAAATATATATATACGTGTGTGTGTGTGTGTAAACATCATGAGAATGTTAGTACTATACTAGACAACCGGTGAACTTGTTGGAGTTATAACCGCGGTCAATGATGATATTGGTGCTTCTATTTAGAAAAGAAGTGAGGAATCCAAATTTACATTTAATAGTTATTTCCGGTTGAACATAAGGACAGATACATAAATTTAATCATCAGAGAGAAAAGTGAGCAAAAATAGCCAATTAGTAGTGACCTATTTGGACAGCTATATATATATATATATACGAGAATCATTAGATAAGTTCCAAGACTTTGGCCACTTTTATTGATAGTACACACATGAAACTCTAGTCCTCTTCGAAGTAATCTCCTCCGGCTGTAATGCAATTGTTGTACCGTTCCAACAACTTCTGGAAGGCCCCATGGAAGTCCTCTTGTGTGAGCATGTCAATGACCTTCGTCACAGCCTCTTTCATCTCTTCAATTGTCTCATAACGACAGCCTGTGAGCTTGGGGAATAAACAAAAGTCACAGGGACCAACGTTTGGACTATAGGAAGCTGAGCAACTGTCTTGATGCCCATCTTGCTCAAATAGTCTGTGACAAGGATGGAGTTGTGGACTAGTGCATTGTCCTGGTGGAAATGCCACTGACCCGATTTGAAGAGTGCTGGCCTTTTCCGACGGAATCTCTTGAATCTCCCTAAAAACCTCAACATAGTAACCCTAACCCTAACCCTTTGGCCAATCAGCTGTGGTGTATTGACTTTCTTACTCCTCCCACACCTCTCATCATCTCTCACAGACTCCCTGTCTTCCTTGAATCTCTTATGCCACTCAAAAACTCATGCTCAATTCATGCAAAATGGTCCAAAAGCAGTCAGAACCATTCCATACATTTCTGTGGCATTTTTTCCCAGTTTAAAACAATTTTATCGCATATCGATCTTCTAAAGTGTCCTCACGTCCAGATTGCATTTTTGAAATTGACCAGCTGTGACAATCAAGTTTTAGTAGGGTGTATTCCAATTGCTGCTATAGCTGTTCATTTGATGCTGAAATCATAAAAATTGGTCAGTCATCTCATAAGATATATAGCAATAATATGGTGAATTCTCAAAGAGTCTATGACAATTTTAAATGCCTGTACAAAAAAGTCTGGTAACTTATTGAAGGCACCACGTATATATGTGTGTGTGTGTGTGTGTGTGTGCGCGTATTTGTGTGTAATTGTGTTTCAGTATACTTCCATCTCAACGCGACTTTACACCACTATATATTTGCGAGTGATTGGCAACTTTGTCACTTTTCCGTCTGATGATTGTTCACACTACTTGAAACTTAAAGTAACCAACTTCTAGTATATATATATATATATATATATATATATATATATATATATATATATATATATTTGGGTATAAATGTGTATTATCCTGTGTGTACATGTGCGTGTGGTTTTAATTTTAGGTGTATTTGAAATTCAACTAAATTACATTTGGTGTTGAGGCTCCAGTTTTGCATCTAAGCGCAGTGGGGAGTCGTTGCCATTACTCCCAGGTTCACCCTGACCGGAGTGATAGCACCTGGTAGGGTCACATTAATGGGTCAAATAGATATATTTAAAAATTATTAGTATTCTGTGTGCAGATTATTTTGCACTAAGAATAGTTACTTGAAGCAATAGTTGTTTACGGACTTGTGTTAGCGCAACGGTTTGCGTGGTGGGAAATAGAAATTGTAAACCGACTCCAAATCATGGACGAAGCTATTTGCCTTTTACTTCGCGCTCATGCCTATGGATATAGTACGAATAGATTTCTTTTACAGCAATAT
This sequence comes from Sepioteuthis lessoniana, assembly GCA_963585895.1. Lineage (NCBI taxonomy): Eukaryota > Metazoa > Mollusca > Cephalopoda > Myopsida > Loliginidae > Sepioteuthis > Sepioteuthis lessoniana. The sequence continues at coordinate 118,801,580 of OY757913.1, read as the reverse complement.
GCAGACTGGGTTATATAGCCTTGGTAAGGCAACAAGTTTAGAAGCGAAATTCTGGAGTCAACCTAGCTTTAATCTACTCAAAAATTTACCAAGTGCTATATCTTGCTCGTGGTGGTAAAGTTGGATAAATTTATAAATGTATTTATAAATGATTACCGTAAAGTTAGGCGTACAAGCCGATCTGGTATAAAAGTCGTCCTCAAAAGTTTTTGGCCAAAATTCTGGATTAGACCTGCACCTGCTGTAGAGGTCGAACCCCAAGTAAACATTAGGCTACTGGTCGGCCAAAACTTACCCAGTTGGCCGAAATGAAGATAGGCAATGATAACCTGTAGCAAAAACATGTAAGTTTATTTAAGCTTAATTTTTTAAATGTATTTGAATACTTTTCCAATTACGGTGTGGTATCCTAGAATTAAGGTTTTAATCGTCGATAAGATAACCTTCAAGGAACCTTTATTTAAAATATTGAGCCAAACAAGAAATAATGCCAATGTAACTATACTCAATAAAGAATCACTATGTCTTATTAAACTGTCATTATTCCAGTGCTGTATATTGTACGTCATTTTTCTTTGCAATCAGAATTATATTAGCCATATATAAAACATGAAAATCTTACACATTAGAGCTTAGATTCATATAAATTAACAATGTATTGTGCTATCATGAAATTATGTAGATAAACAATATACCGTAATTGTCTGGCAGGTCGTCTGAGTGCAGTGAAGTTTCAATTAGTGTTTACGATTAGTGCATGAGCTGTTAGAAACAGCGAGTGATATAGTCTTGACATAACAATTTGTATTACAGTTTTATTGTTTTATAACTTATTAATCCCTGCGTTAATTTGTTAAATTTGCCCAACAGACACGAGTTTAAATTGGAAATAGTTGCGCCAGTCAGTTAGAATTACAGTTAGTGGGGTATATATATATTATTACAGGTATTGTTCTACTAGTTGACCAGTCTGTGGAAAAGGTTTAGAACTTAGCCCTGCTGTATAAGTCGACCCCTATTTTTTTTAGAGATATTTTTAAGCGTAAAAGGTCAATTTGTACATTGCCATTTACGGTATTATCATTAGTCGTAATTTACTAAGCTTTTTGCTTAGATGTAGCACAAGGCTGCATGAATGAGGCACCCAATGAGAATCGAACTCACTCGTGTAGGTTTGCTAGTCTCACATGCTAACCATTACACCACCCTAGGTATTATCATTAGTTACTTGATATCACAAAACTACTTGGAAAAAAACTGACTTTCGCTTTAAATAACCCAAGAAGTGTTGACATGTCGTAAAACCAACAAGCTTA
>OY757913.1:118717764-118795264 GCA_963585895.1 Sepioteuthis lessoniana | reverse complement strand
ACATCAGTCTGCATGGTTTGCATTTCATATAGTGCTAATCCTATTTACCAAACCCTCCTCTCGAGCAGGATATGACACAAGGTCACTTTTTAAGCGAAGTTTAACAGGTTTGAAATCAGAGTTTTCCTTCTCCTAGATTAGTTGCCTCACCAAGGCTGAAGAACCTAGTCTGGCCTACTATTTACCCATAGCTGGAGGGAGAATAATTGGATTCATACCTTTCCCAAGGGCATTAGTGCTATGTGAAATGCAATTAGTCTCGTCCAGGATTTGAATTCATGTCGTCGTGTCCATTTCCTACGACGATAACCATTACACCACGGGCACCTCCTCTCATATAGTGCAAATGCCCCTCCGGAAAGGTATGAATCAAACTATTTTCACTTCAGCTATGGGTGAATAGGGTGGTAAAATGGGCTCTTTAACTTTGTTATGGCAAACAATTTAGGAAACTGAAAACTGAATTTTAATCTCTTTTACTCAGTTTGAAAACTGACCCTGTATCGTGTCCTTCTCGTGCGGAGAGGTTGGGTAAATACATATATTGGGGTTCACATATCACTCCACCTTCACTTCTGCATTGGGTGGGTGACATCTTCAGGCCACCATTAAGATGGCCATCTCTGGTGATTCGGTCGTGAGTGCTAGATCAAGCGCACTGGACGAGATGCTGAACTTTGTAAACTTGTCTTTTCTTCGGCAGCTGACATTTTTGATAACTGATCAATTCTCGTCCTGGTACTACTTACACTATAATATGCCTTTTACATATTGGCCAACTAGTAGTGTTTACTTAATAGGGACAACTAATTTACATATTCAGACAAATCAGTGCTTTTTGTAGTTACTTACAAAGTTATTTATTTAATTCTGATATACAGGGCTCAGGCCAACCAATGCTACTTACAGTACATACTAATCCTTAGTGTAACATCCATAAAGAAACTGTCACCGCTATAATAAGTATGTAAGTAAGTTGGTCAGCTGTAGTCGAGGGCGACACAAAAGCTCCCTTTTCAACAGCGAATACACCAAGGTGTTGGGGAGGGCGCTACTCCTTTCAATTGGTTGTTCCACTTTACCCTTGATATGTACCTCATAATGCTGAGTGTTAGGCAAGGACGCATCAAGTATAATTTTTTAAGTCTTTGGTATGATTCAAAACTTGGATTGAATCCCGGTCTCCTGGACCATTGGCGAACATTCTAACCATTATGCCAGTGGACTGCTATAATAATGGTTTACGAAAACATGGAAGCAATTGTTCGCAGACCCGATGAAAAAGCTTGATGGAAACCTGACAAGAATGCTACATGCAGTTTTAAACAAATCCTAAAAGCAAACAACAAAACTGCATCCGTACAGCCACTTACCTTCCATCCCACAATCCACCTAAGTAAAACGAACAAGACATGCTGGGCTTTGCTAGAGTTGTAAGGAATAACTCTTCTCTTAAATGTTCTACTATGGACTGTTACGCATGGACACACCAGTGTTGGCCAACCAGCAGAAGCATATTCATCAATACTGTGTGGATACTGGATGCAGTCTCGAAGATTTACTTGGAGCGAGCACGACTTGACAGTGAATTACTGAGCAGGGTCATAATTTAGAGCAGAAGCCGGTACTTTCAACGTAACTTGACCGGAAGTGTGTTTTGTTAATGACTTCCTGTCTGTTCTTTTATTATCTTTGTAGATAAGTGATTGTTTTGCTCAAAGCATTTTTTAATGAACTAAGGAGGAGCTTGACGTAGATTTTCCCGCTTTATTTTCCAAAGGTTTCTTTTCAGTTAAACAATTCTCGTTAAGAACAATCTACTTATTGATAACGCTCGAGCTGGAGCAGTAGTCACCATGGCCGAGCGGTTAACGTGTTAGATTGTGAAGTCGCAGTAAACGGGTTCGAATTCCAGTTGTGCTATTACGTTCACTTTCGGTCTAATACTCTTAAGATATCCCCCAGCTATGGATTAAACAGAACCACTGCTGTTCTTCTTCAAGAATATCTTCGAAATTAGATAATCCACGAAGGTTGATATACCATTAAATAAAAAAAAAACAGAAACTAAATCTATCGACCTACGAATGTAAGGCGTGCGTCACACGGAAAGTGAGAGATAATTATATAGTTATTTACCAAGGTTAACTTAGTTGTGGCACAAGACTAGAAATATGGGTCACCCTGTGAGAATCGTACTGTTAATCTAGCTTGCTCACACCATTACAACACGATATCTTTATATATCCGTAAAAGAAATAAAAAGATGACAAATAAAGAACAACTTCCTTGCGACCTTCCTTATCCAACACTCCACTCTCGATAAGACTATAATTTTCCATTCTTTACAACTCAGACACAAATTGTTCGAATTGTAATCCCTCTTTCTGTCATCAACTTGAACCTAATTTAATGGTTTTTTTTCTTTTTATTTAATACGTTGCATGTCTTCGATAGAGTTGATCTAATTGTTTCCGGAAAGAATCACAAAACAACGCCGAATTTTGAGTAAAGAATGTTGAAAGTCAAATGAAAATGTAAAGCAATTTAAATGAACTAATTAGAAATTAGTAATATAATATTTTCAGGAAACTTGAATGCCTTATAATGTTAAAGCGAAAATGATGAAATCTAACAATAAAGAAATCCCGTAAACGAAAAGATGAATTCTTTTTATAAGGAATAGTGTTAAGCTTGAATATAATACTATTTACCCAACCCCTCCGCTCGGGCAGGATATGACACAAGGTCAATTTTTAAGCAGAGTTTAACAGGTTTGAATTCAGAGTTTTCCTTCTCCTAGACTAGTTGCCTCACCAAAGCTGAAGAACCTAGTCTGTCCTACTATTTACCCATAGCTGGAGGGAGAATAATTGGATTCATAGTATTAGTGCTATGTGAAATGCAATCAGTCTCGTCCAGGATTTGAACTCGTAACGCCGTGTCCATTTCCTACGACGATAACGACTACACCACGGGCACCTCCTTAAGCTTGAGTATAATATCATTTTCAATAGTTTCATTCATTTGTTTGATTTGATTTATTTTATTCTTTATATGCAAACAATTTTTCTATATATCATTTAAATATATTTGTAACATACGAAAAATATTGACATGTCTGATGAATCCTTTAAACCTTGCAGATTGTTTCCAATTAAAACAGAATTTCGACGAGTTCTGATGGTAATTAGAAATTCCTTTAAAGCCACGTAGGACACTTATTCCATGCAATTACAATTGAAACATTTCTAAGGGGAAGAGAGAAAAGGACATAACGTCAGCAAGTTTTAGTTTCCCTAATTTGCTACTTTAGCGACGCCAAATAGAAGAATTATCAGGATATATAAGCCGTGATGGATTAAGTATTAGGCCGAGTAGGCTTTAAGCTTAGGGGCCTTCTAGGGAGTGGCCTTGAATTGATTGTAAACTTGAGTATTTGGGATGATATTTCAGTACTTTGCATATAATTTTTCAAATCTAGAATTTGACAAATGCTAATTCGTCTTCTGAATAAGGCTAGCAACATTTAAAGGTACGATATACTCTCACTAATCCGGTACTGCTGGTTCTGGATTAGTAAATACTAGAGATCAGTGTGGTAGATAATCCTACATTGCATATACGAGTATGTTACTTCTCCCTGTTTTATTTTAAAAAAAAAAATTTTTTTTCATCGAGTCAGTATCAAGTGGATGACACTTACTGAATGTCAATTATGGTTTTCTTTCTTTTTTTCTTTGTTTAATGGCATATCGACCCTCGTGGGTTATTCAATGCCAAAGGCAACCTTATAAAAGAACAGCAGTGGTACTATTTAACCCAAACCTGCGGGGAATAAGGGGATTCGTACCTCTCTCAGGGGCAATAGTCCAAAAGTGAACGTAATCGCGTGACTGGAGTTCGAACTCTCTTTCTTCAATGTCACAGTTTGGTAAGTTAGCACCTACTCCACGGACATTCCCCGTACATTCATTTTTCGACAAGTATTTCGTATATATATATATATATATATACAAGTAAAATAAAGTTGGCGACCATACTCGGTGCGACCAGAAGGGTCCCTTTTCAATAGCTAATACACCAAGTTGTAGGGAAGGGCGCTACTCCTTTCCCTGGGTTACTCCACTTTACCCTTGATACGTACCTTATATTGCTGAGTGTTAAGCAAGGAGGTATCAAGTACCATTTTTAAAGTCTTTGGTATGACGTGACCTGGGATTGAATCCAGGCCTCCCGGACCATTTGCGAACACTCTACCCACTCGGCCAAGGAGCCGCTTTAATATATATATATATATATAAATATATATATGCATTGAAGCGGCTTCTTGGTCTAGTGGATAGAGTGTTCGCCTATATATATATATATATATATATATATATACTTCAGTTTTTCAAGCACGTATGTTTCCAGCTTGTTACTTTTGTCAGAGAACATATGTGGCACAAGGCCATATGAATGGGGTACTCAAGTCTCATTGAGTGCCTAATTCACAAGGCCTTGTACCATATATGGTCTCTGACGAAAACAATAAGCTAGAAACATATACGCATACAAAAACTTAATGAATAAATAGTTCTTAAAAAACACAAATCTCTTAGTGGACCTATTCATTTTAAGATATTTACTTTTTTCTCCCTTTGGACCTACAACGAAAAACTTTTTACATATATATATATATATATATATATATATATATATATATATATATATATATATTGTTGGAGCATTACGTTACACCCATCATAAATAAAAAAATAAGTCTCTGGTGAGACTTGAATTCGCATTCATTTTTCAATAGAAACCTTGGTAACGCGAGAGAGATATTATCGATTAGGTTTCGATAACACCAGTTGCATTGACAATATAATTATTCACTGGGCTTTTGAGATCGGATCACTTAATCCTACATGTGGATCGAATGGATCAAAACATGAATTTAAAAGAAAAATGAGTTTATGAAGAAAAAGTGAGTTCATATAAAAAATGGTTACAAATCATATATAATTCATATATATAAACCGGACTTGGCATCGAGTGACCCATAGTAGTTGATGTGCCGTGAAACTCAAACAACCAACCTAACCCACCCCCCGGAAGACCGGATCTTTTTCGAGTTAACAAACATAAAAAACTAAACCTTTCCCGAGAGTTTAAAAAAATTCTGATTATGTTACCAATTATAATTTGAGAATTTGAAGCTATCAGTAACTAAAAGTTGTTGTAGTTAGCTTTGTTTTTTCAAAACTCTGCTGAATATTTGAAAAGAAATATATCCGGTTCTATATTTTTTCCTCAAAGCAGTCATCCTTCTTAGTTATGAGACAAAAAAATTTGTCGATGAAGTTAAAACTCATACAAGTTTAGAGGTGTTTTTATTTCAAACTTGAAAGTGATATCTACGGCTTGAATTTTGTCGAAATTACGAGTGATTTAGACTATTTATTCAAAGTTTCTCCCCTTAAATCATTTGCTATATATAAAAACCGAAATTGTAATTTTCTTTTAGTTTGTTAAGCGGATGTATGTCAATAGGTCCTGTAACCTAACGTTTATCGTCCACAAATAGACGTGTCATTTATTGATATTGATAGGGAAGTAAATAATGGATTGTAATCCGACAATATGTAGAGAAAAATTGATAACAAGGTAATCCCTCCTTTTACTTGGATTACCTTGTTAATTTTTGATATAGATATATATCATTACTAAATAAATCATCATCATCATCAAATCGTCCTGGAGGTGCCCGTGGTGTAGTCGTTATCGTCGTAGGAATTGGACACGGCGACACGAGTTCAAATCCTGGACGAGACTGATTGCATTTCACATAGCACTTATACCCTTGGGAAAGGTATGAATCCAATTATTCTCCCTCCAGCTATGGGTAAATAGTAGGACAGACTAGGTTCTTCAGCCTTGGTTAGGCAACTAGTCTAGGAGAAGGAAAACTCTGAATTCAAACCTGTTAAACTCCGCTTAAAAACTGACCTTGTGTCATATCCTGCCCGAGCGGAGGGGTTGGGTAAATAGGATCAAATCGTCCTGATAGCACAGGTTCCTTTAATTCTCTCTTTCCATTCGTTCCAATCTGTCAACGTTCTTGATAAATCCTCTTGATGTGAATTCGCATAGCAGATAAATGTAAGTTTTTGCTGGTCAGCCAGTGTCCATGTGTAGGAGTCCATTGGAGAATATCCCTTATGAGTTCGTTCTTACGCCTCCAGCAGTGCCAAATATATCTTGCAACACCGACTTGGATGGTTGATGAGATGGGAGGTAAGTGGTTGTGCAGTTTTCTTGGGTGGTGCTTCTCGGATTTTTTCAATTACAGCACGCAACGTTCTTGCATTGTTCCCATCTAACTTTTTCTCGTTAGATTCCAAGTACAATATAACTAGATAAATCGAATAACTTATCAAACGAATGAATCTTAGCAATGCTTTGTTTTTTGAGTATTTATGACTAAGTTAGGCTTAAACCATCAGTTTTTGCTAGATCATCTAAGTTAAGAAGCGATGGGCTTGATCCCAACTTAGATTAGTGACTATTTGGGAATGGTGAGTATCATAAGTAAGCTGATGCTTATATTTCAGATTAAGAAAAACTTTCATTCTATAAAATTGCAAATCATAATCTAAAAACTAAAGATTCAATTCAGAAACCTCGTAACACTCTTGTCTCATGCTTTGTTAGAGGCCACTTGTGTTTATGACCATAGACGGTTTTACTCTAAGAATATATAATTTATGTATTTAAATTTAGTAACCTTGAACCCGTGTTTTCTCTCTCTTTTCTTTTTAATCTTGAATATGAGGAAGAATGGGAGGACGTCTGGTCTTTTGTAGCGGGAAAGTTGCTACTATAACAGCACAGCAGTCAGTCCATGGCCTTTATCCAAATAGGTTTGTTAACGGGACACACAAGCCGATCTTATAAAGGCCACTGCCTTCGAGGAAAAAACGGTAAAAGAATGGTGAGAAGCACGGTCTGACTTGTTTACATTTGTCAGAGGGAGTTAATTTTAGTGCCCTAAACCTCTGAGAACAGACAGAAAATTACTGTGCCTTTGGATAAACGAAGAACTTGGGGAGGTATCTGGTTTTCTTCTTTGTAAAAAGCACGTTCCCATGTCTCCATTTCTTCCTTTCTTCCTGAATATTTTTATTAGACGAAGCACTGATATTTTAATTTTAATCTTGATATTATTTTACTCCATAGAAGTATTTCCCACCAGCTTTGTTGTTATTTTTTTCTCTCAGCATTCTGAGTGACTGCAAGATTACTCTAAGTTCCAGGACTCTTCAAAGTATTCAAGCTGATCGTAACTGTGTTGTTGTTTGGATGGTTTCGATCCTTCCTCTGGTCTCCAGTTCACCCAGTCTCTTTTCTATGTTCTTAGCAACAGTTCCAAGCAATCCACTCAAGATTGGTATAATCATCACCTTCATGTTTGACAACTTTTTGGTTCACAGGCAAGGTCCTGGTATTGATATACTTTTTAGCTTTCCTTTGCTTTTAACTAAGTGATCAGCAGGGACGTCGAAATCAACTATGTGGCATGTGATTTTCCTTTCCTACTAAAACTAGATCTGGATTAAATGATCCATTTATTGCTTAGATTTGGTTTGGTTCAGTTTTATGGTATGAGTTATCTAAAGCCAAATCATGTTCATACTAATATATATATATATATATATATATATATATATATATATATATATATATATATATATATACGTGACCTGGTGGTGCCGTATATATATATATATATATATATACGTGACCTGGTGGTGCCGTGGTGTAATGGTTATCGTAGCAGGAAATGGACACGGCGACACGAGTTCAAATCCTGGACGAGACTGATTGCATTTCACATAGCCCTAATACCCTTGGGAAAGGTATGAATTCGATTATTCTCCCTCCAGCTATGGGTAAATAGTAGGACAGACTAGGTCATTCGGTCTTGGTGAGGCAACCAGTCTAGGAGAAGGAAAACTCTGAATTCAAACCTGTTAAACCCCGCTTAAAATTGACCTTGTTATATCCTGCCCAAGGGGAGGGGTTCGTAAATATATATATATATATGTATATGATCTGGTTGGGTTGGGTTTTATGGTATATCAACCAGCGTAGATGATTTAATGTCAAATCCTGTTTATATATATATATTATTTGTAAACACGTTTAGTAGATAAAATTCTTAAACGAGCCCGATCTCTTTTTTGCACAATGGTTTCAAGCATTGATATATAAGTCATAATTTAATATCAGTCATTTGTTTGCACATAGTTTGTTCTATTTGACCCATAGGTAGAACCCTATCAGGTGCTACCACATCGGGTCAAATTGGATCTGCAAGCAATTGCAATTAAGGAGTACTCCACATTCCCCAAAGCTCAAAGGCTGGAGTCTCGCCATCAGATTGTTTAATGTCATATCCAGGACATTAATTGTGGGGGGGGGATCTTACCACTCTTGAGAGATACAGTCGGTATATTCTACAGCTCCATCCGAATAGGCTATATATCTTAGAGTCTGACGGAAATTTGCAGTTTCTGATTTTTGCATATGCCCTTTGTCAATATGGTCACATTGTTGTCATATTCACAATTCCCAGTGGATCCCATTTCCCACCTTGTCATGTGTCTACTTGTAATCCTTCTGTGCCAGTTTGCTTACATTCGCTTATCGTGTAGTTGACTGTTTTGTTTACTCTCTCCACATATGCTAGACTTGCTATTTTTCCGTGTTTTATCTATTTTACTGTGGACATAGTTCTTAGAACGTTATTGTTGTAAAGTGGAGAAAGACAACAACGCTGATATATAAAAATATAATCTGCTTCTTCTCTGTCTGTACGGATCTTCTGTGAACCGCTTCCTCTTCCTTCTGTTTTCACGAAACTGGTACAAGGCAACCTTAAGGCACTGAATCATCTAAGTTTCTCCTCGCTTCTCTACTTTCGTTAGTATAGCATAGGGCCATCTCAAGGCATTGAATCATCCTAGTTTCTACTCGCATCTCTAACAGCTTAGGCTTTTATCTACCTCTCAACCCTGGGCAGTCTGGAGCAAGGCCAGCGCCCAGAGTGACGTAACGTCTAGAAGCGCTTCTGTCGGCCTTCTTAGTTCTTCTAGGGTCAAAATCTTCCCTTGTTCATATAGTTTTTCCGGACGCCCATGCAATCCTCGTGATCACACCTTCCGCCTACACACCTTTTGTCTAGCCAACTTATGCGGCACTTCTGCTGAGGAAGCACCTGCGTCCTGTTTACTTGGGGAAACAGGTGCATATCCTGTTATTCTACCCTTGCAACTTATGCAGCATGTCAAAGGGATATTTCTGTCAATATCCAACAATATTCTACGCTGCTATCAAAACAGATTCAATGTCGCGTTATTATTTTATTTCTGACGAATTCTTACCCAGCTGGTTTAACTGGTGGCCTTTCACTGAAGTGGGAGACAGAAAATCTCCTCCGGTGTCCATGATTCTTGTTAGTATTCCAGCTGATCTTAACAATACTGTGGGTCGGGATTGTTTTCAATAGTCTTCAGTCTTTCTTAGATCTCCATTTCTTCCAGGATAGTTTCCATGTTTTTGGAAGCAGTTCCATAGATACCAACTAGTAAGATCCAATAATGGAAAACATAGCCAAATAAGAAATAAGAAAAGACCTCTTAAATAAATAGGAATATCAAAATTCGTATACTTCTGAGTAAAAACGATATTAATGTGTGCACGTATCTGTAGTGAAATGATGACGATTTCGTGGCTGAGCTTGATGTTCATTTCACAATTTTAGACCGGTTTTCGTATTAACATCTAATTTATAAACATTTGCAAATCATTATATCCTACATGTTTAAAAGAAAATACCACAGAAAATATAATATAAAATGAAGAAAGTATTTTACTAGTTCTATGGAAAATTGGAGCCGAGAACAGAGTCACCTATAAACAAATACACCACTACCATTTTGTTAAATAAAAAGTTAATTCTTTTTCTTAAACAAACATACTAGGATATGATTATTTCTATTCTTTTAAATTAACACATATTATTAGATATTATTTTCTACCATACTTTACAGCACCAATATCTTTCACCAAACATATGAATATGTAGGAATTCCAAAATATGTACGCCCTTATATATATTTATGCAGTTTTATTAATAGTTAGAGGTTTAATACCTCAGAATTTGGGAGTAAATAATATCCGTTTTAAATGTCTAAAAGAGGGCTTCTCAAAATGATCCATACAGACTCCTAATGGCGGATAAAATTTTGCCATAGTGAATGTAGAACAGAAGTTCATAGACGGGAATCAATTTACTAATTTGCATTCATAAATTCTTTTGTAACAGGAGAAGAAAATCATGTAGACCAGTTGTCATTGTACACCTAGCAGAATACCTGATTGGGTATGATGGTCACTGGGGATGTATCATTCAAATATGACCCGTTCAAAACATACGGAACATTTGAATGGACAAACGATGTGGAAATGCAAATTTAGGGAAAATTAGGAAATATTTTTCAAAGAAGAATTTATTGAAATGACTTTCGATTTAAAAGAATTGGATATCACTAGATGAATGAAAAAAAAATGTAGCAAAATATCCTAAGCTTTGTGCAACTGTTGAGTACATTTTACTTGCTTTTCACAATTTCGTATATGATGGAATCTTAGTTTAGCCAAGGGAATTATTTACTAAACAAACAGAAAGATACTTTTAACATATAACTTGGTGATTTGTGACTCAAAAACACAAACCTGCACCCAAATATTTGTGATCTCCTCAACGCCAACCAAACTCATCCTTCCAAGTAAAGTTGCGTTTGCCTTTATTGCTTACTGATTCTTTTCTCGTGTAAATTGTATAAATCCCTTGTAAATTAGTTATCTTTTGTAATTTAATATTCAATTAATTTATTTGGGGGTAAATAGAAATGAAATTTGATTACAAAGGAGGACATTAAATAAAAAGTTTAAGAAGCCCTTGTCTAAAGTTTTCTTTGTAATTATGAAATCCTGATAACTTTAGTTTAAAAGAAAATGAACTTCTTTTAATGAAAAAACGATTGGAATGAATTTAAGTCCGATACTTCCAAGATGATTCTGGAATCTGATCAATTATTCGTGGCCGATTTTGTATGTAAGAATGAGTTTTAACAAACTTTGTCGATCGTTATAAACTTCAGTACACATACGAGGATCATTAAATAAGTCTCCAGACTTTTTTCGTATGGGCACTTTTATTGATTGTACACACATGAAACTCTAGTCCCCTTTGAAGTAATCTCCTCCGGCTGCAATGTACTTGTTCTACCGTTCAAATAATTTCTGGAAGGCCCCATGGAAGTCCTCTTGTGTCAGCGTGTCAATGACCTTCGTCACAGCCTCTTTCATCTCATCAGTTGTCTCATAACTACAGTCTCTGAGGTTAGGGAATAACCAAAAGTCGCAGGGAGCAAAGTCTGGACTATAGGGAGGGTGACGAACTGTCTTAATGACCATCTTGCTCAAATAGTCAGTGACGAGGATGGAGTGGTGGACTGGTGCATTGTCTGGGTGGAAATGCCACTGACCTGATTTGAAGAGTGCTGGCTTCTTCCGACGGAATCTCTTCCTGAACTCCCTTAAAATCTCAACATAGTAACCCTAACCCTAACCGTTTGGCCAATGAACTCTGGTTTATTGACTTCCTTACTCCTCCCACACCTCTCATCATCCCTCACAGACCCCCTGCCTTCCTTGAATCTCTTATGCCACTCAAAAACTCATGCTCAATTCATGCAAGATGCTCCAAAAGTATTCTGAAGCATTTCATACGTTTCTGTGGCATTTTAAAAGTTTAAAACACAATTTTATTGCATATCGTTCTTCTAAAGTGTCCTCACGTCCAGATTGCATTTTTGAAATTCACCAGCTGTGACAATAAGGCTTTAGTAGGGTGTATTCCAATTGCTGCTGTAGGTGTTCATTTGAAGCTGAAATCCTAAAAATTGGTCTGTCATCTCATAAGATGTATAGCAATAACATAGTGAATTTTCAAGAGTCTACGACAATTTTAAATGCCTGTACAAAAAAGTCTGGAAACTTATTGAATGAACCACGTATGTTAAATAGAATTAACAATTTGTCTTTTCATTGAGCAGCAATTGTTGAAAATGAAGTCGATTATATTTCTAATGATATTTTTTTAAAATAATAAAAATTAGTTTTATATCCTCACTGGCAAAACATCCCAATAGAAACCTTTTTAAAATTTATTGCTGAAATATCTTTCGAAAATAAAGGTGTTGGGTCAGCATTTCTGCTGGTCTATGGCTTTCGAGATAATTAGATCAACTATGTTGGTGAGTGGAGAACGCAAGGACGTTATTTAACGAGGAGACATCAAAGAGAGAATCATTTAGGAGAAAGAAATTAAGAAAAAAACTAGAAAGAACATGAAGTAGCAGAGAGAAAAGTAAAGACTGAAATAAAGAAATCCATAAAAAGAGAGGGAGAGAGAGAAAGAGAGAGAGAGAGAGAGAGAGAGAGAGAGGAAAGAAGAGAAATCAAACGAAAGAGAGACAGAGAGATAGAGATAGAGGTAGTAAGAGAGAAAAGAAGAAAAAACAAACGAGATAGAGAGAGAGAGAGAGAAGAAAAATCAAACGAAACAGGGATAGATAGATAGAGAGAGAGAGAGAGAATGAGTCGTCAAGTTTACCTCATTATTAATTGTGAAAAGAAATCCCGGATATATTTTTCATACATTTTTCAATACCAAACTTTTTTCTTTTATTAATGGCATAAAGATTTTGAAGATTAAAATTTTTATATCAGTTTTTTTGTCTATTGTTATTTTCTACCCCAGTTGCCGATTTCCCGCTAAATAATTTGATCATAGCAGCTCTCATAATTTTACGTGACTTTTGATGTATATGTGGTCGGAAGTTGGATGGAAAGGCGCTAAGCAACGCATACCTATATGTAATTGACCAGAGTACGTTCATTCTTGTATCTACCTCTTCGTGTTCTGGCAAATTATCAACCAGACAATAAGCCATAGACAAAAGATGGCGAAAGAAGATTGCAAGTGATTAAGAAAGATCGTGTTATCAAAGTTATAACTTTGAATTATCTAAATTCAGGTTCAGGATATAATTGTACCAATTTTTCTTTAAGTCTCTATTTTATACCCCACCCATCGATACCAGACAAAAATTTTCCGTTTCTCTTTAACACTATCAAAATCATATCTTTGAGATTATAATATATTACTAAAATTCTTATTATGTTGGTCTACCCTGTTGGTGAGGCTTAGAATATGCTGACTCTATCCCCTCTGCAGAGGGCGGGGAGTAAGACACCCCTACAAAAAAGGGGTGTCCTCGGTATGATGCAAAACTACATCTGATGGTATGGCTCCAGTTCTGGAGATCTGGGAGTGTGGAGTATCACTTTATTGTTATTACTTCCAGGTCCACTTTGACCTGGTGAGGCTGTACTGATTAGTGTCCCATCTCTGGGTTTAATAAATCTGTTTCAAAATTATTCGTATTCGATATGAATACTTGATGCCATTGAACAGAAAATTATTCGTATTAAGAATAGTTACTTGAAGTTATATTAGTTTATTCAGGATTAATATTAGTTAGTTAAAAGCACATAGCCGTGTGCAAATAAATGACTATAATTAAATAGTTGAAACCCTATAATTATAAGTATTAGATAGGAATACTTGAAATCATACAACTGTTTGCAAATTATTTGTATTAGATTGGAATACTTGATATTATATAACAGTGTTCAAAACCTGTTAAGAAACTACTACACAAAAATGTAAATATAAACGTACGATGAATACGATTCCCTAACTTCTGGGAATAAAATAATTCTAAACGAGTTAACGTGGCTTTAAAAATCAATTAATCAATCTGTTTGCATATGTATTTTTCCAATTCTCCAGCCAATTGGCAGGACGTGACACAAAGTCAATTTTTAAGTGGAATAAAGTTTATTTGAATATTCTGAGACAATTATTTCCTTTTCTAAATAATAACATCTTCTTTTTCATTCATTTCGTTACCCGACTCTATTCTTGATGATTATCTCGATAAACAATAGATCGTTCTTGAAATATATTTAATTCTAGTTATTATAATCGTATTTGACCAATGAACTCTTTCTAATTTCAGTTGAGAATTCTGTAGTTTTTTTTTTTTAATCACAAATTCAATTTCTTTATGTTTTTATTCTTTTCTAAATATGTTTAGAGATTTTTCATAGTTTTAAAGAAAAAAGTTTGATGAAAATATGAATGTAAATTTTAATACGAAAGCTTTAATGCTGTTTATTTACATACCATTCCAATTGTAATGAGATTTAAGGGGTCGTTCTCTGAACAACTTCATGGTAATTCCAGATATTCATTTAACGTTGAATTAAATTTCAAACAATTCAGTTTACTATAAGTATAGGTTTTGTTTACAAACAGTTAAATGTCAAAACAGTTCTGTTGAATGTCAAAACAGTTCTATTTCAAACAATTCAGTTTAGCATAAGTACCCTGTTTAGTTGTATTTGACTCATAGATCAGGTGCTACCACTCTGGGCCAGAGTGGACCTTGAAGTGATAGCAATGAAGGGATTCTCCTCATTCCCCAAAGCTACAGCATTACTGAAACCTCACTATCAGAATGTTTAGTGTCATATCTAGGACACTCGTTGGGTGGGGGGTCTTACCCCTCAGCAGAGAAGCAGTCGGTGTATTTTA
This sequence comes from Sepioteuthis lessoniana, assembly GCA_963585895.1. Lineage (NCBI taxonomy): Eukaryota > Metazoa > Mollusca > Cephalopoda > Myopsida > Loliginidae > Sepioteuthis > Sepioteuthis lessoniana. The sequence goes on along the minus strand of OY757913.1, from coordinate 118,780,485 downwards.
CAGCCTTAGCCGACTGGGCAATCTAGGAGATTGAGTTTTATGAATAATTTTAAAATCTGTGCAATTCTTTATTCTTAAGAGACACCCACATATTTTCATTCTTAAGGGACATCCATTTTTTTTTTAAGGAAACCCAAATTTTTTTTATCATTAAAGTACACCCAAATTCTTATTCTCAAGGCACACCCAAATATTTTCATTCTTAAGGGACACAATGTTTTTTTAAATTTCTAAATCACCCAATTGTTTTTATTTTTTAGGGAGACCCAATTTTTTTATTCTTAAGGGAAACCCAAATATTTAATTCTTAAGGGACATCTAAATTTTTTACCCGTTGGCGACACCCAAAATTTTTTATTCTTAAAGGATACCCGGAATGTATTTCTATTTTTAAGGGACACCCAGAATATATTTTTATTTCTAAGGGGAACCTAGAATTTATTTTTATGTTTAAGCAATATTTCACTTTATGTTTAAACGGTTAGAATAACAAAACTTATCCTAAAAATTTTCTAATTCTAAGGTACCGTTCAATTATAATTTATCATTGACAATATTTCACTTGACAGAAATAATCAATATTTCGAAATCCTTTAATTCATAGCTTAAATAACGGTTGCCAGCACAATTTCATACGTTCTTTGTTTCTCACTTTTTAAGGTTTCATAAAGGTCAGTGTTCCTTATTACGTTGCCATGACAACCTCATAGACAGTTATAACGTTCCTCAATATCGTTCCCAAAATCAATTTTGTCTTCCAAATAACTATCTGATGAAACTTATATAAGAGGAAACATTATATTAAGTTTTCAGATAATTCAGAAAAACTGTTTTTCATTATATATATATATATATATATATATATATATATATATATATATATATATATATATATATATATATATATATATAAGTGTTTTCATATCTTATATATCTTGCATCCCGACAAATGTACACGTATATTTTGATTCTCTTTGAGGTTGAGTTTAACGTACTTTCTACTTTCTAGATTTTCATTGTCACACTTTGTAGTTTCTTTATCAATATAAAATAAAATTACTATCATAAAATATTATTACTAGTATAAAAACGCTTAAGAAATAGCTTTTGTAATATGAATTCACTTGAACATTGTCTGAGTTGCCTGATATTTGTCGCTGCCTCCCACCAGACACGACTTGACACAAGGTCAAAAGCCCGGAGGACATTGTCTGAGTTGCCTAACCGAAAATTTTCATGCAACTTTTAGATATCTTTGAAATTTGTCCTGTTTCCTTCATCTATCTATCTATCTATCTATCTATCTATCTATCTATGACTGATTAATTGATTTCAACGGTGTAACAACCCATCTGGGGTTATTCTAAGCTTAGGGGTTTAGGAAATTGCGTATATTGTAAATTTATATTTACATTTTTTGCCCACTGTTATACGCTATGAAGTATTCATACAGTCAGTGTATTCTAAGCCCCATCTATCTATCTATCTATCTATCAATCTATCTATCTATCTATCTATCTATCTATCTATCTATCTATCTCATGTCATTTTATGAAAGATAAAGAATCATTTAACAATAATGTAATCACAACATTCAAGTCTGATTAAGGGCAAAAGTGCAAATGTTTTAAATTGTTGATTAAAAAATGTCTTGTCTTTTTTCATTTTCTTTTCTTTTTTTTTTTTTTTTTTAAATAGAAATAATTCTTAAGAATATTCCGTATATGTAAAACAGGAGTAAAGATTCGATATTATTAAGTGGCAAGTCTTGCCCACACCACTCTGTAATAATAATACCCCCCCCCAAAAAAAAGCAACAAAAAACACAACCATAGTAGTAAAAAGAGTTAAGTACACAGACCTTGCTAGAGAACATAAAAATCTCTGCACCATGAATGTGACGGTGATACTCGTCACTTTAATGTTCAAGACATTTGATACAGTCACCAAAGAATTGATACAGAGACCGGAGGACGTAGAAATAAGAGGAAGAATGGGGACCATTCAAACTACAGCATTGTTGAGATCAGTCAGAATACTAAGAAGGGTCCTGGAGACTTAAGGAGACTTACTGTCACTTAGACTCCAATGAAAAACCATCAGCTAAGGCTGGTATGAAAAACTCTCAAAAGAGTCAAATAATAATAAAATTGATAAGACACAACAAAATAGCAAGTGTAGGTTATGTGGGGATAGAGGCGAAACCATCCATCACATAATAAGCGATTGCAGTAAATTAGCACAGAAAGAGTATTAGACTAGAAATAATTGGGCAGGGAAGTTAATCCACAGGGAGTGATACAAAAAATTCAAATTTGACCATAAGAACAAGTGATACATGCATTACCCAGAATACGTCATAGAGAAACTTCTCTGGGATTTTGAGATACAAACAGATCACCTAATCTCGACCAGACGACTAGACCTTAGTGATAGTCAACAAAAAAAAGAGAACTTGCCGAAAATTGAACTTTACCGTCCCGGCAGACCACAGAATGAAAATAAAAGAAAGCAAAAGAGAGATAAATATCAAGACCTTGCTAGAGAGATTAAAAAAACTTGGAACAATCGCAAAAAAGATTGGTAAAGGGACCTGAAGATTTGGAAATAAGATGACAAGTAAAGACCATCAAGACTAAGATCGGCCTGAATACTGAGACGAGTCCGGGAGACTTGAGTAGACTTGCTGACTCTCAAACTCCAGTGAGAAACCATCAGCTGACACTAGTGTGAAAAACTCTCAAAGGTGTTAAATAATAATTGTAATAATTGGAAGAGACAGGAACTCAGACAAAAGGACCAACGACAAGTTGATTGGACAGCCGAGAGATGACGTAGGCTGACTCTAAGTGTCAAAATGAGGAGAAAGATGATTCTCCACTTTCAAGGACGGCATAGATGCAACACTTCTGGGATTCGTGGAATATACGTTAAGCGAGAAACTAAGGAAATTACCCATGATATGATCTGGATATGGCTAAGAAGGGAAAAACTCAAGAGAGAAACTGAATCTCTTTTCATTATAGCACAAAATAATACAAAAGGGCCAATTATATCAAAGCGAAAACTGGTAATACTTAACAGAATAGCATGTGAATATTATTTTATGACAAAAACGAAACAGTTACATAATTAGTTAATGGAGTGAACTGTCATAAAAGGAATACAAGACTAGACACGACTGGGTGGGAAGGGTGATCCATTGGGAATTGTGCAAGAGATTAAAATTGAACCATGCAAACAAATGGTTTACGCACAAACCAGAATCCGTCCTAGAAAATGAGACCCATAAAATTCTCTTCGACTTTGAGATACAAACGGATTTTCTAATCTCGACCAGAAGACTACACATAGAGTTAATTAACAAGAAGTGAACTACATATTTAGTGGATTTCACCAGTGCAACGGACAACAGATTAAAAGTAAAAGAAAGCGAAAAGAGAGACAAATACCTGGATCTTGCCTGAGAGCTGAAGAAGTTGTGGAATATGTTGGTGAAAAGGATACCGATCGTGGTTGGTGTTTTTGGAAAAGTCCCCAAGGGATTGGATTAGAGACTGAGGGAACAGGAGATCAATGGAAGAATCGAGACCATCCACATCACAGTACTTTTGAGATCAGCTAGGATACTTAGAAGTGTCCTGTGATCTGAGTAAACTTACTGTCACCCAGACTCCAGTGAAAATACGCCTGTTAAAACTCACAAAGAGTAAAATCTTATGAGAATACTGTTGTACTCCTTACATAATGGACTCACCCTACTCCGTAATCACACGTCAACGGAGCGTTGACCGGAGTTCATCAGAGTCGATCCAGACCCACGTGACATAATCACGTGTAATACCACTTGCGTAATGGACAATAGTCGCTACCCGACTGGACTCTCAGCTAACTACTGTCTAACCCGGATCACTTTGTATCTTGTTTCTGTTACTTGAATATATATGTTTTTCAATCTACCTTTTTGTGTTCCCCGTGTCTTTCTTTGGCCAGCATCACAACAAATACTGAGGAGAGTGCTGGTAATTTGAGAGATGTTGCAGCTACTAGATCTACTGTTTGTTCATGTGAAGAGGAAAATACTTCTCCTATTTTAAACATCTAAAGTTTAAAATCTGTGAGATATTTTTGCAACATAGACATGCATTAATAATTGGTCCGATGCTTGCATGGGCAAGAAAATGACAGTCACCAAACGCCATTGACTATATCTATGCTATCCCATCTCTTTCTCCCTCTCTCTCTCTCTCTCTCTCTATATATATATATATATATATATATATGTGCGTGTGTGTGTGTGTGTGTGTGTGTGTAAACAAAATGTGTATCAGTAAACAAAAATATTCTAACAAAACTTAAAATTGCCACCGTTAAAAGGGTCTGCAATGACAGCCGTAAATTGTTACAGGGTAGAATTTTAGATTCCTATAAAGTTTATCCTTTCTTTTGTTTCTTTGTTTAATAGCATGCCAACCTTCGTTGGGGATTTAATGCCAAAGCTATCCTTGTTAAAGAATAGTTGTGGCACTATTCAACCCATAGCAGAATGGATAAAGGGGTTTATACATTTCTCAAGGGGCATTATAGTCCGAAAGTGACTCGAAGTGGTCGTACCTGTTAGAGTCTCATCCATTAACCAAATAGATGTGTCTGAAAAATTAATTATTATTGGAAGAGAATATGTGAAACAATATAAATGGATGTAAATTATTTGTATTAAGGATATTTACAAGGATTGTAATTATCATTTACCTTACATCATATAACAGTTTTGAAATAAAGGATTATTATTGAATAGAAATAATTACTAGAAACCACAAAATTATTAATATTAGATAGGAATACTTGAAACGATACAACGGTGGGCAAATTATTTGTATTAGATAGGAATATCTAATATTAAATAACTGCATGCAAAAAACTCTTTCAAAACAACAACAACAAAATATAAATATAAATATGCAATGTATAAGATTTCCAAAACTTTAGGCATAAAATAAACCAAGACAGTTTGATGTGCCCTTAAAATCAATCATTCAACATAAACAAAGAAAAAAGTATTTACAGTGTCAGCCATAGATAATTACACCTATCGAAAAAAAATTTTGAATATTTAAATTTCTTTTGTACCAAAGATACCAAACAATTTCTTATTTCTCGTGAAACATTGTATAATCAAAACGGTTATTACAATGTATTATTCATTACCAAAATCTACGACATTTATACTTTGTGAACAAAAATAAAACTGCAACACTTCATCAGTTTCAAGTAGAGCAATTCCTCATTGCATTTAAAAGAGTCGGGTCAGAGTCAGTACCTGATGTCTGAAGCGCTTCTCAGTGCCAACGGATCTATCTGAAAAATGTTACCTTCACTTTCATGAACTGCCGAGGATTTCTGTATGAAAACTGATCCAGTATGGCATCCTGCCTTCGTGAGGAGGTAGTTAAATACTTACTATAGTAGTGCAAGCCTCACTGGGTGACTTGGACCAGTCTAATCTATGCTCTTCTAATGCATTAAATATGTGGACGTGAATAACAGAAGAAAAAGGGAGAAGATGATGAACATGTGGGAAATATGTCGCAGAGGTTAGTAGGTCGCTTTCAGTGCTGCTCGTCTAAATTAAGCATTTAGTCCGCATTTTCCGCTTATGAAAATCTAAGTTCAAAAGATAAAACTTTTTTAAGTGTCGTCTCTCCATGATGATTGCTCGTTTAGAGCCAATTTCGCTATTATAGTCCCGAATTTGCCTAAATTATAATCTTACATTTACATTGATTCCAACGTTCTTTCGGTAAATGGAAAAACCATACGATTGAGAAACAAGCTGAATATTATAACTTGGTTTATTAGGAATAGTTCTGGCCACTCACAACTTTTCGACCGTTATATTCTCTGACCTTCTTTAAATGTCTTTCACATTCAGTAAGCTGAGGATTTCGAAATTATCCCTTCTTTTAATTCCTGAATATATTGGGCTTAAGGTTCATAACTTCTATTGCTTCTATAAATGAAGCGCGGTTAGCGTATCGGTTTGGGTCGTAGGAAATGGAATCAGGAGTCTGAGTTCAAATCTTGGACAAGACTTCGCTATAATCCCCTAAGACAAAAATGAATCCATCTCTTCTCCTTTTAGCGGTAGGCAAATAGTAGGCCAGACTGGTTCTTTAGTCTTGGTAAGGCAAACAGTCGACGAGAATGGAAACTGAATTCAACTAGCCGTACTCCGCGTAAAAATTGATCATGTGTTACCCCCTGCTGATTGTGGAGCGGTTGGGTAAATACATGCCTGCTTTTCTTTAAGGAATATCTGGTTATCAGGTAGTTGTTAGTTCAATTCCCGGACCAAGTAGTGCATACATTCCGTGGAAAAAAATGATGAAAAAATTAGAAAGATTTAGTTCGGGACAGCGGATTGAATAAAGCGTTTGGTTGAATTAATACCAGATGGTTACCGCAAACGAGACATCTGGAAATGATTGGATGTTATTGTCAAAACATTATGACTATAACAACCAAGATGAGGATGCCAATTTGAATAGATCATAGTATGATTTTTATCTTTAAGGGTTTTTTGAATTTTGTTTTCATCTTTATTTTTATTTCCACAACGTTTCGGCCGATATGTCAACCGGCCTTCTTCAAGAGTTTGTCGAACTCAGTGAACCTTCACGGAACTTCGAACTACGTCCTTTACTGAATCCACAGGGTTCACCTATTCTGATTCTGTGAGCCATAGCGGGTACAAGTGTTAAGTATTCCTGTATTGTTACTCGCCTGTAGTGAGGATTGAACCTCCAGATGATTATCTCCTTAGAAGCTTATGGAACCAACGCCTATAACAGTTACGCCATATGTCCTGCTGGACACTTCAGAGTGAAGTTTTGGGACTTATAAATTTAATATTCTTACTTGACTAGAATTACTATTATTATGTATAATTTTTAACCAGTGCTCATAATCAGATTTTTTTATGGCTAACGGAATCAGAACAGGTGACCCCCGTGGATTCAATAAAGGACGTAGTTCGAAGTCCCGTGAAGGTTCCCGAGTTCGACAAACACCTGAAGAAGGCCGGAGGACATATCGGCCGAAACGTTGTGGAAATAACAATAAAGATGAAGACTATAGTCCGAAAACCCTTAATGATAAAAATCAACAAGCTTCGTCTCAGAAATTTAGACAACTAGATCATTGTAATAAGGAATATGATGCACCTGAAGAAGACTGAGGGTAAGAGTCGAAACATTATGACTATGGCAAACAAGATCTTCGGAATTCAGAGTGAAAAGTCAAATGAGGAGCATAAAAAAACCTGTATAAAAAACGGGTTTCAACAAAAGCATCAGTCTAAACAAGAAATAGAAATAAATAAGGGGGCGGTGGAGTGCTCTTCATTCAACAAGTAATATTTTGTCAGTGTTGTTTACTTGTATCAACAATTCAGCAGATGTAGACAGTAATAGACCAAGTACTATACACAAGCTTGAATTATAAATAAATTATGAGGCTTGATTAACGGGCTGAATTCGTCTCGCCGATAAATTCCTAAATATAATGAGTTCAATCCTCACCGGGGATCTACTGCTGTGATCTTGTGTCAGAATGAGATTTGCCAATAGCTATATGGCTGGCCTAAAAAATATTTGTGCGCATTAAAAAAAATCCAGTTGGAATATTTACGCGCGCATGCGCACATGTTCCCTTATGCTTCTACCCTCCACTCACAGGTAGCTCGCTTTTTTTTCATCATTGGCTTAAAATTAATAGTGAAATGCATGATTCGTTTTGTTTTCGTTTTTTTTTTTTTTTTTTTTTTTTCTAGCAGACTTGTTTAATTCAATCAAACATAAAATAACACTGGAGAGAGGCGAGAAAAGAACAAGGTAGAGAGATTTATCGTAACAGTATAAAAAATAGCTTTTAGGTTTCAAGTAGGTTAGTGTGAGTAATTTGATTTGCACTGGAACTTTTTCGGACTTTTTTTTTTCTTTTATTGATTGGGGAAAGGAAGGAAGGAAGAATGGAAGGAAGAAGAGAAAAAAGACGGAAATAGAACTTTATGAAAAAGAAAGAGATGTAAGGAAATCGAAATAAGAAAAAACAGAAATAAAAGAAGAGCTTCTACGCAAATCCTCAAAATTCTACCACCCTGTCAGTGAGGCTTGAAATACGCTGACTAATATCCCTGCAGAGGGGTAAGTCACTCCCAAAAGGAGGGTGTCCTGGGTATGATACTAAGCTGTATTTGATGGCGAGTCTCCATTTCAGAAAATTTGGAAAGCGTGGCGTATTCCTTCCCAGGTTCACTTAGACTGGTAGTATGGGTCGAATAGATCTGTTTAAAATTGTCAGTATTGGAGTGGAATACATCATATAATTGTCTGTTATTTAATGGCATATCAATATTCTCGTATTATTTAATGCCAAATCCATCCTTTAAGAAGGAAAGTGGGGGTACTATTTAACCCATAGATGGGAGGATAAGGGGACACATACCTTTCCTTAGAGTATTTGTCCGAAAGTGAACGTAATAGCGTGACTGGAGCTCGAACTCGCGTACTACGATTCCATATTCCAGCACTTTAACCATTAACCCCTCCCCCAACATATAATTTTGTGTTAATAATTTGTATTTATTATCGCTAGTTCTGTCGACTAAGGCTGTAGAATACGCCGACTGCCTCACTATAGAGGGATAAGACCACCCCTCCAATGAATGTCCTGAAATGACACTAAACTGCATCTTATGGTAAGGCTCAAATCATGGAACTTTAGCCAATGTGTACTCCTTCGTTATCATTACTCTCAGGTCCACTTTGCCCCTGACTGGTATGAGTCAAATCATCATCATTTCGCCCTGCCAGCACGGATTTCGGTGACACTCTCTTGCCACCCCTCTATCGTCCATCACTCCCGGGAGGTCTTCAAAGCTATATCCTGTATCGGCACAGAACTGTTGTATAGAGGTTCTAGCTGGCTTTCCTGCAATTGCTCGTCCATGTGAAGAGGTCCACAGGAGTATATCACTTATTAGTTCGTCCTTACTTCTCCAGCAGTGTCCCGCATATCTGGTTAGATAGTTTTCGTAATGGGTTGTAGGTGGCCGTATAGCTGTTGTTTTGTGGGGTGTTCCCTCCAGGACTTGTTCAATACAGCTTGCAGCATTCTTGTGTAATTGTCGTCAAGCTTTTTCTCAATATGTTTAGTTAGCGTTCATGTAGTGCATCCATATAGCAGTATCGACACGACCGTTGCTTGGAAAAAAAACTTTGTTTTATTTTATCGGTCAGGTCTGACTTATGACCGATAGCCTATCGATAGCTTTCCATGCCTTTGCTAGTCTCGCGTTAATTTTTTTTTCGGTTGATGATATATTGCTTCCTAGGTAGATAAACAGGTTCACCCTTTAGTGTGGAGATGTCGCCTCTTTGATTAAAGCACATGTATTCCGTCTTGTCTGCGTTGACATGGAGGCCTATGCCACCAGCTGCTTGTTCCAGACTATGTAGCAGGGTTTTGGCTTGGGCGGGTGTATTTGCCAGAAGCGCTATGTCATCGGTGTAGTCTGCATCCGTAATTGTTTGTACGGGGTACCTTCTGCTTCTTTCCTTTGCCAGCTTGAAACCGTTGTCTTTCATTATATCTATAGACGTTCTTAGCACGTAGTCTAGGCATAGGATAAACAGGTATGGGACTAATGTATCTCCTTGTAGCACACCTGTTACAATGTCGAAGTAGTCTGTGTCTCCATCCGGTGAGTGGACGTTTACTTATGTAGCATATTATGGTTGCGACGGTTTCTTTGGGAGTTTGTAGGCGAGAAGTATTTGCCCCATCTTCCCTCTGTGCATGGAGTCAAATGACTTGGAGAAGTTGACGAATAATATTGTTGCCTCTAGGTTTTTTCCACGTACACCTTCTAGAAATCGACGGATTGTCAGAATTTGTGTATTGATTTCTTTGAAAGCCATTTTGGTTCTTCCGGAGTATTTTCTCAATTTTCGGTTCTTGCATTTGCGTAGTAAGTAAGTAAAGTTAGCGACCATAGTCGAGGGTGACCCGAAGGCTCCCTTTTCGATAGCTACTACACCAAGGTGTAGGGGAGGGCGCTACTCCATTCCCAGGATTGCTCCACTTTACCCTTGAACCGTACCTTATAATGCTGAGTGTCAAGCAAGGTGGTATCAAGTTCCATTTTTAAAGTCTTTGGTATGACTCGACCTGGGATTGAACCCAGGTCTCCCGGGCCATTGGCGAACACTCTAAACGCTGGGCCAATGTCCACGGTAGAGTCTTGGCTCTTCTGAAGTCACCCTTCCAAGGGAACCTTTTAAATGTGGGCAAACAAATGAGTGTTAGCTCGTCTAAAAATGTTTCCTACAAACTATTCAATTAAAAATCATGTATAAATAAGATTTGGCATAAAATAATCCACAGGGATTGATATGACATAAAACACAACCAACCAACCAACCAATTTCATTGAAACTATGATTATTCACAACTGATTATTATCATCATTAATTATTTGAAACCATATAAATATTAGTATTGGATAGGAATACTTGAAACCGTACAACAGCATCCAAATTATTTGCATTAGATAGGAATATTGATATATAAATGTGTTTAAAAAAACTCTTAAAAATCTACTACACATTGAGGAGGGCGCCTCTGGTGGTTTAATGGTAAGCAAGCTAAGCTAATAAATCTACACAACTGAGTTCGAGTCTCATTGGGTGCCACTTTCATATGTTCTTGTGCCAAAAACAAAAAGCTTCGTAAATTAATTCTACACATTGAGGAAATCAGGAAAAAGAACTTAAGAAAAACAAAGGAGAATAGGGCTGCATTGAGAAAAAGTAAGAAAAGAATGGACCATACACAAGGCTATACCAAACAAAGGCCTGGCAATCATGCAGCTGGGATCTTTGACTGGAGGTGGCCATCTTATAGTCGAACCTACAATTATTGAGGAAGTTTTTAGCAAGAAGCTTGTTAGTGATAACTAATAATTAGCTAATCAGCAACTATATCTATTAGTAGGAATCCATTGATATTATTTGTTAAAATTATTTGGCTTAAAATTGAAGTCAATATAATTTTGATTTATGATCAAACTGTGGGTATTTGTCGGATAAAGTTGCATGCTAAACATCTGATCACTTACCAGATATAGAAACTAGTATCCCCGAAGATATCAAAATGTCACTTTTTATATTGGAGGCAATATTGCACTAAGAGAGGAGGAAATATTTAATGATACAGTTTTTTGTTATTAAGAAAATAGAGATTTTTTTAAAAAGGAAAACGATAGTTAAAAAATAAATTGATTAATAACGGATCACCTAATCTCGGCCAGACGACCAACAAAAAAAAAAAAAGAAAATAAAAAAAGATAATCCACCGAACAGTGGACTTTGCTGTTCTGGTTGACCACAGGGATAGCTGAAAGAAAGCGAAAAGAGAGATAAGTACTGAGACCTTGCTAGAGGACCGAAAAAAACTATGGAACACGAAAGTGACGGTGATACCAGTTGTAATTGGAGCACTCGGTACAGTCACCAAAGGACTGGAGGATTTGGAAATAAGAAGACGAGTGGAGACCATCCAAACTGCAACATAGTTTGAGATCGGCCGGAATACTAAGAAGGGTCCTGGAAACATGAAGAGACTTGCTGTCTCTGGCTCTAGTGAAAAACCATTCGTTAACGCAGGTGTGAAGGACTCTCAAATGAGTAAAATGATGATAATAATTATACTAACACCAAGTTCACCCGCGTCATAGCAGTCCTGAAGAACAAGGAACAAAAACTGTGGGAATTGGAAATCTGTGGAAGAATTTAGACTTGCCAGATCACAGCACCGCAAGAATACTGAGAAGAGTCTTGAAAATCGGAGGCGAACTGCTATCCAGAAACCAAAATTATGGCCGTTCTTCAGTGACTTTTTATCCTGTGACATTTTTCAGTAACTAAAAAGTCAAAATTGGAAAAAAATCGTGTTGGCGTGTTTCTATTTATATATGTGTAATGACAATGACATTGATTCGTGAACGTTAATCACTCAGTGATGTTTATTAGCACGTGAGTTGTCAGAAAAATGGCCAAGTTTGAATACCTCTCAGTAACGAGGGTTTTCTGCAATTAATTGTAATAAGGGGAATAAAATCAGACCGAAGGGTATGATCAATAATCATCATCAAGTCGTGCAGAGAGCACGGATTTCCCTAACTATCTCTCGCCATCCATCCCTATCGTCCATCACTCCAAACAGGTCCCTTAGACTGCATTCAGTTACTGTACGTAAGTCCTTACTAGTCGGCCAACATTGGTGTGTCCATGTGTAGGAGTCCATGAGAGAACGTTTCTTATGTGTTTGTCTTTTCTTCTGCATCAGTGCCCAGCATGAGGTCTTGTTCGTCTTACTTGGGGGATTTGTGAGATGGGAGGAAAGTGGCTGTAGAGTAGCTGTTTTGAAAACAAATAAATATTTTTTTCATATTCTCATGTCCGTCTTATGACTATATGTTTCATGTATTTGTCAAAAAATCCAATCTTCAGATAAAACATGAAGATTCTATTTTTTTTACGATTATATGAAACTTATCTTCATGAAATGGACATAAGGAGGTAAGAAAATATTTATTCATTTTTAAGTTTTATATTGCTTAATTGGCTAGTATTTGAGCACTATTCTAGTTTAAGAAAAAATAAGTTTTTATAACGATTTCTTAATTTTCCTCTCTCAAAGTTATTACAATTAGTAATCAAATAACTTGACCTATTTTTTGCATGAGTTATTAACGAAGTGAAAAAGATAAAAAATTTTAAAATATTCTATTTCTCCCGATAATATTCTATTTCTGTTGATAGCGTTTTGTTTTAAATTCGTTTGATGTCATTAGAATCTCAGTTTAATCCAATAATATGTTTACGCAATGTTTGCAATAAAAAAAAGCAACTTTAAGCACTAAAAAAAAAAGCAAAAAAACAAATCAATCTTTACATTTGCAAATAACTCCTGATGATGACCTATGAAGGGTCCAAAAGCAATGGGGACAATTTCTGTAAATTCATCTAACTACTCCAACCTAAAACCAAAGCACTTGTTAGGAAACTTAAAAGGATCCTAATAAAATTATATAGACCAAATGTGTGTTTATTATTTAATCAAACATGCTTAAATGAAGGACTGCTGCCCAACACACACACACACACACACACACACACACACACACACACATATATATATATATATATATATATATATAATTGAATAAATTCTTTAAAATAATTTTACTTATTTAAGATCTCATATTTTTCTAAGTAATTATTCTTTTAGTAATATCTTTTTTAATGTTGTATATCACTTAAATCACAAATATATATGAAAATGATTACATTTATTTATACAATAGAATAACTTGAATATTTAATAAATTTTGATATTTATTGACTGTTATTGCATTCCATCATCTTTAACGGCATCAATATGATGTCTGATCAAGCAAATTGAATGCATGTATGTTTGAGTAGAATTAGATTTTATGAAATTAAAAAATAAGATATTTGTTAAATATAATTCCGACCCTGCAGTTATTTTTCAGTGAAAGCTATAGATCGAGATGGAAGTCAGTTATTAGGGACAGGTGTCACAGTAAATTCTAAATTGAGAAAGCTGGTGTGCTAATCAATTTCGTTGTCAAGTTCTGCTGAGACGAGTGGGTAAGGAAGATCAGCTTTTATTTAGTTTAGTTTATTTATCTCTTTTCTCTTAGAGTGACATACGCTAAATTCCGGAAATGGAGGTAGGTAGACAGTGACTGCGATATTACTAGAGAAATTAGGATAATACTTTTTGGGTTTTGATAAAAACAAATCGTTGAAGAAATATGAGCAGGGTGTTTCAGAAAAAGATATTACAATAAGTAATCAAATAACTTGACCAATTCTGTTTGAATGATCTCAAATTTGAACATCTTGGATTAAAATAATACGAAATGTCATGTTTGATGTTTAAATACCTTAAAGAGACATGAGACTTGCATTTATGCTAAAGAACTTTAAATTCTATGTTTGATGTTTAAACACCTTAAAGAGACTTGAAACTTGCATTTATGTTAAAGAACCTTAAATTCTATGTTTGATGTTTAAATACCTTATTTTTTAAACTGTGAATGGAATTTCTATACCTTAATAGAAAAAGGGTGTGTCCTCGTGGTGTAATGGTTAAAGCGATGGACTGCGGAATCGTAGTAAGCGAGTTCGTACTCTAGTCGTGCGATTACATTAACTTACGGGCAAATACCCTTGAGGAACGTATGAACCCCCTTATCCTCCCACCTATGGGTTAATTTAACCCATAGGTGGGAGGATAAGGGGGTTCATACATTTAGTACCACTACTCTTCTTCTAGGAGAATGGCTTTGGCATTAAATAACCTACAAAGGCTGATGTGCCATTAAACAAAGAAACCGAAACTGAAAAGATAGACATAAAATTTTGACTTATTTCTGTACTTGTGAATGAAATATGAGATAATTTAAGCGGGAGTTAGTCAAGTTTACGAAATTATATATTTCTGAAACCGCCTAAACATCACAAATGATTACAAATTTTTACCCACCTCCATGTGTGTGTGTGTGTGTGTGTGAGTGTGTGTGTGTGTGAGTGTGTGTGTGTGTGAGTGTGTGTGTGTGCTATCAAACATATGTACGATATTTTCAATAACAAGGTAGAACAGAATAAAAAGACACGGGTAAATATAACGAGTCAATTAAAAGTATAATCGAGTGAAACATTTTTCATCGCGTGCCTTTTTGCAATCTGATCCCATTTAAACATTTGGCCAAAATGGGAACCGAAAACAACAGTTAGTAATGGAGAATGAGGCTTCCGTTAGTTGTTGCTATTGTTGTTGTTGTTGTTTCTCTGATTGAAATGAGAGACGGGCAGTGAGTCATTCAAGGGGAAAAAGAGAGGATGAAAAAAAAATGGGTGGGGAGTTTGTGGAAGGAGAAAAGATACTTAAGGGAGTGACGAATCGAATAAAGAACACACAAAGAAGAAAAAAAATCCTAGGACAAAAGTGGGTTATCGATTTTTATCAAGAAAACCCTGACCTACCCAATAACAAATCACAACCATTTTTTACCATCTTGTTATTTCAACCAAGCACATAAATATCGTCATTATTTCCAGATTTAAAAATCAGTTATTTAAAAATTATACCACTTTCTTTTTTTTTTTTTTAATGACGTATTATAATCATAATTATGATTAATTTTAACTTGTATTTTATTTCCTACTTTAATTTTAATTACATTTTATTGCAATTTATTCGGATCATTATTTTTACAACAATGATGAGCAACGCGTATCTGGGACAATAATTCAAAATTCACGCTTCTTTCGCCTCCGAGAAAGCTAGGTTCGGTTTCTTTGTTTAATGGCATAACAACCTGGGTGGGTTATTTAATGCAAACGCCATCCTTAATGAAAAACAGAAGTGATATTAAACTAAAAGCTGTGGGGTGTGGATTAGGGGATTCACAGCTTTTCCAAATGTAAGAGCCCGAAAGTAAACGCGATAGCGCGACTGGAGTTCGAACTCGTTTAATACGATGTCACTGTTCAGTCCGGCATGGGAACTCCCCCACCCCCGATCGGCAAAAAACTAGTTATCCGTATCACATATTTAAATAATTACATTACGAGAGTTATTGGTATTGGAGAAGCTTAAATAACACCCAATAAAGATATTTTTAAGCGCGCGGGTTATCAGTCAGCCTATTCGAAGCCCTACTGATAAGGCTAACATCACCTGGGTACCCGATAAAAGATCAATGGTGTTCAGATTTGACACTAGACCGTTAATATAGGGCTGCTAGTGAGAATCAAACTCACTTGTAATTGGTCTGCTTATAAACTGATAACACTACGACGAGGCGCCTAACTCCCACAATACTGGGATATTAAACGTGAGTGGAGGTCCTATATATCATCAAACAAGTTAATTCATTAGTGCAGTGGATTTGATTCTCACTATACGCCCTCCAATTATGACTTTTTACCTATAAAGCTATACTCAATAAATAACTATGACTGCAATTTTAGTTATTGTATTCATATCTAATAGTATTTTTTAAATAGATCTATTTGACTGGACGATGTTATTTTAACTGGTACTACTAGTATGAGTCAGAGTGGGACTGGGAGTAATGTTCCCTAATTTCTAATCGTTTTATTAAATTTTAGCTTTAAGTTGTAACAAAAAATAATGCAAAGTTAAACTTATCGAGTTAAAATTTGGTTTTTATCAACTTTTCATGTTCTTAACGTTTTTTCGTCGTCATGATGCCACCAAATTGTTTTTGTTTTTCTTTTACATCCGGGTATAATTTTACATCCGGGTATAATGCTATCTGTTACGCTAATGTGGATATTTTTAATTTTACACATCATAGATGAGTAAAGAGGGTCAGCAGTTTTCTAATTTAACCTACTTCATAAAGCCATGGTGACGTAAAAAGATTGAAAAAAAAGTACAATTCTCAAAAGCCATAAGAATAAAACTCTTCGAGAATGACACGTCAAAATTCGAGTTGAAGTAATATATAAACTCTTACACTCCAGGGTGCGACAATCTTCAGATTCTTCATGCTTTGTTTGACTAGTGTGGCACTATAGGCAGATGGTAGCATATAGTCTTAATAAAAGAAATAATTAGCAAAAAAAAAAAAAAATTAGAAGATCGAATGAGGACTAATAAGTGGTAATAGCTTAGAAAACGTTCACTCCAAAGTCTTTTGCCTTTAGATTCATACGAAAAAAGAATGGGACACGACGTCGGTTTAATATAGAGAACTTCGCAGAAAGCTAACCTCCTGCCGGGTGGATGTAAAAATTGATTCGGTTCCGTCGGTATTCACTTTTTTAGGCACATTAGAAACCATGCAGTAAACCCAAACCCCTTTTAGGTGAGGGTGCATGTGCTGCTTTGGGTAAGCTGAGTGTTTATACCTACGTATAACTACTTATGCATCTCATAAGACAACCAGTTGATTGATTGATTAATCATAACAGTATGTCAACCTGTCTAGGATTATTTTATGGCTAGTGGCCAGGGAATCGTATTCATTGTACATTACATTAACATTTTTATATAGTTGTTTCTGAACAGGTTTTGGAACAGTTTTGATATCAAGTATTCCTATCAAATACAAATAATTTGCACACAGTTGTAGGGTTTCAAGTATTCTTATCTAATGCTAATAATTATATGATTTCAAGCAATTATTTCTATTTAATAATAGTCATTTATTTGCACACAGTTATGTGGTTTCCAGTAACTAATGATAATCCTTATTAAACACTTATAGCTTCAAGTAACTATTCTTAATACAAATAATTTACAGTTATATGGTATCAAATATTTCAGCTGAATGTGAATAATTTTGAAACAGATCTATTAGACCCATTGATGGAACTAGAACTCTCTATCGGAGTGGAACTGAGAGTAATGGCAATGAAAGCTTACTCGACACTCCCCAGATCTCCAGAATTAAAGCCTCACTATCTGATACGATATAGTGTAATACTCAAGGTACACCTTTTTTTTGGTGGGGGGAAGAGAGACTTACTCCCCTGCATGAGATACAGTCAGGGTATTCTAAGCCTCTCCTGCCAGGTAGATATTTCACCCAAGAGGATGTAGTTAAATATTCTGTCATTGGGTACTTATGCATTGCTGAAAACCGGGAAAAAAGGTTTTTTGAAAAAAATGTTTTAATTAAAGAACTTTTATAGGAGAAACGTATTACTTTTTGTTTAATATTGGTAAGCATTGCAATTTTGAAGACAAAAGACAAGCAAGAATTTCGTCAAAAGATTTGAAAAAATATGAAATTGTAAAATTTTGGCATCAATAGACGTTACATTTGGCAAATGAAGATATCTCAGAAAGACTGATACTAAAGATTTCGATCGATTGCGAAATTATTTTTCTTCTTTTGTTTTTAAAGGCAATCATCATTTTAGAGAAGTGTCCTATATTTGGAACAGGATTTAAGTTTTACAAACATAAAAAAAGAAAAAAAGAATTGATCTTATAAAAAATCCTAAAAAATTATTGTAACACTTTAACACATACAATCTTTTCCCACGCAGTGACGAAAAATCTGTCATATGTGTTTTGCTGAAGATGTTTTCGAAAATATAGTTATTAAAAATAATTATACATAACAAGCTAATTTGCATAAATAAATATCGGATTAAGAATAAATATGAGTCATAAATAAAATTCCAGGGCGTGAGAGCAAAACAGTCACAGTTTATTGAGAGTTTTGCGCATGCGCAAGAATGATAGTACATCTGCATGGCTCGTGGATATCACGGGTTTTGCAATTATTGACTTGGATCAGGTTTGGTAAGAGGGGAAAAAAGAAAGACAATATAAACGATCAGATTGAGATGTTTCACTATTTATTATATCATAGAGACTTGAAAATGAACAACATACATATGTACAGGGTACACCTCCGGGACAACTATGACCATGACTTTGATTTAAGAAATGCATGTCTGATTAAAAAGAAATGGAATTTAGCACGATAATATTGTACAGGGAGGGCTCTAATCTACGAATTTCTCATTAAATTTCTTGCAACACAACCTCTTTTCCTACAAAAATAATATTCAAAGAATTAAATCTAACTTTTGGAAATATATATATATATATATATATATACGTATGTATGTATATTTGGATAGATAGATAGATAGATAGAGAGAGAGAGAGAGAGAGAGAGAGAGAGAGAAATGATCAAAAGTGATAAAAAAATACGAATATTTCTTTGTCTATATCTTTTAATTGTTCTCGCCTAATTTCAAGTTTCGGTTATCGTCTGGAGAAAAGTCTTTGTGAAGAAAATGGTTTACAAAATTTTTAAAAGCATTTTTAATGCAATGATGATATGCTATAAAAAAGCGATGAATAATGAATTGGTAATATAGAATATCTATTCGCATGAGCGTACTATCTATTTGTCTATCTATCTATATATCTGATGCCTCACTAGATTCTAACGTTTATATTTCGTTTAAGTTAAATAATAAATACATTCCGATCACACAATTCCAATAGCAAAACATCGCAATTTGTTTTTCTATACTATTTTCCTTAATTCTAAAAAACGGATTTATCGAGAGACGAAACGTTACTTCTATTCTTGTTTTCTATCAGAATAAGGATCTTTTTATTTAAAAGAAATGGTTGGGGTATATTTATTTCTATGCAAAACAATACATGCACAATCCCCCCCCCCATATATATATATATATATATAATGTATCGCAGCCGTCTTTGTCACGTCACTAGGTTGAGGTGACGAAGCAACGTAGCGTTGACATTCGTATTTTTAGTTTTAAAATAAGACCATTTCATTACACTATCACTAATCAACAGGCAAACCATTTCGCCATTTCAGTCAACTATGTTGGAAAAACTGGTTGCTGGTCACGTGTATCATAACAATCTTTATATAAAAAGAAAAACTGGGCTTATATGACAATATGAAATTTTCACTGATGCTAACAACTAATGGAGAGTATGATGCACTTTTTTATTTTGAAAAATGCAATTTTCCTTTTATAACAGCATAAAGACTTATTTACTTTGAAAGAAATTGAAAAGGTTAATACTAACCGAACTTTCAGATTGTCAAAACAAAAGGTAAACAGGTTTCGAATTTTGTCAGTGCATTGATCCAATGTAAATCATGACATCTCTTGCCCACCAGTTGTAGGTTAAAAGATCAGATCTTTGCTTTTTGTTTTAGTTCAAGTGAAAAGAGACACTCATCCCACCAAGAGTGGACAGGGATCTTTAATTAACCAAGCCCTTATATTGTGGTTTGATTGGATGACCAATCAAAATCTGATACGTGGAAGAGATAATCTTCCCAAAGACGTAGATCAGCGCATTTGATTGGCTGACTTGTAAAAAAGTAGTTGAAGAATACGAAATGGTCTGTGATTGGTTATCCAATCGGGAAATCTATAAAAATATGTTGATGAGGGAAGAGATCCGATGTCAGTATCGAAGACAAGAGAATAAGAAAAGAAATCTCTCCAAGAACTAAAGCCTCTCCAGCAAAAGCCTCACATTCCGAAAAAATGAATAAAACAGAAAAACTGCACCAGCCAAATACCTCAATTATCTGTCTCTCAAACACTACAGAAGTGACAATTTCTCTCTATAAATATATTGTATATACAATTGTTACACCATTGGGTTTCGATAAATAATTTTTGATTGTTAACGGAGAATTTTTCTTGTCTTTGAGTTACCAACACTCAGACAACTTGTTCCAACGAATCACCCCAACCACCCGAAGAAGTTCTTGATAGATTGTGTCAACTCAACATGGGCACAGAGGGAGTTGATAAACCAACTATCCGGAAACACATGTAGTAATTACGGAACCAATGCCACAATAAAATACCATGACGAGCAAAGGACCACACTTATCGTATCAGTTACTGTCGTCGGAAATGGAATCGGTGATACAAGTTCAAATCCCGGACGAGGTTGTTTGCATTTTATTTCGTGTTAATGCTCTTGCGAAAGGCATAAATCAGTTCCTTCTCCTACATCCAGCAATGGGTAAATAGGGCAGATTGGGTTCTTTAGAATGGGTTAAACAATCAATCTAGAAAGAAAACACTCAATAAAAACCAGTTGTATTCCTCTTAAAAATTGACCTTGTACCACATCTTTCCCATAATGGAGGGGTTGGGTAATTAAAAACAATCTGTATGAATTGAATAGTGAATTGAAAAGTTAGTTTTGTTGTTATACTATTTGTTTGAGACAATGGTCTGTTTCACCGGAACAAGAATTGATGAAAACTGGCTAAAAAGTCTATCATTTGGTTTGGTCAACTGTGAAAAGGCCTTTGACCTCACTGATTTGTTCCAAAATCAGTTGTAGGATTGATTAGTTCTTAATCATTTTAATATTGTTTCGGGAGGCTGATATCCTCGCACTCCTGTGGGCAAGATAAAATAAAGTTAGCTGTCTATAGAATAATACTTTTTGGCTTTTTTCTTTTTCTTTCACCCCTAAGCATTTATTTCTGTGTTTTGTAACATTCCTTGGTTCTTTTCATTTCGGCTTTAATGGCATCTTCATCTTCTGCTTTTTTTTTTTTGCGAATTAAATTTACGGCTCTGAATCGGCAATAATTTCTAATCGGATACAACACACCGCGAAAAGTATCCCCATTTCCATCGGTAAAAACAGAAAAAAAAATATTGTGCCTCAGAGAAAAAGACGTTAATTTAGAGATTAACTTTTTCGGTTGAAAAGAGTTCCAGAAAATAAAAAGCTAGTGAAAACTAAAATACCTTGTGTAATTGATAAAAGTCGGTTTAATTCCGAATTTACCACCCACACTTGGAGTCAGATTTTTGCACCCAAATAAAAGCAAGAATTTTAATATAAGTTTTCAGTGTTAACATGCCAGCCATCACATAGATTACAACTGCCACCCATTTCCCGACTTCGTAGCATATTAATCTATAGAAGACATAAAACTAAGCAAAAAAAATCCAATGTTCCTATTCATTGACGGTTTCGTTTTCTGCTGTTGAATTTCTTGGGGTTGGCTGCGGTAACTGGAATCACGGTTTGTTTGAAATGCCTACCTACTTTAAATGAAAAGATTAAAGCTTTCAACTCGATAAAAAAGGAAATGCACACACACACACACACATATATATATATATATATATACTAGTGGTTTGAGACGATGATCTGTTTCACCAGAAAAAGAATTGATGAAAACAGGCTAAAAAGTCTATTATTTGATTTTGTCAACGGTGAAAAGGCCTTTGACCTTTCTGCTTTGTTCCCAAATCAGATGTTTCAGTGATTAGTTCTTAATGATTTTTATATTGTTTTTCGCGTTTTCTTTTTCTTTCACCTTGAAAAACATTTATTTCTGTGTTTTATAACATTTTTTTTGTTCTCTTTATTTCGACCATTAAATTCCTTTTCGTCTTTGAAATGCCTGCTTTAAATAAAAAGATGAAAGGTTTCAATTTGATAAAAAAAGGAAATATATATATATATATATATATATATATATATATATATATATATATATTTGTGTGTGTGTTTGTGTGTATGTGTGTGTGATGCAAACTTTAACTATATGTTATGCATTTCAAGTCAAAGGTAAATGTCAATAAATATTTCGTGGCTAATTTGATGTGATTGATATTTTGTGAAGACTTTTTTTCCCCTATTTTTACATGAAATAAAGAAAAGAATATCATCTCATCATTAATGTCACCTGATCAACACGCAAACAATAAAGAAAAAGAAATGTAACAATATTCCTAATCGGAAGTTGGGCGGGCATTTAGTTCCCTTCCTATAAAAATGTCACCTAACAACAAATAAGTTTTATTTAATAATGATCCCTAATCACAACAGAGATACTGGCAATTCAGATATGTCAAAAATGTAAAATGATTCTTTTACGTGAAAAGGTAAAAGTTCTCAACTTAATAAACAAAGAAAAAAATCGTAAGCTGAGGTTACTAAGATCTACGATGAGAACGAATCTTCTGGCCATCGCATAAATTTTATTATATTTAATTATCTTAATTGTTCTATTCTACCATTACTTAGAGCTATTGATATTTTATTTTGAATTATTTAAAATTTATATATATATATATATATACATGTTATGACCAGTTATTAAGGGTCAATGAATTTAATAACTCAACACGGACATATGAGTGCCTCACAAATGTATCCAAAAGTCTCTAAGGAGGGTTTCCTTGGTTCAACGTACACGAAGACAGGCAAGGTGCTTACTACAGCTGCAGTTGCTGCTCTCTGCTCTACAAGCTTAGTTCTTGATTAATAGTCTCTTTGGGTAAGTCCATTATTCTGGTCATAGGTAAGTCACCAACAACAATGTATGTGTGTGTGTGGGGGATAGGATAGGATATAATGAGCCCAGTCTAATGAAAAAGTTGTGGTGCAGGCAACCCTTCAAGGATAAGTTAACTCCTGAATCAAAACTGGAGAGGGAAGCTTCATCATCCAACCTCTTCTGACTTACACGTATAACAGGAAAAGTCAAAGAGAATATCATCATCATCATGTCGTGCCGCTAGCACGGATATTCCTGAGCCTCTCTCGCCACTTCTCCCTATCGTTCATCGCCTCTGGCAGGTCTTCAGGGCTACATCCCGTATCCTCACATAGCTGCTGAATGTATGTTCGAGCTGGTCGTCCTGCTTTTGCTTAGCCATATGCGAGGGTCCATAGGAGTATATCACTTATGAGCTCGTCCTTGCTTCTCCAGTAGTGTCCTGCATGTCTGGTTCGTCTAGCTTGGATAGTTTTCGTGATGGGAGGTAGGTCGCCGTATAGTTGGTGCCTTGCAGTGCTTTTCACTGTATTATAGCTGAGTAGACCCAGAGAGTGACATAAGAGTCATACAAGCGTATGTCACTATAATCTAATGACGTAAAGATGTCTTACTACGGTATCATTTTAGGCATTTTGTATATTTTTCATTAGTTGAATTAGTTATTAATCAGGAGTTACAATTTTAGTGTTAAAGACGGTTATCATCTATTCAGATGTGGCAGTCATCTATCTATCTATCTATCTATCTATGTGTGTGTGTGTGTGTGTGAACTTTGAGTCTTAAATTTGATATTCACACAATTCATAAAACATAAAAAATACAGACTGCACCCAATTTTTTCTCGAAAAAATGAGTATTTTCAAGTATGAATTTTAAAATTTGAATTACGTGCATTTAAATTTGAATAATTTTAAATCTAGGATCTCTAAGATTATCATCGTGTCGTGCCGCTAGCACGGATATCCTTGACCCTCTCTCACCACTTCTCCCTATCGTTCATCGCCTCTGGCAGGTCCTCAGGGCTACATCCCATATCCTCACGTAGCTGCTGTATGTATGTTCGAGCTGGTCGTCCTGCACTTGCTCGGCCATACGTGGGGGTTCATAGGAGTACATCACTTATGAGCTCGTCCCTTCTTCTCCAGCAGTGTCTTGCATGTCTGGTTCGTCTAGCTTGGATAGTTTTCGTAATGGGAAGTAGGTTGCCGTATAGTTGGTGCTTTGTGGGGTGTTGCTGCCAGGACTTATTCAATATTGCTCGCATCATTCTTGTATAATTGCCGTCTAGCTTCTTCTCCAGCCGTTTTGTAAGCGTCCAAGTAGTGCATCCTTACAGCAGTATCGACACGACCGCTGCCTGGAAGAAACTGCGTTTCATTTTATAGATCAAGTCTGATTTCCATATGATCAACAGCTTGTCGATAGCTGTCCATGCCTTTGTTAGCCGTGTGTCGATGTCTTTTTCGGTTGATGAGACACTACTTCCTAGGTAAATGAACTTGTCTACCAGTTTCAGAGAGGTCCCATCTAGTGTGGAAATGTCGCCTGCTTGATTAAAGCACATATATTCAGATTTGTGTGCATTGACATGGAGGCCTATGCCTGCGGCGGCTCGTTCCAAACTATGCAGTAGTGTTTCGGCTTGGTTGGATGAATTTGCCAGTATCGCTATGTCATCAGCGTAGTCGGCGTCGGTAATTGTTTTTGCGGGTTACCTTTTGCTTTTTTTCTTAGTCAGCTCGAAGCCGTTTTCTCTGATTTTATCGATCGATGTTCTATGCACGTAGTCTAGACAGGTGATAAAGAGGTATGGGGCTAGTGTGTCCCCTTGTAGTACTCCTGCTACAATGTCGAAGTATTCTGTGTCTCCATCCGGTGAACGTACTTTCACTTTGGTGCTTCTATAGAGAATCGTTATTGCAGCTACGGTTTCTTTAGGTCGGCCGTATGCTAGTAGGATTTGTTCCATCTTCCCTCTGTGAATGGAATCAAAGGCCTTGGTAAAGTCGACAAATAGTAATGTCGCTTGTATGTTTTTTGCCCGTACGCCTTCGAGGATTCTACGTATGGTCAATATTTGTGAGGTCTTGGATCTATTTCTTCGGAAGCCATTTTGGTTTTTCCTAAGGATGTTGTTTATTTTGGGTTCTATACGGTTTCGTAGTAGGGCATTGTATATTTTGGCTGCTATGGATGTGAGTGTCATACCTCGGTAGTTCTTGGCTAATCCGAGGTCACCCTTTCTAGGGAAGGGGAGAATGCATCCCTTCATCCACCTGTCTATCGGATTTTGATTATAGACTGCATTGCAGTGTCGAGGCAGTATGTCGTCGAATTGTCTGGTCTTCCATACTTCTGGGGGAATCTCGTCAAGCCCTTCAGCTTTCCTATTTTAATTTTTTTTTAAGAACCGAGTCTAGTTCTTCTTGAGTGAACGTTCATAGTTTAATGTTCAATTGCTTACTAATAATTCTGGTGATTGGTTCATGCGTAACTTTCGGTGGGTTTCCTAGCAGATTTTCGAAATGCTGTTTCTACAGTTTTATTCTTTCTTGTTGGTTTGCAGCTTTCAATTTTGCTTTGGTTGTGCTCTCCCTTCTACTCACTTCGTTTATTGTTTGCCAGGCTATCCTAGATTGCCTATCTTCCACCGAGTCTCTAATCTTATCAATCTGATTTTGTATGTATTCTGTCTGTTCTTTTAGATATATGCCTGTTAACTGATATTGCGCCTTTTTAAGTTGTATGGCATTTGTTTTTGTTGGGTTCTTCCTATAGCTTTTGGGGGCAGTTTTCACTTGTGTACGTTTTTCTTTAACTGCTAACTTTTCCCATGGGACTCTGAAGAGAGGGATGAATGCTGGGTGGGATCAAATAAACTTTTCAAACTGAATACTGACATTCATATAAATGAAAATTCGTGGAGGTGCCCGTGGTGTTATGGTCATCGTCGTAGGAAATGGACACGGCGACACGAGTTCAAATCTTGCAGTAGACTGATTGCATTTCACATAGCACTAATACCCTTGGGAAAGGTATGAATCCAATTATTCTCCCTCCATCTATGGGTAAATAGTTGGACAGACTAGGTTCTTCAGCCTTGGGGAGGCAACTAATCAAGGAGAAGGAAAACTCTGATTTCAAACCTGTTAAACTTCGCTTAAAAATTGACCTTGTGTCATATCGTGCCAGAGCGGGGGGGGGGTAAATAAAAATTCGTAAAGTACTTCTTGATTGGCATTTCTCAAAAAAGTATTTTCAAAAACAATATATGAAATCCTTTCTTAACAATGACTTCTTTTTTCAAGATCTATTGAAGTTCCTCTAGATAAGCAAGATAATTTAGTTTTTCTGTCAGAAGCTAAAAAGAAAAAAAAATTGTCGTTTATAGTAAAACGTAATTAACCACGGAAAAAATAATGTGATTCCAAAGTAAATCGAGCGACAGTGACATTTTATACTTTGTTGATATTCCTTATGATTGAGAAACACACTGTAAAATTGAAATCATTTAAATACAAAGAGAACATATATTGAAAGCGGAATTATAAAAAGAAAATTACTTTTCAACCATCGTTTTTGTTTGAATTTTTTCGTCGACGGTAGAATAAAGGAAAAACTTTTCTTTGTCAAATATTCGGTACAACCCCACCACCACAAAAAAAAAAAAAAAAAAACAGGAAAAAAAAACACAAAAAAACGAAGCAAAAAACAGAAAAAAATAAAATAAAACCAGCACATACATAGAAAAAGTTGCACGATCTTCAACTCCAAAAACAAATTTCAATTTCTACGGAGACAAACCATGGCTTTTAGCATAAACATTTAGAAATAGACATTTATATGTTCACTCCTGCTCCCTCCACACAGAGACCCACTGACATATATGTATAAATTGTTCACCATCTGATGAAACTATCTGAAAAACATTGTTGAAGTAAATTTATAATGGATTACATCAGTAGAGTTTTACTTGATATATATATATATATATATATATATATATATATAATGCTTGGAAGTGGCAGATTTAGAAAAGTACCTCGTGAAGGGAAGATCAAACTCTCAACTTAGTTGTACTTCTTCTTTTAGAGTAGTATGGTACTACACTATGCGTTGGTGTCATATATATATATATATATATATATATATATATATATATACAAGAGGACTTGTTTACTGTATATTTTATAAAGCTATCATGCTCAGCTATTAACTAAAAATGTTTGGTGTTTTATCTCTTATTATTTTATTTACTCCAAAATAAATAAAAAACACTCGAGTAAACATCCTGTAAGCGTGTTGATGGCATAATTTTCCCCAGATACAATATATATATATATATATATATATATATATATATATATATATATATATAACACAAATTGATATATCTCGGCTGGCAGTTTTACACTCATTACAATCATCGTAATATATACATATATATATATATATATATATATATATATATATATATATATATATAGAGAGAGAGAGAGAGAGAGAGAGAAGGAAGGAAGAAGAGAGGAAAGGAAGTTTTTGACAGTTTTTAAAATACTTTTTACGAGTTAATATTCTCTAAACGAAGCTTCGGCGGTAACAAAAAATGAACTTGTTACATGGCACACACACACACACACACACACACACACACACACACACATAAACATATATATGTATATAAATGCAATTAAGTGATATGTGTTGATGCAATGTCTTGATAGGAGCAAATTTTCATGTCTAGTCTTTAAAAATGCCAACTAAAAATAAATTGCAATTAATTAAAAAAGATTTTTTTTCTCCCAATTCCTTTTTAAAAGATTTGCGTGTTGTTGAATTCCTCTACATCTAAAACGGAGGCGGTGAACATTTCCAAGTTAAAATCTTATGTTCCTCAACATAAATCTTATGTTTTAGTTTCAAATTGATTTTTTTCGACAACCAATCCGATGGATTTTGATTCTAATGACTTGAACTTTCGAACACCTGTCATTTATTTTGATTTTCGCTTCATATTGGTTTTATTTTTCGTTTCCTTCTTTTCGAGTTTCAAAGTGCCAGTCCTAATTTTGTATGTATTTAAAGGCTTCATTAAACATTGAGGCAATGGGATAATGAGAGAGAGAGAGAGAGAGAGAGAGAGAGAGAGAGAGAGAGAGAGAGAGATGGGAGAAGGGTTATAAAATGTGTTTTTTTGCCTTTTTTGTAAGGGAGAAAAAGAAGAAGAATATAATTGAAATAAAAGAACAAAACATAAAAACATTAAAGTATGAAAATCAAAAAAAAGTTACAAGAGAGAAAAAAAAAAAAAAAGAAAGAAAATATTAACAAATATTTAAAGGAAATAAAGTTGGGTGAAATAAAGATAAGACAGAAAGAAAAAAAGAGAGAGAGAGAGAAGAGGAACGAAAAATAATAGAAAGATTGAAAAAGGAGGAGAGGGGAAGAAAAGAAAGAGGGCAAAGAGAAAGAAAGAAAGAAAAAGAAAGGAAGCAAAAAAGAAAAAAAGAAATAGAAAGGCATGAAGAGAGAGAGAGAGAGAGAGAGAGAGAGAGAGAGAGAGAGAGAGAGAGAGAGAGAGAGAGAGCAAAAAGAAAGAGCAGAAAAAGAGAATTGAAAAAAAAAGAACCCAACAAAAAACAAAGAAAAAAGAAATAAAAAATAAAGAAAACAAAAGAAGCAGAGAGCAAAAAAAAAAAAATTAGTTTTTAAAACAAAACAAAAAAAACATTTTGGTTTGGTTTCCTTGTTTTAATGGCATATCAATTTTTGTGACTTATTTAATGCCAAAACCATCCTTGTAGAAGAACATTAGTGGTACTATCTAACCGAGTGGTTTTCAAAGTGGGCGGTACCACCCCGGGAGGGGGCAATATGAACTTTCAGAGGGGCGCTGGCGAGTAAACAGTCTGATGGGGGCGTTGAAATTGTGAAGGGGGCGTTGGAGCAATTACAGTAAAATGTGGCGTTGGTGTTGGTCGAAAGTCCGGAAAAACGGGGCGATTTAATTAAGAGTCTCCCAGTCGCTACAACTAGACGTACTTGTCACGTCTGTATCCAGAACTCTCTTCGTAAGGGACAATTTCCCCTGGTCACCGCTTTCGCCTTTGTTTACTTCCCGTTTTCTCGCTTCGATGTTAAACTTTCTGTCCCTTTTTAACTCCGTTACTTTTATTTCTCATTTTTTATCCCCTTCTTAATTTCTCGTTCGAGTTGTCATAAACTCTGCTCTCGGGAGTTTATGCTCTCTTTATTAATTAATTCCAAACTCTCGGCATCGCGAAAGCTACGAGACTTATTCTTCTCAGCGGGACTTTCAACCATTCCACCAGACATTTTTCCTCCCGACAACACACATTATTTCCTTTTCGCTTCAGTCACCTCTTCAACATGACTCTAGTATCTTTCATTTGCCTTATTTCACTGTGTTTACTTCCTACTTGTTGCCTTCAATTTAAATATTATCGGAATATTATTTCTATTTGCCATGCTACTTGCGTCGCTTTTACCCGCTTTATCATTTAGTAGTAAACTAAAATTCTACCTGTTACAGTCGCCTTACTTTCCCTCCCTTCCTCTCTTTCTTCTTTGCTTTTCTCTTTCTCTCCTGAAATTTATTCTTATTTCTTCCCCCTTCGTCGCAGTGAAAACTTCTTTGTTTTTGTTTTTTGTTTTTCAGAAATTTACCTGTCTCACGTTAGAATAAACTTCTCTATCGTAATTTAAGAATTAGTGTTCCTTTATGCGTAAGTCCGAGTTTATACTGGCTGTCTAAGCAAGATGTTTATTAACATTTGGCGAGGGCAGCATACATACATGGCAACCCCAGGAGCATCGAAAAAGAAGTGTAGGCAATACTTTGTGGAGTACTTGAAGTATGGCTTTATACAATCACCGACCAATCCACAACAACCTATGTGCTTGGTTAGTGAGAAAAACTTTTCTAATGAAGCAATGAAGCCGTCTAGGCTCCTCAAACATTTACAGAAGATTCATCCCGATAAATCTGGTAAAACACAGGCGTTCTTTCTTTCTCTTCAAGATCAATTTTTGAAGCGAAAAACAATGAATATGTTTACTTCCTCATCGAAAAATTCAGATGACGGTCTGAAGGCTTCTTACAACATTTCTTTGCTGATAGCGAAAGCTGGCAGGCCCCACACTATTGGAGAAGAACTGATTCTGCCTGCAGTTAAAGAGGTTATTAAAACAGTCTTGCACAAATCTCCTGAACAAGTCATAAAATCGATTTCTCTCAGTGACAACTCAGTTCAACGAAGAGTAGACAAAATGGCTGAAAACGTCGAAGAGACCCCCAGTAAGATGTTGATGACAACTGAGTTCAGTTTGCAGTTGGACGAATCCACTCTTCCGGGAAACGAATCGCTACTTCTCGCATATGTACGCTTCATCAAAGGTGGGTCACTGTGTCAAGAATTATTGTTTGCACGTCTCCTGGGAACAGATACCAAAGGAGAATTAGTGTATCAAGCTGTGGAGGACTGTTTCCAGAAAAAAAGCATTCCACTTACAAACATCATCTCATGTGCTACAGATGGCGCCCCGTCCATGGTTGGTCGCCACCGTGGATTTCTAAGTTATTTGAAAAAAGCTGTTCCGAAAGTCCTCACAGTTCACTGTGTGATCCATCGACAACACTTAGTGGCAAAGAATTTGAGTGAGAAGCTACATGAATCCTTATCGACTGGGATTACTGCAGTCAACAAAATCAAAGCGAATGCTTTTAATTCTCGACTGTTCCATTAGCTGTGTATTGAAAATGACGAAGATTTTTAATGCCTGCTTCTCCATCTAGAAGTTAGGTGGTTATCGAAAGGTTTAAAAAGGTTTTACACACTGTTTAACAGTGTTCTGGATTTTTTTCAAGAATCCAACCCTGAGCTTTACGACAAACTGAAATCGAGTAAGACATATATTGCTTGCCTCACTGAAATGTTTTCCAAATTCAATGAAGTGAATTTGCAGCTGCAAGGTGATGAGACTTCATTAATCAAAGCCAAGTCCGTCCTTTCGGCATTCCTCTCAAAATTACAGCTCTACAGCAGGAACCTTGGACGTAGCGAATTCCATCAGTTTCCTTGTTTGTCTGACTTGGAGAAGAAAACAGGAGTGAAGGACGATGACATTGCCGTGTACTGCGCTCATTTAGCGGAACTCCACGGGGATATGTCAGTCAGATTCAACGACCTATTTTCTCTTGAAATCCCTGGTTGGGTGATCGATCCGTTTACTGAACCCAGCACAGAGGTGCCAACCCATCTAGAAGAGGAACTTGTAAGTTTGCAAAATGACGAGGATCTGAAACCAAAGTTCAAAACCTCTTACCAAGCCTTTTGGATGCAAACAGCGATCCCAAAACGCTACCCAACCCTATGGAAAGACATCAAGTTGTTTTTCATTGCTTTTCCGACTTCCTACCTGGTTGAGAGGGGATTCAGCGCTGTGTCCAGGCTCCTCACCAAAAGAAACAAACTCAACATAACAGAGCGTAGTTATCTGAGACTGCTCCTGACAAACCTTCTTCCTAATGTTGACAGTTTGATTGCAATGCACCAAGCCCACCCATCTCATTAAGCAGGATAGTTGTTAATGATTACTCATTCAATTTTATAATTTATTTCATGTTCAATTCAAGGTGTTTGTGATTGAAAAATAAATGTTAACCATTTTTGTTTGTTAAAATTGTTTTTATCATCTTCAAACTGTTTGTGATTGAAGAATCAACCAATTCTTATGACATTTAACATTACCGTCGTTCAAGCGTTCGTTGGAAGAGGGGAGCGCTGGTATTTTGGTCAGGCGGTGAAGGTGGGGATGGAAAAAAGTTTGAAAACCACTGATCTAACCCATTGCTTGTCAGGCATGTGAGTGGTTAATGATCGCCTGGTCCTAGGAGCCCTTCCTCCCTGGCTGTACCAGCTTTGCAGAGCTGAGTTTATTGGTCGGCACCTGCGGCTCTCTGAAATACCGACGGAACTAAACATATTTTGGTCTAGCAACACATGAGTCTCGATTTCTGCGTAGCTCCTCGCAATAAAAACAACCCTGTGTTGTATAGCCATGAACAACTATACATACACATATGCAGATGCATGCAGAATCATAACAACGACACAATAAAGACGAGCGACCCAGTTCTTTAGAAAAATACACCTCTCACTTTATTTGGAAGGGTTCGAAAGGGTTACTAAAGGTTTTACTGGGTAAGAGGTGAGTTGGAGGCTGAACAGAACTGCAACATATTGACCCTACTCTTATGGCCATAACAGCGTTTGATTCCCGTTCTCCTGGGCTGCTCAACCGGGGGCCTGGGGGCCCAGCCTCTCTGGGACATGGTTTTCATTCCAGCATCTTCTCTCCAACTGGTATGAACTCCAAATGCTCAATCGGGGGTCCTGAGGGCCCCCTCTACTGGGTGCTGGTTTTCTCTACTGCATCTTATCTCCAACAGATCTGATCTCCAACTGATCTCCAACTGCCTGACTTCCTGTCTTCACCCGGGTTATATAATTGTTCGACATCCACCTTCTTCTTGTGGGCATCACAAATCGCACTCATACAACCCGTCCACGGTCAAGGTTATATCCTGATATTCCTCGACCGGATGCACCTGTAATTTACACTGGTGCATTTCCTATTTTGACAGCTTGGCCGGGGTCAATATGTTACACCTGTGTCATATATTGACTGGGTGAGAAGTCAGTTAAATACCTTCATACCTTTCCCAAAGGTATTAGATAAGAAAGGAATGTATTAGCGCGACTGAAGTTCAGACTCGTTTACTATCACAGCCACAACGCCATGAGGACTCCCTCTAAAGTGAGATTTGGTTTGGTTTGGTTTGGTTTTATGGCATATCAACAATTGTTGGTTATTCTATGCCAAATACTGTTTTTATATATATATTGTATATATGATTTGTAAACACATTTTGTTGATACACACAATTAAATCATCCAACAGTTCTATTTCTAACAATTCAATTTAGCATAATCCAATAAAGTTACATGGTTCCAATTATTGCTATGTATAACTAAAAATTCAATCAAACATCAAACATTTGTTTATACACAGTTAAATGAGGAAACAGTTCTATTTCTAACAATTCAATTTAGCATAAGTCATTTGTTTACTCTCACTTTAAATGTCAAACAGTTCTATTTGATCCATAGATAGGACTCGATCAGGTGATACCAATCCAGGGCAGAGTGAAAGTGGGACCGATGGCAATGAAGGGGGACCCTGCATTCCCCAGAGCTCCAACATTACTGGAGAGCCTCAACATCAGGTTGTTTGCTGTCATATCCAGTACATTCGGTGGGGGTGAGATCTTACCCCTCTGCTGAGATACAGTCGGTGTATTCTACAGCCCCAGCCCACAGGGATTTTTCGAATCAGAGCGTGAGCAAAGCATAAGCAAAGGCAAAGAAAGGAAAAAGGAAGAAAGAAAAGAACGAAAAAAAAAAAAAAATGAAAGAGATAAAGAAAAAGAATAAAAATGACGATGTGAAGGAAAATATGAAAAACGATTGAGTAAAAATGAAGCAACTAGGAAGAAAAGCGATTGTAATATCTCATCTTGCCACCAGATGAAAAGATCAGAATAGTTGGATCGTATCTATGCTATAGTTGGTTGGTTGGTTTGGTTTTATGGCATATCAACCTTTGCAGGTTATTTAACGCCAAATTCATTTTTATGTGAATAATCAGTTCTATGTCAAACAATTCCATTTAGTCAAGCAGTTCTAATTCAGTTAAGTATAAGAACTGATTTTAAATGTAAGTATGGTTTAATTGTCAAAAACATTTCTATTTCAAGCTATTCAGTTTTGTCCAACAATTCAGTTTAGCATGAGTATGCCGTTAGTTCTATTTAACCCATAGACAGGGCCTTATCAGGTGCTACCACGCCGGGCCAGATTGGACCTGGGAGCGATGGCAATAAAGGAGTACTCTGCATTCCCCAAAGCTCCAGCATTGCTGGAACCTCACCATCAGATTGTTTAGTGTCATATCCAGGACTCTCGTTGGGGGATCTTACCCCTCTGCAGAGGTGCAGTCGGTGTATTCTACAGCCCCAATCGACTGGGCCAATCTATGCAATGACCCTCACACTAAAAAAACATCAAGTAACGATAAGTCCTAACAATATAAAGAGATTATGAATTGAATTACTATGACCAGAAAATCCGGTGAACACTTGCGTGCAACGTTCGGAAACACTGGACAGTTGTTTTGATCTTATTAGGTCTCATCACCAGTATATACCGTGATCTCTTCCACCTGAGATCGAGCCAGTGACCACAAAATGCGGAAACGAAACTCTACCACTGAGCTATCTGTCCACATCGCGCACAAGTGATGCCAAATCAACTAGTCATGGTAATTGCACAGCCAAATAACCTGAATGTATTTTGCAAGTCATATCCGTACTCTTTACAGAGGACACGTTCACCTCCAGGGCCACGTCTCCCCAGGAGGATTGGAAATACGCATCCGCGTAATTATTATAATCTCAAGGGCAAGGTTATAGATGTACATTTTCTTTTTTTTAAGTAGACGAATCATATTATAAATATAGAGAACATGTACAAAAAGATTTTACATAAAATATTTATTTTTCAACATAATCTCCTTCTTTTTCAATACACACAATCCAGTGAATATCAATCAGACAAAACGTTCTTTAGTAAAAGTTTCTGATTCAGATTCAGCAAATATCTACATATCAGGTCATTGATTTATTGATCAAAACTCGTATGTGTATGTTCTAATCTGAGAGTATATTTGTGTGAGTGAGCGTGTGTGTATGTGTATGTATAAAAGGGTAGGTTTGCTAATCTAGCTTGTTAACCATTACACCATCCGTGGTACCCACAATAATAAAGTGTATGAGAAGGAAAACTCTGAAATCAAACCTTCGCTTAAAAATTGACCTTGTGTCACATCCTGCCGGAGCGGAGGGGTTGGTAAATAGGATAATGAAGTGTACGATGAGTTGATTGTCACCATTTATTTCATATTTTATCTTCAGTGCAGCAAACTAGAACCAGTTGGGAACTATCATCATGACAAAAGTCACTCCTCCCAAATTTTGGAAAAGTTATGCTGCACTACGGGGCATTTACGGGGAAGCTCCAATACAAACATTTCAGAGTGTCAGGGTAACTATCTGAGGACAGATTTATATTCCTATGAGTGGGTGACAACCAAACATCCAGCCCACATCATGTTGTTAGGGGTGGTCACTAACAATGGTGACGTAATGCTTCCATTCATTTCCCCACATGGCCGCACACCCAACTCACAAGTCTACATCAAGTGCTTGGACGAGGTAGTGCTGACCTGGATTGAGAAGATGGCTGCTGGAAGACCCTGACAAGAGAACTGTGAACCATGCCACACAGGCAAGAAAACTCAGTGTTTGCTATGAGGAAATTTCTTCGACGACGTCAGCCTTACATCTAGCCGCTTCCCAGATTGCAATCCCTCTGATTATTATATGTGGGCGCGGTTGAGTGAGAGATGAACAAAACTCCGTGTAACACCAATGATGGATTGAAGGCAAGGATAACGACAGCATTTACCAATTTAAACAGGGAGACAATGGGTAGATTTGGAAGTCGTCTCGAAGCCGTGGTCGAAGTCAATGATGATTTCTGTGAATAAATTTAATCGATTGTATTTCAATATATTTTCATGTAATTTATTTAATTAAGTAGGATTTTCATTTTTGTGTAATTTAGGCCACATGTTTACCCATAGCACTTTCTCTCTCTCTCTATATATATATATATAGAGAGAGAGAGAGAGAGCCGAGGAAAGAGAGACAAACAACATGCACACAAAGAAATGTTTGTATAGGATACAAATATATATATAATTGTTTTCAGTTCGGTGTCTATAAATATATATATATATTGACACCGAACTGAAAACAATTATTGATACTAACAACCTATCCTAATTTATCGCCCGAATTAATAAGCACTTCCATAAATATGATACGTGCCTTTCGTTCAGTCCCTTGGCTCATTGCGAGTCGAATGAACTGAATAAATGATTGATTTAATGAAACAAAATACAAGGCGTTCGATGAAGAGGGTTTTGATTTCAACTGTTTGTCCAGAGGCTACTATCTTCGTTGTCTTGTTCAGAGGTATAATTTATATTTACAAACATGTACAAAATAAAAAAAAAAAACAAGATAAAAGGAACACACGCGCGTGCGCGCGCTAAAACAAACAAAAATTCCAAAAAAATAAAACAAAAGAACTTTTCAAGGGTATTTAAATAAAAGGAGGGAATAAAGAGGAAATTATTAATAAACAAACATGAAAAAAAAGTTTCAAATAAAATTTATGCTTATTTCTATTTCAATATTTTCCTATTTAAAAAATTCGGTAAAAAGTTATGTCTGAGTCATATATTTTTTTCCTGAGATCAATAAATGATTTTGGTTTGATGGGAAGATTGAGTCAAGGTCATTAATATAAATACACACACGCACACATACAGATACTCACTTATAGTGGGTTCTTTTAGTTGCAGCGATCCATGATGATTGTGATGCCTCTATTTAGGAAGGAGAAAACGGTTCTAAAGAACATGTCATATTTATCTTAGTTATATCAAGAATTTGAAAGATTTAGAATATAGACCAAAGAAAATTATCATTCAGCTGCAAATTGAACTGGAAACTGTCTTGTTCTTTAACTTGGGAAATTTGAAACGTAATACTCGATTAAAAATCTCGCTATTGTCTGCTATTTTTGCAGGGTTTTATATACATACATATATAAACATACATACATACATATATACATACATATATATATATATATATATATATATATATTGTCATCCACAGACAGATTGTTTCAGTGTGGCTAGACACGTATGACGTTGGGTGCTGGGTTGGAAACCCGCCCAATTTTACGCTAGACTTAGTATCTTACCTTATATATATATATATATATATATATATATATATATATATATATATATATATATTTGCTCCTGTCATCTCAGCAAGCCTCCATCGCTATGTGAAATATTTTGATATCCAATTCCTAATGATGGTTACTGAAACCGAAACGTTAACGTCGACTTTACATCATAATATATTCACCTATTTGGATTATGTTTTTTCTGCTACCTTCATATATATGCATATACATATATACATATATATATATATATATATATACATATATATATACATACATATATATACATATACATATATATATCTATACATACATATGTATACACACATATATATACATACATACATACATATATACATATATATATATACAAACATATACATATGTATATATATATATATATATGTGTGTATGTGTGTGTGTACCTCCGAGTTGTGTGCATTTACTTAGCTCTTTCGCCACGAGTAGGTTGTGACATAAGGTCAGTTTGTTTTTTTTTAATGTGGAGCACTGTTAGTTTGAATTCAGTGTTTGCTTTCTTCTAAACTGGTTGTGTCACCAAAACTAAAAAAAAAAGTCTGCCCTTCTATTTACCGATACCTAAGGGAAGAATAGATGAATTCATGTTTTTCTCAAAGGCATTAACGAAAAAATGAAGTTTAGACAGGATTGAACTCGGATCGCAGATTCCATTTCATACAATGATAACTGTCAAATGATCTTCAGAGTTGTCAGACAATCTCGTTTCTTTTTTAAATATATGCTCAACAATTTTGAGTATTGGGCAATTTTATCTTTTACGAGGGACCTTCAATAAGTTTCCAGACTTTTTTGTACAGGCGTTTAAAATTGTCGTAGACTCTTGAAAATTCACTATGTTATTGCTATACATCTGATGAGATGACTGACCAATTTTTAGGATTTCAGGTTCAAATGAATTGCTACAGCAGCAATTGGAATACACCCTACTAAAGCCTGATTGTCACAGCTGGTCAATTTCAAAAATGCAATCTGGACGTCAGGACACTTTAGAAGAACGATATGCGATAGAATCCTATTTCAAACTTGGAAAAAATGCCACAGAAACGTATGGAATGCTTCAGACTGCTTTTCGTCAATCTTGCATGAATCGAGCATCAGTTTTTGAATTGGCATAAGAGATTCAAGGAAGGCAGGGAGTTTGTGAGGGATGATGAGAGGTGTAGGAGGAGTAAAGAAGTCAATAAACCAGAGTTGATTGGCCAAAGGGTTAGGGTAGGGTTACTATGTTGAGGTTTTAAGGGAGTTCAGGAAGAGATTCCGTCGGAAGAAGCCAGCACTCTTTAAATCGGGCCAGTGGCATTTCCACCAGGACAATGCACCAGTCCACAACTCCATCCTTGTCACAGACTATTTGACCAAGATGGGCATCAAGACAGTTCCTCAGCTTCCCTAAAGTCCAGACGTTGGTCCCTGTGACTTTTGGTTGTTCTCTAAGCTCAGAGGCTGTCGTTATGAGACAATTGAGGAGCTGAAAGAGCTGTGACGAAGGTCATTGACACGCTGACACAAGAGGACTTTCATGGGGCCTTGCAGAAGTTGTTGGAACGATACAACAAGTGCATTACAGCCGGAGGAGATTACTTCGAAGGGGACTAGAGTTCCATGTGTGTACTATCAATTAAAGCGCCCATACGAAAAAAGTTTTGAAACTTATTTAATGATCCTCGTATTGTATGTATTGCCCGTTTAATTTTTAATCACTGGTGTGTATTCTAATTTTGGTTATATATATATATATATATATATATATATATATATATATATATATATATGCCGCCTCTCTTAAGGCATATGAATATTTAAAAACTATTTCAGATTTAAAAACTTTCCACAAAAAAAATTTCTAAAAAACGTTTCTTACGAAAAACTTTCTCCTAAAATCGAAACTATTTGAGAACGATAAAAATTAACTACAAATAAATATTCCTATTTGTAATAAATAATTATTCCTATTTATCGAATATATATATATACATAATTGGTTAAGCTTAATAATATCAATATGAAAACCACACACACACACACACATACACACACACACACACACACACACACATATATATATATATATATATATATATATATATATATATATAAAATAACCGATTACAGTATAAGAGAAATTGAGATTTATGGAGGTGGAAAAATTATGTGCGAAAAGTCAACGTTTAAATTTTTGTTTCTAGATAGACTCGAGCATTTTACTTCTGGCTTCGTTGAGAAATACGCTGATATCTCAGGATAGTACAGCTCGGATATTTGTGATTTGTAAAGATTGTATAGCTTTCAGTTATGTTTGCGGACTTATGTTTGTATATTTAAAACTTATTGAATTTGAAAACTTGGTTCATATGTCATAGAAAAGTCTGTATGGTCTGCCATACTGTTGCAGTTGATCGTATCTTCTTTATTGTTATATGAGTATTAATTCTAACATCTTATAAAATAATGTAATACTGTTATAATCCAATGTTAAAATAATGTAATATTATTTGCTTTTAAATTTAATAAGGGCAGTGGCAATTAAGAAAGAGAAAACTTTTAAATTAAAGGTTTTCTTGAATGAAGAAATTTCATACTAGTATAATTTCTATTTGATTGAATTGCAAATGTTTCAAATTTATGTTAAATAGATTTTGAGATTTTCGTTAATGCTCCGACCAAAAAACCCTTGGGCTATGATACAATCTGAAAGAATTTTGGTGAAATTAAAAAAATGTTTTTGCTTTGTTTATTTGTTTGCTTGTTTCTTTTTTTAAAATCTTTACTTCTGTGTCATTTGTCCCTTCTTCCTTCCTATTTTGTCATCGTTTCTTTCTTTCTTTCTTTCTTTCTTTCTTTCTTTCTTTCTTTCTTTTCCTCGTCTTTCTTTCTTTTCATTTCCATATTTCTTTCTTTCTTTCTTTCTTTCTTTCTTTTCCTCGTCTTTCTTTCTTTCTCTCTTTCTTTTCCTCGTCTTTTTTCTTTTTATTTCCATCTTTCTTTCTTTCTTTCTTTCTTTCTTTCTTTTCCTCGTCTTTCTTTCTTTCTTTCTTTTCCTCGTCTTTCTTTCTTTCTTTCTTTCTTTCTTTCTTTCTTTCGTCTTTCATTCTTTTTATTTCCATCTTTCTTTCTTTCTTTCTTTCTTTTTCTCGTCTTTTTTCTTTCTTTCTTTCTTTCTTTCTTTCTTTCTTTCTTTCTTTTCCTCGTCTTTCATTCTTTTTATTTCCATCTTTCTTTCTTTCTTTCTTTCTTTCTTTCTTTTCCTCGTCTTTCTTTCTTTCGTTCTTTCTTTCTTTCTTTCTATTAACCCCCTTTTTTTCCTCTATGTCATTTTCTTTTGTTCTATGTTTATATACTTTAACTGATATGCAATTGAAAACTTCTTCGACGAATCTTACACACTGATCGTCTGTATAAAGATTACAATGAGTCAACTTTTAGCAAATCTATATAATAAATATCTTCAGTATCGTTATGTCCTGCTTCATCACAGGTTTATTTCTTGACCCTTTATTCTAAATACTCTCTTTATGTTATCATTTTTTAAAACCAAATTTGTCTCATTTTCATAATTTTTAAAAATAAGTTTATCTTCTCTATATTAAAATTTTTTTTCGCCAGATGTTTTAATCGAAATTTTAAAAAATCAATTAAATTGCTTAAAAACTGACGAATTTTAAAATGAAGTTGATTTTAAAGAAAATGTGCATTAATTAAAATGCGTTTTGTTTTTCGTCCGGCTGACGAGGCTTTGATAGCGATGACTGCAGAGTAATTCGGTCCCCACCCTAAGAAAATAGGAGCAATCCTGGAATTACACTATACTTCATCTGATGGTGAGACATTGACGAGTGCAGAATACCCTTTCATTGCCATTACTCTCAGTTCAACCCGGATTATCAGTTCTTATGAGGGTCCCATCCATGGAACAAACAGATCTGCTTAAGAATTATTTGTATTAAAAAGGAATACTTGATACCATATAACTGTGACTTAATTATATCAAAAATGGTTACTTGAAGCTATAATTGATTATTATGGAGTATTAGTTACTTGAAAGCCTATAAATGCGAAAAAACAAATAAGTTATTAAAAAGAAATTCTCATTTGAATCTATAAAATTATTTCTATTGGATAGGAAATACTTGATATCATAATAGTGCATGCAAAATTTTTAAAAGAACCTGCAACACAAAAAAAATGCAAATATAAACGATCAAATAACTCGATCCCTTAACCTCGAGACATAAAATAACCCAAAGTGGGTTTACCTGCCGTTAAAATCAATCATTTGTTTGTTTTGTTTCTTTGATCAGACTTTATATTGGGATTCTAAACTCTAAGGTCTTTGTCTTTACGGTGTGCTTCAATGACGACGTCTAGACGACATCTAAATCTCTTACAATCCTTTCTTACATTCTCCCTGTTGGAATTGGTAAATGCTGTCGTTATCCCTGCCTTCTGTCCATCTTTGGTGTTACACGGAGTTTTGTTCATCTCTCACTCAACCGCGCCCACACATAATAATCAGAGGGATTGCAATCTGGGAAGCGGCTAGATGTAAGGCTGACGTCGTCGTAGAAATTTCCTCATAGCAAACACTGAGTTTTCTTGCTTGTGTGGCATGGTTCACAGTTCTCTTGTCAGGGTCTTCCAGCAGCCATCTTCTCAATCCAGGTCAGCACTACCTCATCCAAGCACTTGATGTAGACTTGTGAGTTGTGTGTGCGGCCATGTGGGAAAATGAATGGAAGCATTACGTCACCATTGTTAGTGACCACCCCTAACAACATGATGTGGGCTGGATGTTTGGTTGTCACCCACCCATAGGAATATAAATCTGTCCTCAGATAGTTACCCTGACACTCTGAAATGTTTGTATTGGAGCTTCCATCTGATGTACAGAATAACTTTTCCAAAATTTGGGAGGAGTGACTTTTGTCATGATGCTGCCTTCTTCACAGAGTGTTCACAACTGGCTCTAGTTTGCTGCACAGTAGATAAAACATGAAATGAATGGTGACAATCTGCACATCGTACACTTTATATGTATATATATATATATATATATATATATATATATATTACACACACACACACACACACACACACACACACACACACACACACACACACACACACACACACACACACACACACACAGAGTAGAGAATAGGATAAAAAAAGGAATGAAAACTAAAAAGAATAGGATAATAAAAAGGAATAAAACTTCATGACTAAGAGTTTCACGTTGTTAGATATGAAGAGACTGAAATAGATGAATAGAAACAGACTGAAATAGATAGATAGATATGAACAGACTTAGAGATAAGAACAGACTGATATATATATATATATATATATATATATATATATATATATATATATATATATATAAACAGACTAATTACATATATGCATATGTATATATCTATATAAATTGAATATAATTAAGCAGATAAAACATCACACATTAACATCGCTTTGATGAAGGTTTGATATAAAAAATGCCCAAACATTGTAACATTGGCAAATAATTCAACTATAAATAAAATCTCTTCTGCATACTTCGTTTTTTT
Organism: Sepioteuthis lessoniana; assembly: GCA_963585895.1. NCBI lineage: Eukaryota > Metazoa > Mollusca > Cephalopoda > Myopsida > Loliginidae > Sepioteuthis > Sepioteuthis lessoniana. The sequence goes on along the minus strand of OY757913.1, from coordinate 118,737,946 downwards.
TTCATATTTGTATTTTTACATACCGTCGGATACGTTTCCATTTCTCATGATATATATATATATATATATATATATATATATATATATATATATATATATATATATATATATATGATATCCAGTCAGTGTCTGTGACTAGAGAGAAGCATGTAAATAGTCATCTGACGAGATGGAGAGTATAGTGATATTCTCCGTCGAAATACATTTACTATGACGATTAAACGAGTTTGAGTCTCCATCAAATTGTACTATATATATATATATATATATATCCGAGGTGTATTCGATAAGTTTTCAGATTTTTTTCGTATAGGCACTTTTATTGATAGTACACACGTGAAACTCTTGTCCCCTTCCAAGTAATCTCCTCCGGCTGCCTTGCACTTGTTGTACCGTTCCAAAAACTTCTGGAAGGCCCATGGAAGTCCTCTTGTGTGAGCGTGTCAATGACCTTCGTCACAGCCTCTTTCAGTCCCTCAATTGTCTCATAACGACAGCCTCTGAGCTTAGGGAATAACCAAAAGTCATAGGGACCAACGTCTGGACTATAGGGAGGATGAGGAACTGTCTTGATGCCCATCTTGGTCAAATAATCTGTGACGAGGATGGAGTTGTGGACTAGTTCTTTGTCTTGGTGGAAATGCCACTGACCCGATTTAAAGAGTGTTGGCTTCTTCCGAGAGAGTCTCTTCCTGAACACCCTTAAAACCTCAACATAGTAACCCTAACCGTAACCGTAACTCTTTGGCCAATCAACTCTGGTGTATTGACTTGCTTACTCCTCCCATACCTCTCATCATCCCTCACGGACTCCCTTCCTTCCTTGAATCTCTTATGCCAACTCAAAAACTGATGCTCGATTCATGCAAGATGGTCGAAAAGCAGTCTGAAGCATTCCATACGTTTTTTGTGGCATTTTTTCTAAGTTTAAAACAGAATTTTATTGCATATCGTTCTTCTAAAGTGTCAGATTGCATTTTCGAAATTGGCCAGTTGTGACAATCAGGCTTTAGTAGGGTGTATAGCAATTCCTGCTGTAGCTGTACATTTCAAGCTGAAATCCAAAAATTGGTCAGTCATCTCATAAGATGTATAGCAATAACATACTGAACTTTTAAGAGTCTACGACAATTTTAAATGCCCGCACGAAAAAAGCCTGGAAACTTATCGTATGCCCCTCCTATATATATATATATATATATATATATATATGTTTATAAATTTCGTGCAGGCCTGGATATATAATGCCAACCAAAAATGCATCAACAAACCTATAAAGGGCAATTTTGTTCTTAGTTTTAAACATGTTTCTCGAATGAATGCCTCTACATGATGGATCAGCGAGGACGCCATGACACCATTTCCGGGCGCGAAAACAGTCGAACAAATATAAGCGAATACAAAATCAATCGAAGTTGTTGATTATTGCCTTTGGCTGTCTCATTGGAATGATATTTTTAGGTCACTTAGGGACCCTGTTGAGGCGGGGGAGTGAGTCAGTGACGTGAAAGGTATCGGTAGCAATTCGTGTGCATAGATGCGTCAGCATTTGTCTGCTGAAACATGTATGTTTCCGTGTGTATGTTTCCGTTTAAGCCGGTGTATGAGTGCAAATATTAATTATTAAATTGCAACCACTGAATCTAATGACTTGTGTACAGTGTGCATTCGCGAATAAAAAGATATCAAAATTAGGAAGTGCTGGTGTGCAGGTTCGTCTGAGCGTGGTGCTATTTAAGAATTAAAATGATTAAAAATGATCCCAACATTTTCGAGAAGAGGAAAAGAAGTGTGTTGGAAGAAGTAAAAGAATGAGCTTATAGCGACAACTAAGCGCAACGGTTATCGTCGTAGGAAATGGAATCGGCGACCCGAGTTCAAACCTGGATGAGGCTGTTTGCGTTTCACTTCGTGCTAATGCCCCTTGGGGTAAGTCTTAAATTCTTTTACTTCTTCCCAGCTGTGGGCAAATAGAAGGGCAGACAGGGTTCTTTAGTCTTAAGCAAACTATCTGGAAGAAGGAAACTCTAAATTCAATCCAGCTTTACTCCGCTCAATAATTGACCTCGTGTCACATTCTGTTCGTGGCAAAATGGTTGGGTAAATACGAATGTTAAAGGTGCATTTGATCCCAGTAAAAAGGTGGTTGAAGAAATCTTGCTCGGGTTGGAGGAACCTCGACATTCAGGCAATATCAGACAGGCTTAAAAACATTGATTCTGAGACTGTGCTCGAAGCTATGGAGGTAAATTCGGCGAGTCGTATCCGAAGAGTATCAGGCCAGGTCGGCATCTCACAGACCAAGGTGTTTTGTAACCTTTACGACCTCAGCAAAAACATCCGGGGTTGCCGAATCGTTGCTCACGTACTGCCAAAATATTGCTAAACATTTGACTCACCCTAGGATACTACATATTATACCGAATATACTCGAGTATAAGTCGATTTCGTGCATGGATCAAGTTACTGAATTCCTTTCTGAAGCAAAAAGTTGCTTCTCATCCTTCACATTATTTTTGAAGTTGAACCTTGTTAATTATTCTTCATATTTAGGCTAACGTCAATTTTTACCAAGAAATTTGATTGATTGATTGATTGATTTTAACGGCATGTCAACCCGCCAGTTCACTTTGCAAAGATCGACAGTTAACCATGGGACCAATAGTTTGCGATTGGAATCAATCTATGGCACCAGCCACTGTATATAACCTAGAGATTAGCTATTAGTCACACTTGGAAAATGAAGAGTGGATTTTTAAAGAAAATATTTTTGTCTTTATGTTTTGGGGGATATTGTTAGAAAAAAGCACCTGAAAATAATATTTCCCGAGGGAAAAGCAAAAGATTCTGAACGAGATGCGATGGCAGATATATTATTTGGACTAGAAGAACCCATATAAATTTCACGTGGATTGGTAGTTAATATTATCTATTATGTCATGTTTTTTTTCTCCAGCTGTGACAATCAGGCTTTAGTAGTGTGTATTCCAATTGCTGCTGTAGCTGTTCATTTAAACCTGAAATCTTAAAAATTGGTCAGCCATCTCATAAAATGTATAGCAATAACATAGTGAATTTTCAAGAGTCTTCGACAATTTCAAACGCCAGTACAAAAAATGCTGGAAACTTATTGAATGCACCACGTACCTCAGTTTTTGCGTTTTACTTTCTCTGTATCTTATGCTTTCATTTATTTTCTATGGCGAGCAAACCTGTTTTTTTTTAATCTCTCTCTCTCTCTCTCTCTCTCTTAACCTTATTTTAGTTTGATTGTTTTCTATCTTTCATCACTTCAATCTGTCATCCTTCACATCCTTATTTTTCTTTCTCATCTCCTTTGCTTTTCTAAAATCATTCCCACTAAATATTATCATGTAAGTTTATCGGTCAGAAAGTTTAACTGCTTCAAGCAAAGGGGAGAGAGGAATTGGACCTTTATCTAAGATAAGTAAAAAGTAAAGTAAAGTTGGTGACCGTTGTTGAGGGTGAACCATAGGCTCCCATTTCGATAGCTACTACACCAAGGTGTAGGGGAGAGTGCCACTCCTTTCCCTGGATTGCTCCACTTTACCCTTACCTTATAATGCTAAGTGTTAAGCAAGGTAGTATCCAGTACCATTTTTTGAATCTTTGGTATGACTCGATTTGGGATTGAACCCATGTCTACCGTGCCATTGGCGAACAATCTAACCATTATGCCAATGTCCGGTAGTAAGATATAATTAGTAGAATAATAGTAATGACTTTTCCAAACAAAAAGATCATTTTACTCTTAATGCGTTTTCACGCCCGCATTTGTAGAAGGTTGGAGTCAAAGTGACAATAAGTCTCCTTTGTTTTCCAGGACTCTTCTCAGTATTCTAGTTGATCTCAACAGTGCAGCGGTTGGAACGTTCTCAACCATTCCACGGATAGAGAAAATTTCTCAAATTCTTTTCCAGTTTTTTTTTTATTGTCCCCAAAGCTCCGAGTATAATTGTAATCTCTGCCACCTACATATTCTATAGGTTTATCAGTTCTCTGGTACAATCCAAATATTTATTCGCTTTTTTCATTTCCTTCCTTGTGTGATCTGATGAAACAGCGATTATTATTATTATTATTATTATTATTATTATTATTATTATTATTATTATTATTATTATTATTTTCTCTTTGTGAGTTTTTCATACCAGCGTTAGCTGATGGTTTTACACTGGAGTCTAAGTGACAGCAAGTGTCCTTAGGTCTCAAAGAGTCTCTTCACTATTCTAGCCAATCTCCACCGTGCTATATTTTAGGTGGTTTTTACTTGTCCTCTTATTTCTAAGGTCTCCAGTCCTTGTATTAACCCTTTGGTAATTGTAGCAAACATATCAATAACTATTATCACCGTCACTTTTATGTTCCATAGTTTCTTCTTCTTCTTCTTCTTCTTCTTCTTCTTCTTCTTCTTCTTCTTCTTATTATTATTATTATTATTATTATTATTATTATTATTATTCAATTTTCAGCTTTTTTGTCGTTTTCTTTTTTACAATCCTTTACTGATTCTGGACTCAAGACCTCAGGATACATATAATTTTTACCTTCTTGTGAGGAGGAAGAGATTAAAGGTATTCTATACATTAATATTCTTGCTGTCTCTTCTAGGTGATATTTTTCTGTAATATTGATAGTACTCTTTCAAGAAAATGAGCTGTTCCGTAAAGTGCAATTTTTTTTTGTATTTTATAAAGACTTGGACTGTCAAGTATCTCAATTATGTCTTTATTTGTTACTTCCTTGATAATACTCTGGGCTCCCACTATTACTGTCACGGTGGTAGATGTAAGGTGCCAGTTTTTTCTATTTCGATTTTCAGGTCTTTGTATTTTCTTATTTTATTAAATTCTTAGATTGGTATGTTTTTTCATCTGTGGGCATTGCCATATCAATTAGAAGGCATATTTTTCTTTTAAAGTCTTTAACCACAAGATCTGGTCAACCGCTCTTTATTTTTCTCTCTGTTTGGATAGTAATGTCCCAAAGATTAATAGCTCCTTTTGCTTCTGTTATTGATTCTGGTCGCTGTTTATACCATTTTTCCGATATCAGTATTCCATGATAATCGCATATTTTCCTATGAATTTAATGACCTATTTTATTAAGCTTTTCTTTTTATTTCACGGATGCTATTATTGGAGACCCGGACATTTAGTGGTCAATTGATTCAATTTTGGTCGTACAATCTACTTATTTGATTTGATTCGTTTTTTATGAGTGCCGCTTCCAGAATTTATTCAAAATAGAATACAGCATTTTTATGTGGATTTTTCTTTTAGCGACTTATTAAATCCCAAGTAGTGCAACTATATACTAGTACTGACACAGCTATTGATTGAAAGAATTTCGGCTCCTGGCACAAGTGGTCAATAGATAACAATATACCTCGCTATGCCTAACTCTACTTGAGTGAATTAACGTATAAAAGCGACTTTTTAATTTAATCAGCTAACTGGTTTCTTCCTACACAAAATCAATCAATCTTAATAAATACTTTTTTTTATCGTCAGGCATCATTGCCGAGATTTTCTAGACGCGTGAACATGCCAAGTCTAATATCTGATCACTATATAATGACCTCCAGGCCAGGAATTGGGGTTATAGGTTCCAATCCTAAATGAGTCATCCTAAAGTATTATTTATTACTTGTTTGGTGAGATCTTGTCATTCATAGGAATATCATGGAATTTTATTGAACAAATGTGTCGACATTTATGTTACTCTTTATTTGCAAGTAGTTATTGATTAGTTGCATTGTGTCTGAAAGCGTTTGGGTAAATATACAAGTGCGCATGCGCATTGTGTATAAATATACTTATCTCCTCTTGCTTCTACACACTCACATTCGCTTTCTCTCTTCGACGCCCATTCACACAAACACCCGCACGTGTTCATACACGCACACACACACACATACTGGTATGTATCATCATCAAGTTGTTGTGCTGATAGCTCAGAGTAACCAGACTCTCTCTTTCTCTCTATCCTTATCGTTTGTCGCTCCTGGCCGGTCATCTAGACGGCATCCAATGTTCGCACTACGAGGATGTATGTAAGTCCTTGTTGGTTGGCCAACATTGGCGCGTTCATGTGCAGCCGTCCATAAGAGAACGCCGCTTATGAACTGGTCTTAACTTTATCAGTATGTCTTGCTCATCGTACTTGTGAGAACATATCTATCTATCTATCTATCTATCTATCTATCTATTCTTCATCTATATATATATATATATATATATTGACCTTTATATATATATATATATGTGTGTGTGTGTGTGTGTGTGTGTGTGTGTGTGTGTATTATTCGGTCCAGTTAAACCAGAGTTGGGAGGAATTCCATCAGGACAAAAAACATTCAACAGTGAACATTTAAATTTTCCCGGCAAAGAGCTCAATGTAACCGACATTACAGAGCAATAGTTTCTTTAAGAAAAAACAAAAACCGGTCACATTAGGATCATAAATCTATTTCCATCCTGTTATAGGTTTTGATATAAATCAAAACACCAAAAATAACAGGACTTCTTCAGATCTAATGGATAAAATAATTCAGAATAGACACAGGAAAGAAGGGTGGGAGGGGGTAGAAGAGGAGTAAAGAGTTTTCTCCTCATTTAGCCCACTTCCGGTTTTTTTTATTGCCGGTTGGAATTATTGTAAATTAATTTTTTTATTTTTAAAAATCTAAATGCATTTCAACTTAAAACTCCAGATTTAATACTAATTTAGGGAAGTACAACTTTCTTTAATGACCTTACGTAAGGATACAGTAATACTTATATCAAATTAAATTCAAAATTTAAAATTAAAAAGATTAAGATAGATATATCGGGCGCGTGCACTCGAGAGAGAGAGAGAGAGAGAGAGAGAGAGAGAGAGAGAGAGAGAGATTTTGAATATCTTGAGAGAGCCGGTTCCGTGTCATTGATATATATATATAATATATCTTGGAAAGCAATTAAAGTAAATCATATACACAAATTCACTCATCGGCTTCTCATTGCTGACTGAGTCACGCCGGAAGAGAGTGTCTGTTCAACACTTTGGTGTAGTAACTTGGTCAACAGTGAGAAGCCATTGACCGTTGAATTCACAATGAAAGAAGGAATAGATTCTTCGCGTCTCATCGATTAATTTTTGGCAAACGTGGCATCAGCCAGATTTGTTAGACCTTCCCTCTCCATTAACTTCAGCCCAGATTTGCATTCGTCGCATTGGAAGTCAAGAAATTCAGGATTTCATTGTAAGGACGTATTAGAAAAGAAATATGATTTGAATACTGTTCCAAAACTTATTCCACTTGACATATAGACAAGACCGACAGTGATAGACAAAACCGAATCAAGTGAATTGTAAATACAGCTTCACTTTCGAACACCCAATGTGTGCGGCTTTGATGTGTTTTTGCATTACACTACCCATCCTCTATCCATATATATATATATATATATAGCGAGAGAGAGAGAGAGAGAGAGAAAGAGAGAAACAAGCAGAAAGAACGATTGACATGTAACCATTTTTATCAAAAGGATTGACAAGGTCGACAAAGAAAGGAACCTGACTCTTGTTTCGATTTGGGCGAATCCCATTCCAAGTCACATTAGTCTCTACAATGACATGAAGGGATTGATACAATGGTTAGAGTGTTCGCCAATAGTCCGGGACACTGGGTTCAATCCCAGGTCGAGTCATACCATAGACTCAGAAAAATGGTACTTGATGTCTCCTTGCTTATTTTGGGAGGTGTAATGGTTATCGTCGTAGGAAATGGACACGGCGACACGAGTTCAAATCCTGGACGAGACTGATTGCATTTCACATAGCACTAATACCCTTGGGAAAGGTATGAATCCAATTATTCTCCCTCCAGCTTTGGGTAAATAGTAGGGCAGACTAGGTTCTTCAGCCTTGGTGAGGCAACTAGTGTAGGAGAAGGAAAACTCTGAATTCAAAACCTGTTAAACTCTGCTTAAAAATTGACCTTGTGCCATATCCTGCGCGAGCGGAGGGGTTGGGTAAATATAAACATTCAACATTATAAGGTACGGATCAAAAGTAAGTGGAGCAATTAAAGGAAAAGACTAATGCCCTCCTCAACACCTCAGTGTGGTAGCTATTGAAAAGGGAACCCTTGGGTCGTACCCGACTACGGTCTGACAACACACACACACACACACACACATATATATATATGACGTTAAATAAATGAATGCTTTCTCACCACCTCATGTCAATCCCATGACTATAAGTTTCACGTACCTTTTATAAAGAAAAGTTACAACTATCAGATGAAATGTGCTTCAATAATTCAAATTGATTTGTTGGAGCACTCTCTTTTACTTTAATCGAAATATTAACCTAATTAGGATAATTGAAATTTAATTTAATTACTCTCCAAAAATATCCCAGAAAAAAAAGTCGCACAAAAAATACTATGATCTGATGAAATATTTTTATAAAGATATATGAAACTTCGAGTTACGGGAGTGACATGAAGAAGTGAGGAAACACTTATCCATTTTAGATATTTGAGTATTTTTCTGATTTAAGAAAAAACGTTTTTTATAACAATTTGTTCCTTTCACCACACACATACACACACACACACACACACACACACAGGCTCTCTCTCTCTCTATATATATATATATATATATATGTGTGTGTGTGTGTGCGTGTGTGTGTGCGTGTGTGTGTGTAACACGGACTGTGATTAAAAGCACAGGCTGAAACTTCAATTTTTAAATAAAGACATATTCAGAGCTGAATACTTTGTAAAAATACGATTATCCTGAGATGTCTAAACAGCAGCGTTTACGATTCAGTGCTAGTTTTTTTTTTAAAAAAGTCATGAAACCAGTTTATATTCTGTTTGAACGAAATGTTTTTGAATCACCAACCATACGGGCCGAACTTGGCCCTATACGACTTGTTTCCGAAACTGATAACTTACCACACCGGTAAGATTTGAGCATGGAGGATATTAAAAAATATGGCGCAGCTTCCCACCATATAAAAAGAGAAGTTTAAGTGATTTCTTGACCTATGAAAAACTCACTTGAATGTTTCTTTCTTTCTTCGTAAATACGGCTTCAGTCTCTTCACTTTTTGAACACACCTTGTGTGAAGTTTTGATATCTTTTTTATTTTGTGTTACACTGCGATATTCTCTCATTCCCTCTCTCTCTTCTTTTTCTCCTTCTCTCTCACTCTCTCTCTACACACACACACACACACACACACACACACACACACACACACACACACACACATATATATATATATATGTGTGTGTGTGTGAGTGTGCGTGCACGTGTGTGTGTGTGTGTGTGTGTGTGATCTACCATAAAAGGTGAGAATATGATTCATTCCACCGAAAAAGGATAATTCAAAAGAAAAAGATCTTATCGTTCATAATGGAATTAAACTGCATCTGATGATGAGACTCCTGTTCTGGAGAACTGGGGAGTGTAGAGTATCTTTGCCCTGGCAATACTCATAGGTCCATCGATGGGTCAAATAGATCAGTTTAAAAATCATTCCTATTCGTTACGACCGTGTGCAAAAAAACCTAAAAGAAACAAACAAAAACTCTTAAAAAACAACTTCACAAAAAATATCAATGTCATTCCCTAGACGAGTTGACACACCGTCAAAATCAACCAATCAATCTATAATAGATATATCTAAGTTAAAACGATTTCTCATGCATAACAAAAAAGGTTTAGAAAACAAAGTAGAACTAAAAAAAAAAAAAAAGAAAAAAAAAAGAAATTCTAGTCATTTAAAAGAAATCCTTGAGAAATAATCGTTAAATGTATTTTAGAGATTTTTTTCTTTTGTGGGATGGGGGATGAAAATTCTCGGTTCGGTAGTTCATAAGATAATTTTCATGTATTTAATTATCATCTTTTTAATTTGCATATATATGAACAGGTAGTCGTCATATTTGCCGACATTTTTCTACTGACCGGAGTCGCAACTAATATCAACTTTTTTAGGACAATTATCTCAGTCGACTCTAATTCCTTGTTGTGGTGACTATTGCCCGAGCTCTCTTTCCATGACTCGAGAATTATCATCCAAACGAGTGTTGCAATGTTGAAGTTATCCTTTATCAAACGATATGGTTCATTTGCTAACTCAAGTGATTTTTCTCCCTTCTCAAATACGATAACTGTATCTCCTGCCGAGGAGTAACACCACCCTTCAAGAAAAACGGGGTGTCCTGGATATGTGAGGCTCCAGTTCTAGAACTCTGAGGAGTACCCTTTCATTTGCTATTACATCCAGTTCCACTCTGACCCACAGTGATGGAATCTGTTAAGGTCCCATCTGTGGGTAAGTTTGAACTCTTTGAAAATCATTTGTATTAGATGAGAATACGAGATATTATGTAACTGTAAATTATTTGTATTAAGAATAGTTACTTGAAGCTATAATTGTTTACGAAGGATTATTATTATTAGTTACTCAATAACATAGTGCAAACTAAGGACTATCATTAAACAGAAATAATTACTTGAAATCATATAATTATTAGAATTAGATAAGAATACTTGAAACCACACAACTATGTGCAAATAATTTGTATTAGATTGAAATACGTGATATCATATAACTCTATGCAAAAAAAAAAAAAACTCTAAAGAAACGACAACACAAAAAATGAGAACATAAACGTACAATGGACGGGGATCCCTAACCTCTTGACATAAAATGAACGGAGATTGGTTTATAGGCTGTTTAAATTAATTAATCAATCAATCAATCTTTTCTCAAACAAGAATTTTAGTGTCGGATTTCATGTGTAGAAAAGAAATAATTTGAAAATATTCTTTTTGTAATGAACCGATAATTTTCTTTGATGAAATTCGTTTTAAAAACTGGGTTAGAAGATAAATACGTTTTAAAATCTGGTTTAGAAGATAAATACGTTTTAAAATCTGGTTTAGAAGATAAATACATTTTAAAATCTGGTTTAAAAGATAATACGTTTTAAAATCTGGTTTAGGAGATAAATACGTTTTAAAATCTGGTTTAGGAGATAAACACAAAGAGGAGAAAAATTCCTCGTCAATGATATTTTAAATTATATAAGTTTTATCACGTGGGATTATGCTTGTGCAGACGACACACAAACAGATATAAAATGATTTTATTTACTGATTCTTATGAACAAAATAGAATGATGGAAACGTACATATTGAGGTCAGTTAAGAGGCAAGTGACAGAGAAAAAAATTGTTAATATGTCTACACTTGGAAATCAGTTCAGTTTTTGTGCATTCCAAAATACATAGCCTTTCTTCTAGACATGATCTGTAATTGTTAAAATCTCCTCAATGCATAAACTTGTTTTTCACAATATCCTATATAACAACATTGATCTATCTTTCTTTCTCTCTTTCTTTCTTTTTATATATATATGTGTGTATGTGTGTGTATGTGTGTTTGTGTGGAGGTTGGATAGCAGTTATAGTAGTATGAAAGTGATTCGACAAGCTTATATCATAAGTATTTGAACAAATTTAAATATGTAATAATAATACTAATAATAATGTAAACAATACGACAAAACTTGGATATGGCTAAGAAAAGGAAACTTCAAGAGAGAAACAGAATCTCTCCTAATAGCAGCACAAGACAGCGCCTTAAGAACCAATCATATCAAAGCGAGAATAGATAAAACTCAACAAAAAAAAAAAAAAGAAAAAGAAAAGAGAACTTGCAAAATAGTCGTCTTTGCTGTCCCAGCTGACCACAAAATAAAACTGAAAGAATGTGAAAAGAAGGATAAGTACCTCGACCTTGCTAGGGAATTGAAAAAACTGTGGAACATGCAGGTGACAATTATACCAATTGTAATTGGTGGGTTTGGAACAGTAACAAAAGGATTAATAAAAGGACAAGAGGACTTGGAAGTTGGCGGACGAGTGGAGGCCATCCAAACGACAGCATTATTGAGAACGGCCAGAATACTAAGAAGAGTCCTGGAGACTTGAGGAGACTTGCTGTCACTCAGACTCCAGTGAAAAACCATCGGCTAACGCTGGTGTGAAAAGCTCTAATGAGTGAATAATAATAATAATAATAATAATAATAATAATAATAATAATAATAATAATAATGTAAAAATTGATCAAATAAAATATACAAAAAATAAAAATAAAAATTCAATAAATAAAATAAATACTTATGTGTTTACTATGTATTTTTTATACATTCGTCGGGGTAGTTATAACCATATGAAATAGATCCGACGAGCCGATTTCAAATCCTGGACGAGGATGTTTGAATTTCACATCGCACTAATGACCTTGAGACAAGTATAAATCTGTCACTTTTCCTGTCAGCCAAGAGTAAATAATAAGGCAATTTAACTCTTTAAGAGCTAGTCGAGAAGGCGGAAAAATCTGAATACAAAACCTGAGGAATGCCATTTTGAGTCTGTGTGGCATTATTGTGGCCCATTCTCCTGTAATCAACTCATCCATAAACTCTGGAGAGTCTGCAAAAGACTTTGTCGCTATAAACAAATCACCAACGAGGGTTCTAAGCCCCACCCAAAAAGAAGAGCATAGCTGGGAATTTTTATAGTGGCGGCACTCTACCACTTCTTATAAAATTAGAAAAAAAATTCAGATTTCTAGCTTAATTTCTGTGCACTTGAGGCTCATACAAAGGTGAGAGATGTGCGACAAATTAAAAATTTTGGTGAGGCTCAGAACTTTTTAAACAACTCTCGTAGGTAATTCATTTACAAAGATCTGGCTCTTTTTTTCAAACCCTTGGTGGAAGTGAATCTTTCAAACAATCATGTATTTCCAATTTCTTAAGTGTTTCTCTTAGTGACTCCAAATGTATGTCCATCTTCTTTAAATCCCTGCAATTCTTTTTTCATGTTGTCAATGCATTCTGCATTTCTGTTATATTCTTCTCTTCCCATATCTTTCACAGAAAAATTTTGTTTCCTTTGCATTCAGTTGTTCATTTGTCTTGATAGTTTTTCCACTGACTTGCTGGTAGATTTTTTGTTATTTGGAAGATCCTTTTTTGTTTATATTACTTGGTTCTGTCTCTGCATCTTTTGTGGGTTTTTTCTTTCATCAGTATTGTTGGTATACTCCTTCCCGTTGTATTATTAGTCATGTCTTTTGTTGTCTTTTTCCGGTCTTTTCATTCTATAGTGTCCATATGTAGTTTTCCTTTCTCTGTACTTTCACTTGTTTTCGTAGTTTCCCTATTTGTCCTTTAAAACTCATTTCTCATCGAGGTTTTGTAGTTATGCTTATTTGTGTATTTTTCCTTCTTTAGTCCTTTGCTTGTCCTTGTAGTTTCTTTATATGTCCTTCTAGCCTCATTTTTCATCCTGGTTTTGTATTTGTGATTCTTTTGAGAGATACCAATTTAAACTCGGATCAATTTTGCTCCGGCATAAATTAGATAGTTGGTATTATTATTATTATTATTATTATTATTATTATTATTATTATTTCTCAGTTGTATACATGGGAACTTCAATAAATAACCAAAAAGCAAAAAAGAACTCTCTCTCTATATATGTGTGTGTGTGTGTATATATATATATATATATATATATATATATATACATTGCTTTCATTCGTTGTTTAATGGCATATCAACCTTCGTGAATTATTCAATGCCAATGCCCTCTTTGCTGCAGAACTGTAGTAGTATTACTGGATGATTAAGAGGGTTCATGCCTTTCTCAAAGATATTTGTTCGAAATCACTACGTCACTGGGAATCATTCTTTATATATATATATATATATATATATATATATATTACACCGCAAGTGCTCCCGAATATATATATATATATATATATATATATATATATTCGGGAGCACTCGAAGTTTAATGGTTATCGTCGTAGGAAATGGGCACGGTTACCCGAATTCAAATGTTGAACGAGACTATTTCACAAAGTGCCAATATTCTTGAGAGAGAAATGCATCCAGCTTTTCTTTCTCCAGCTATGTGCACTTTAACCTTGGCATGGCAACTGGTCTGGGAGAAGGAAAATTCTGAATTCAAACCTATTAAACACAGGTTGGAAAAAGTGACCTTGTGCCTACCCATATGTAGGTTGGTGGTAGGTATATATATTTGTGTGTATTTGTATGTATGTGTGTATGAGAGTGGGAGGTTCGCTTTGTTTGTTTGTATGCCAGTTAATTAATGGGCTAATCTTCATTAAACTTGGGATGTGAGATTGTTGCAAGAGAAAAAAAAAATGCAATTCACCGAACGAAAAAAAAAATGATGAGATGAGAAAAAGTAAGATCAAAAAGAGTCAATGGAAGAAAGGCAACAAGGAAATCAAAAAGAAAGAAAGAAAATCGATTGTGTTTCTGATTCGCCGATGCAGCCGAACATTTTCCTGTTAGCTGAAACGAGAAAAAAAATCTTACTTCTACTTTGAAGAATAATTAAATAGTATAAAAAACAGATATGAGAAGATTCGGTCCACAACAACCGAGGTCAATAAAAAAAAAAAAAATAGAAAAGAAAAGAAAAATTATTGATTATCAAAAGTTTACGACAATGACACGGGAAAGTAAAGAGACAAAAAAAAATGAAATAGAAACAGCTGCATCCAGGATTTGAACTAGGTTAGTCGACTCCATTGCTTTACGACAATAACCGTCACGGTACACACACACACACACACACACATATATATATTTATATATGTGTGTGTGTGTGTGTGTGTGTGTGAGTATGTGTGTGTATTATTATGTGTGCCTAAATGAAGGAGTCTATGGAGAAAATAGTTCTAATTTTTCCATCGGTGTCCAATATGTCTTTCTCGTCTTATTTGGAGGGTAGGAGTTTCCGCGGTGTAATGACTAAATTGTTGGATTTCGGCCTTTTAGTAAGCATGTTCGAACTCCAGTCACTTTATTTCTTTTATTTTCCAATTAATATCCTTTGTAAATCGTTTCGTTAAAGTCCTGGTGGTGCAACCATACAGTAGTACCGACACGGATAGCTTGGATGAATTCGCGTTTAGTTTTATCAAGAGATCATATTTCCATAGGGTCTTTAATCTTTTAATAGCAGTTCATTCCTTTCCTATGCATATATTGAGCATTATCTCATCTCCTAAAAACCAACTATACATCGATAGAAGATTGACCCTGTGTCAGATTCTGTTGTAACGGTGGGGTTCGATAAATATTCATAAGAAGAGATTTTTCAAGAAATTCTAAAGAATACAACTTTAATTTATTTTTTTTTATTAAGAAGAATTTTTTAAAATTGTTTTTTGTCGTTGTTTTTTTTGGGGGGGATGTGCTGATATGTACGTATATATTCTTTCTATTATCAAGTTTATAAGTTTTTCGGTTATAGGTTGCATTGGGTGTCTCAACAAAAGTTAACTGAGACAAAGACGAAAAAAGAGATGATGACATAGAAAAGGAAAAAGTCAGACACGTGGTCACAGAATAATACCATTCACTTTATTGCTGTTAACCCTTCTCTGGACAGGTCTTACATCAGGAAGACGTAACGTGGTATTTTTGAGTTGATGAAGGAATTGCTTGGAATCGGTATCGCCAGTCTCCAAATTTAAGCTCTTTTCTTGCCCTCTGTCGGTCAGTGACTGGCGCTTTTCAAATTTTCCTAACTTTTGCGTAGAACCGTTTCTCGCACCCACGGCAAGAGTTCTCTTTGCTGTCGGTCACACAGCCATGAAACAGGTTCGCAGGGGTTGGGAGATGACCACTACACAACCGAGCCCCAGGTACATTGCTAGTGGGAGATGACCACAAATACTTGTGAGTCGTGTCTTGAAAGAAGGGTTAAGGACCTTTCTATTAATCATTGAGATTATTCAGATTTGCATATAATAACTGGGATATACTTTTCAGCCATTTTGGAGAAACAAAAAGAAACTCGTGATAAGATTTGCATTTCCATCGTTGCCTCAATTAAAAACATAAGTAAACGTGAAAAAGGAGATGTGAGTTCGAATATCACTGAGAGCTTCTTCGTTTTTTCCCATCGGGTTATTTCCTCCTTGCAGTGGAGAGATAGTCCGAACATTTCATGATAAGAAAAGCTGCTAAAAACAAAAAGAAAATACAAGTCAAGATCAATTAGTAAATCACCTGTTTCCATTGTAACAATGGTCCATGATTATATTGTTGTTTCTGTTTAGGAAGGGGTTAAAGATTCTAATTAGAATATAATAATTAACTATCTTCGTTATATCGAAAATTTAAATGATTAAAAATAAAGTTCAGCCTAAATGAAGACTTCACAAAATGATCCAAGCCAATTTGGCTCGAAGTGGGTGGGGCTGCAGAATACGCCGACTGCATCTTTGCAGAGGAGTAAAACTCCTTCAACAAGTGTCCTGGATATGACACAAAATAATCTAATGGTGAGGTTCCAGTAATGCTGGAGGTCTGGGGAATGAAAGTATCCCTTCATTGCCATCGCTCCCCAGTCCACTTTGGCCCGGGATGGTAGCACTTGATAGGGTCCTATCTATGAATCAAATAGAACTGTTTAACATTTAAACAGTACTTATGCTAAACAGAATTGTTAGAAACAGAACTGTTTTTACATTTATCTGTGTGTAAAAAAATGCGTACTTATGCTAAACTGAATTGTTTGAAATCGAACTGTTTGACCATTTAATTGTGTGTAAATAAATGACTGATGTTCAATTGAATTGATTGTGATACATAGCAATACTTGAAAATATTAAACTGTGTGCATACAAATGATTAATTGTAAGTAGAATTATTCGTATTTGATAGAAATTTAACTGTGCGCAAAAAAAAAAAAAAAAAAAATGAGCCCAGAATCATTTAAAAATACCATCTACAAAATGTGTTTAGAAATCATATACTTAATATATATACTAAAAAAGATTTGGCATTAAATAACCTACAATGGTTGATATGCCAGAAAACCCAACCTAACCAAACCAAAATGATCATTCAGTTGCAAATAGAACTGGAAATTAATTTATTATCTAAGAACATTTTAAATGTATTGTTCATTTCGAAATCTCGCTTCGATGTGCCATTTTTTGTGAGTCATGCTTACTTATAAACAAATACAATGAGAATTTTTGTAATGTACTGAAAATGCTTCATATAAGTATAAAAATATATAAGAAAATGTGTTGTTTTTTTTCAGAATGACAAAAACAGCAGTCAGTAAATAAAATGTAGACATCAGATTATTTTTTAATCGATTTATTGATTTTGATGGCATATCAACCCATCTGGGATTATTTTATTCATAGTGGTTAGAGAATTGTGTTTATTAAACATTCGTATTTACATTTTTAGTGCAGTTGTTTTTTTTTCAAAAGGTTTTCTGCACTGATTTATGTGATATCAAGTAATCTTATATAATACAAATAATCGTCACACAATTGTATGGTTTCAAGTATTCTTATTCAATACTAATAATTATATGGTTTCAAGTAATTCTTTCTGTTTAATAATGGTCATTTGCTTGCACATAGTCATATTTATGAAAGTAGCTAATAATTATGATAATCCTTAGTAAACAATTATAGATTCAACTGACTAGTCTTAATACAAATAATTTACAGTTATCATATTTACCGATCCCTCCGCTCGGGCAGGATATGACACAAGGTCAATTTCTAAGCGGAGTTTAACAGGTTTGAATTTAGAGTATTCCTTCTCCTAGACTGAAGAGCCAAGTCTGCCCGACTATTTACCCATAGCTGGAAGGAGAATAATTGGATTCATACCTTTCCCAAGGGTATTAGTGCTATGTGAAATGCAATCAGTTTCGTCCAGGATTTGAACTCGTGTCGTCGTATCCATTTCCTACGACGATAACCATTACACCACGGGCATACACCTCCACAAAATGATTAACAGTTATATGGTATTAAGTATTCCCATCTAATACAAATAATTTTCAGATAAATCTATTAGGCCCATGTATAGTTCCCTAACATGTACTGCCACTCCGTGTCGAATGGGACTTGGCTGTAATTGAAATGGTATACACTTCCCAAATTTTCAGAACAGGAGCCTCACCATTAGATGCAGTTTAGTGTTCTACTCCGTAAAACCCTTTTCGGGTTGTCTTACCCTCCTTCAGAGGATATAGTTAACTTATCACTGGCCTAACTGACAGTGTACCATCAGATTGTGCAATTCTATGGCAGTATCAGAATCTACGACAGGAACCAACAGCACAGTGACGATAATAAAGAATAAGTTATTGATTAAACACAAACTTATGTGTCTTTTATTCTTTAATGAGTTCTTGTCTCCAAACACAAAGCTTACATTTTATCATTTCCGATCTTCCGACTTTTGCTTTAAAAAATGGTGACCTGTGTTAATCGCAATATAAAAGCAATATAAAACATGGCAAACCTCTGAAATTGGTAGACTTGTATACCTTTGTAGCAATATCTCATCTACTGAAAGCATAAGAAGGCATGAACTGCTATTGACTAGTTATCGATCATATGGAAGCCTGATCTCTCTGATAAAATAAAACGAAATTTCTTCCAAGCTGTCAGTATTACTGTACGGTTGCACCACCTGGATTCTACCAAAGTGCTTGAAAAAAAGCTATATCGGAACTACACAAGAATGCTGCGTGCTCTTTGGAACAATTCCAGGAAACAATATGCTACAAAGCAGCATCTGTAGGGCCACTTATCTCCTATCTCCCAAACCATCAAAATAAGATGAACAAAACATGCTGGTCACTGCTGGAGAAGCATAGATGAATCTCAGTGGACTCTTACTCATGAACACACTGGTGTCGGCTAACCAACAAAGACATCAGCTCTTGGATCTCGGTGTAAAGGTTACAGTCGTTGAAAATGAACCCGAGTCACCGAGTTCAAAGCCTGGATGAAGCTGTTTTCATTTCACATAGAGCTTGAGAAAAGCATGAAGCCAACTATTCTATCCATCTATGGATAATTAGTTGGGTAGACTAGGCTCTTTAACCTTGGTATGACAACCGGTCTAAAAGAAGGAATACTCTGAATCTAAGCCAATTAAAATCCGCTAAAAATTGATCTTGGGGCACATCCTGCTTGTGCGGAAGGGTTTGGTAAATAAATACATCGGCTCTATGCAGACACTGGATGTAGTCTAAACGATAGCCGATAGGGACGGGTGGCGAGAGAAAGACAAGAGAATTCGTGCGATCAGAACATCTTGATAATGACATATCAACAGATTTTTTTTTCTTTCTCTTATGTTACGGAACAAATCCTGTTTCCAACTCCTTTCACAAAATAGCCCAGTCGGCTGGGGCTGTAGAATACACCAGTTGCATATTTGCAGAGGCATACCACCCCTAGAGTGTCCTGATATGACATTAAACAATCTGACGGTGAGGATCCCGTAATGATGGAGTTTTGAGGAATGCAGAGTAAACTTTTATTGCAGTCGCTCCCCGGTCCACATTGGCCCGGAGTGGTAGTACCTGATAGGGTCCTATTTATGGGTTAAATTGAACTATTTGACATTTAAACAGAGTGCATACAAATGACTTATAAGAAAAAGAACTGTTTGATCATTTAACTGTGTTTAATTTTTTGTCATACATAACAATACTTGGAACCACTTAACCTTTATTTATTCTAAATTGAAATGTTAAAAATAGAACCATTTGATCATTTAACTGCGAGTACCTGCAAAATATGTTTACAAATCATATATTTTATATATATATAAAAACAGGATTTGGTATTAAATTACCAACAAGGGTTGATAAACCATAAAACCGAACCAAAACAAACCAATCTTTCACACAAAATAAGCAACCACCCAAAGTTACGATATTTGTATACATGGGTACTTCAAGCTGTGTAATGGCTTGCGAGTTAAACTCTCAGACTATTATTAGAGACTTAGATTCTAACTGGGTGCTCCACACTTCTGTTTTTGTTCAAAAATATTCTTAATCAAAAGAAGAAAAAATTAAAAAACGAAAAAAAAAAGTTGCTTCATGGATATATTTACCCAACCCCTCCGTTTGGAGCAGGATGTGACACATGGTCTATTTGTTAAGCGGTGTAATGCTAGTTTGAATTCCAAGCTCTCCTTCTCCTAGCTGGGTTGAAAAAGTCAAAAAGCACAGCCTGTCCAACTATTTA
>OY757913.1:118455264-118712764 GCA_963585895.1 Sepioteuthis lessoniana | reverse complement strand
CCCTTATCCTGTACTAGTTACCTTAGAAAAGTTTAAAAAACAGTCTGCCTTACTATTTACCCATAGCTAGCGCAGGGCTAGAGAAAATAGATTCATACTAAGCACAGGGTGCATTAGAGTGAAGTGAAAACGAATCGGCCTCGTCCAAGATTTGTAATCGAGTTACCAATTCTCTTTGACGATAATCGATGCACTAAGCGCGCCTATTCGTGAACCCTTTGGGTACATACGAACTTGGGTTGATGAACACTGGACTAATGCCTCCGTATACGACCAGTACTTGTTAAATAAGGCTGTATTATTGAGTCTATAGAAAGAAAGTGTCTTATATACTATCAAATACGATAATATCTATAATGAATGAATGGATTTATTACACAGTGGAGATGCGTGTCATGCGCACTTTTCAAGGCAGTCACTATTAAATCTCCAACTTAAGACTCGTTTTAAAAAAAAAAAAAAATTCTGAATAAAGCTAAAGAGAAGATAGATATAATTTTCTGAGTAGGAAAATCTGGGACTGATTATGAAAACAGATTCTGAATCTAATTTCTTTAAGCTTGATATTTTTAATGGTTCCAGGGATATTTTCAAAGTGTAATATTTTCCACCTGTTCTTTAGTGGATTGATGTACTCCATTTTAACTTGAATTAAGTTCAGTCTTCTTTTCTTATCGTTTTTTTTTTATTTGTCGTCTTCAGTTTTTGCTTTATGTTGGCTGTAATTTTTTGTTTATGATATTTTAAAAAAATATCTGGTCTACTTTTGTCTTTTTTTTTTATTGATCTCTTTCTTTCTTTCTTTCTTTCTTTCTTTCTTTCTTTCTTTCTTTCTTTCTTTCTCTTTGTTTATTTGTATCTTTCGTTTTCTTTCATGACTCACTTTTTTATCTTATTTTATTTATTGAATTCATTTTCTCCTTTTGGCTTTGTCTCACTTCTCAACAACGTTTTTCTTGTTTCCCTCACCTTAAAAATGGCGTCTTAGTAGAAGAAAATACGTTAAGATCCTCTCGAGACCAACAAATGTATCGCAGAAAAGGGGGAATAAAACTATGTTTTTGTAATTAGGTTGGTGTAAATTTTTTGTTTCGTTTTATTATAAAGGGTTAGTATCCCTGAAGCAAAAATATACACACACGCACATACTGAGAGAGAGAGAGAGAGAGAGAGAGAGAGAGAGAGAGAGAGAGAGAGAGAGAGAGCAATTTGTATGAGTTTAAGAGGGATTGAGAGAGATAGAGAAACATACTGAGTAAAAGATATTGAGAGAGATAAAGGGATGGATATACTGAGAGATAAAGGGAGAGAGAGAAAGAAAAAGAGATAGATACACACAGAGTGAGAGAAAGAGAGAGAGAGGGAGTGAAAGATGGTGAGAGAGATTGTCAGAGAGAGAGAGAGACATAGATAGAGAGAGAGGGAGGGAGACAGAGAGTTTGAATTTGAGAGTGATATATAAAGAGATACTATGAGAGAAAGATATATATATATGTGTGTGTGTGTGTGTAGAGAGAGAGAGAGAGAGGAGAGAGAGAGAGGGAGAGAGGGAGGGAGGGAGAGATTTCCATGAAAGTTTAAGGACGGGAAAGCCGTGATGTATTTTTTCCGTTTGCAAATCCAGATATTTTTTTCAGATGTGTTATTTCTGTACATACTAAACTTAATTGCAAATGGTATGACACGAAAAGCGGACAAAAATCACTTGAAAACAGAACTTATCTAATCGCCCACGATAGGGAAAAGAAGACGTGTCAAATTACAATCACAGCGGAACAAGTAGATCACGTAAATGAAAAAAAAAATTCTTACATTTTTAACTCTTCAAAAACTAAGTAAAACAAAGTGATATCATCACAAAGTACCGAAAATTCTTACATTTCAGATTAGGCTAAAAACATTAAGAACATTGAAGTTCTTCGAAGATTTGTAGTGGCTGAACTTTGTAATACAGTCATTTCTTCAGATTAGTTAAGTACGGCGCAAGATCATAATAATAGAGCACTCTGTGAGGATAAATGGTTACGACTACTGGAGTCTTAGTTCTGAAATGATTGCTGGCACAAGATGAATGAATCTACTGGATTGGCGAATTTTATCTACACTACAGTTGGCGTTTAGAATATGCTTTCTCCATCCCCTCTTGCAGGTGGTAAAACTGCATCAAAAAGGGAATGTCCTGAGTACGACACTAAACTCCTTCTGATGATCTGGGGAATGTGGAGTACTCCTTCATTGCTATTACTACCAGGTCCACTCAGACCCGGAGTGGTAGTAAAGTAAGTGTTGTGTTCTGGTTAGTGAACAAAAGTAGTAGTAACAATAAGACAAACCACGATATGTGAGGAAAATAGTTATATTTACAGGAAAGAGTATTTTCAAGAGAGAGACTGTTAGTAATAAGAACATAGGATTAGTAATAGAGTAATGATATACTTCAACAATAGGAACGGCTCGTCTAGTCTGACTCGTAAACTTATTCCCAGACTGATCTCCGCTACTGCCATATATGGCAGATGGAACTGCTCATTATGCTGAAAAGGTAGATGATACCCAAAAGTAAGTAAAGTTGGCGACCGTGGTCGAGTGTGACCCAAAGGCTTCCTTTCAATAGCTACAACACCGATGATTGCTAGACTTTACTCTTGATCCTTACCTTATAGTGCTGAGTACTAAGCAAGGTAGCATCAAGTACCATTTTTTGAGTCTTTGGTATGACTCGACCTGGGATTGAACCCCGGTCTCCCTGGCCATTGGCTTACATTCTACTCATTAGGCCAATGGACCAAAGATTATTTGTGTTCGATGGAAATACTTGATACCTTTTAACTTAATTTGTATTAAGAATAATTGCTTGAAGCTATAATTCTTTATTAAGGATTATCGTAAGTTACTTGAAACCATATAACTGTGTGCAAACAAATGACTATTAGCCAATAGAGATACTGGAAATCATATAATTATTGGTATTAAATAGGAATACAACTGCACAAAAATTATAAATATAGAGGTAAAATGAACACAATTCTCTAACCACTAAGCATGAAATAACTCTTAATAGTTTGACATGACATTAAAATCAATCAATCAATCAGAGAATTTTATGTGTCGTATTTTTCTATTTACCTTGGTTTCATATGGTCAAAATCAGTATTTGCACAATTCCCCCTGGACCCCCTTTCCAACCCAGTCACGTCTGCTATTGTATTCTTTTTGGGCCATTCATTATTCCCTCTCTCTCGTTTTTTTTTCTCTCTCTCTCTCTTTCCTTGTAGCCTTCAATTGCTATTTTCCTGAGATCTCTCTATTCTAGCTTTTACATAATTGTTATCTTTAATAGCACTGTTCTGGGCTATGAAGAGCAATTCATTTTCTTTTATTATGTATCTTCAGCGCAGCCATCTTCCTATCATCTCATGCACAACCTTTTAGTTTGTATTATGAAGTGTCCATCTTGGTTTTCTTTTTCTTTTTTCTATATTATTATGCCTGTTTGGCTTTGAGTTATTTTTGTTGCAGTATCTATCTATCTATCTATCTAATTATTATTATTATTATTATTATTATTATTATTATTATTATTATTATTATTATTATTTCTTTGTGAGTTTTTCTCCTCATGAGTAACTGGTTGTTTTCCCTGAAGCCAAAGTGACAATTAGTTTCCTCTGTTTTTCAAAACTTGGAAATATTCTTGCCGATATGGTCAGTTCAAATGCTTCTTCGGATTTCTATTCCCCACCCCCACCTTTTCTTTTCTAGCTTTCTTAGGGATTTGTCCAAACAACTCCAAGATTAGTATTACCATCACCTTCATACTCTGCAGCCCCCCCCCTTTTTTTGTATTTTAACTCTCTCGCAACGTCCAGATATTTTCTGAGTTTTTATCTTTCGTTTATTTTAATTCGGTGATTCGTAATGCATTATTATTATTATCATTATTATTCTTGTTGTTGTTGTTGTTATTTTTGAGTATTTATATCTGTATTATCTAGTAGTTCTCATGGGATATCAAGTCACTTGAAATCTTCTTAATACTTCATCCTTTTCCTCAGTATCTCAGTTAATTCTAGTTATGTTGTCGCTTGGATGGCTTTAATTCTTCCTGTCTCTTAGCAAGACGCTTCAGGACTGTTTTAAACCAACCAAAGTGATGAGAACTAACTTTAGAGGTATAAACTATAAGAATGAAAGTGGTTCTTGTAATTTCCTAAGTACAGAAGAAAAATCAGAACAAGCTGGACTGGGTAGGGAAAGTGATCCACCGAGAATTATGCAAACGACTAAACTTTGATCATTCAGTCAAACAATATCTGGACAGACTAGAATTGTTATATACTCCTATGCAGATGCATGCAAACGACACAATAAGAAAGACGAGCGACGCAGTCTTTTAGAAAAATATACCTCTCACTTTATTGAAAGGGTTGTGTGTGAGAGGGAGTTGGAGACCGAACAGAATTGCAACATATTGACCCCCACTCTTAGGGCCATCAGCGTTTATTTCCCGTTTTCCTGGGCTGCTCGACCGGGGGCCTGGGGCCCAGCCTCTCTGGGTGCTGGTTTTCTCTACCGCATCTTTCTCTAACTGGTCTGGTCTCCAAACTAACTGACTTCCTGTCTTCACCGAGTTATATAATATTTCAACGCCCACCTTCTTGTGGGCATCACAAATTGCACTCATTCCCCCATTCACGGTCAAGGCTACACTCTGCTATTCCTCGACCGGATGCACCTGTTATTTACATAGGTGCATTTCCTATTTTGACAGTCCGGCCGGGTCGTTGGTCAATATACAACAGAATCTGTCCTGAAAAATAAGACGCATAATGTTCTGATTTCGAGATAAAATGGATCAACCAATTACTGTCCAGAAGACTAGACCTAATTTTAGTAAACAAAAGGAAAAATTATCAACAAATAAGCTTCGCTGAACAATCAGATCACAGAGTAGAAGAAAAAGAAAAACTTGATGAACACTCAGATCTTGCTAAAGAGCTGAAATTATTATGGAACATAATTGGGGCTCTTAGTACGATCCTAAAGAATTTGGAAAAGAGACTGAGAGAAGTGGAGATCTGAGTAGGAAGTGAGACCGTCTACACTACAGCACTACTGAGATCAGCAAGAATACTGAGAACAGTCCTGGAGAGCTGAGGATATTTGCTATTACTTGAAATTCAATAAAAACCATCCGTTATTACTGCTGTGAAAAACCCGTAAACAGTAGCAACAATACATAAAATTTTGAAAACAACAATGGGAAGAAAAACATCTATATGGATACTTAAGCCAACCAACCAACCAACCAACCAACCAAAGACATTGTACATGAGATGACCTGCAGCAAAAAGTTACGGAATATGAACGTGCCGTTGATACAAACCATAGTTAGAGCTCTTGCCACTGAGCCCGGGTGGACTGGAGGTAGTATTGTGACCGTTAAGACCACAGCAGTGCTAAAATCAGCTATGATACTTAGAATAGACCTAGAGATCTGAGATGACTTGCTATCACTCAAACACCAGTTAAAGACCACCAGTTAGATTTGGTGTAAAAAACCCGCAAGGGTATGATAATAATAATAATAATACATGAAGGTGACGGTGATACCATTTGTAAATAGTACACTTGGAACAACCTCTAAAGGGTTGGTAAATAGACTTAGAAATAAGAGGACAAGTAGTGAACATCTAAACAACAGTATTATTAAGATCGGCCAGAATACTGAGAAGAGTCCTAAAGGCTTGAAGAGACTCGTAGTCACTCAAACTCCAGTGAGAAACCAATGCTGGTGTGAAAAACTCTCAAAGGAGCAGAATAATAATGATAAACGTTGTTTCAATTGAGAAATTAAAAGAAAGCGAAAAACCAGATAGATACCAGGACCTTGCCGGACAGCTAATAAAATTATGGGATATGAAGGTGACAGTGATACCATTTGCACACGGAAACTTTAGAGCAATCCACCCCCCCACCCCGAAAAATTGGAACAGAGATTGGGATTGCTGGAGACGGGTGGAAATATTTTTAACTGTTCAAATCACTACATTGCTAAGATCGACAAGAATACTTAGAAATGTTCTGGAAACCTGAGACGATTACCGAAACTCGAACTCTAGTCACTAACTTGCAGTGGTGTGAAAATTCACAAAGAATGAAATAGATGGGTACATCTGCATCAACATTCTCACTTTCAGTATACAACGCTCAAATAAAATGTTTTTGATTGTAAATTTCTATACTATCATTCTATCAGTATATATATATATATATATATATATATCCAATCACTCCACCAGAGCAAAGATGTGATATTAGTTCAGTTTTTAAGCAGAGAACAGCTGGTTTAAATCTAGAGTTTTTCTTCTTTTAGGCTAGTTGCCTAACCAAGACTAAAGAATCAGTTCTGTCCTACTATTTACTAATCGCTGGGAGAAGTGAAGGGTTTGTATCATTCCTAAGAAGATTAACAAGAAGGGAAACACAAAATGCCTCGTCTAGGAATTGAGATCGAGACGCCGATTCCATTTCTTTCGTCGATAACCGTTACGCTAAGCGTATATATAAATGTGTGTGTGTGTTTTACATCAGCGGAACTGCTAAATATATAATCCTGAAAGGCCTAGAATTTTTCAGAAAAATATTTGATTGTAGATGCCATAATGGCGGCTTCAAATAATTTATTTTGTCACTATTATTTAAGCATTGTTGAATATCAAGATTTTTTCACTTATACAGACAATGAAGCTCTCATAAATTTAAAGATTATCACTAGCCATGTACAGAGGGCCTTGAACCAGACATTAGCTGTTTTTGAAGATTGATACCGTAAAAGGACATTTTCATATTCTTGATATCGAAATTTTAAACAAACATGTTTTTTAAATTTTGTCTCAATCATTTTTTGTTGAAACGTTTACGGTGTTTTGAAACAGTTTTATCGAAAAATTAATGATAGATTTAGTGCGGGCAAATTTATCATTAAAATTTTGGTGCAATTTTAAAATGGCTTTCTTTCTTGCTATACGTTTAAGACAAAATACCTTGATTGGTATACATTTAGGACAAAATACCTTGATTGGTATACGTTTAGGACAAAATACCTTGATTGGTATACATTTACGACAAAATACCTTGATTGGTATACGTTTAGGACAAAATACCTTGATTGGTATACGTTTAGGACAAAATACCTTGATTGGTATACATTTAGGATAAAATACCTTAATTGGTATATGTTTAGGACAAAATACCTTGATTGGTATATATTTAGGACAAAATACCTTGCTTGGTATACGATTGTGACAAAATACCTTGATTGGTATACATTTAGGACAAAATACCTTGCTTGGTAAACGTTTAGGAGAAAATACTTTGCTTGGTATACGTTTAGGACAAAATACCTCCATGGTTTCCAGAAATATGATTTTTTGGATTGAAAGGTTTTACAATGGGTTTTTAAAACTATTTTAAAAAATTGACTTTTCAAATGCCCGGTTTTTGATTAAAAAATACCGAAATATTCTGTATATCTAGAAAAATGAAAAAGCTGATATAGAACATACTACTCATATATATAATCAAAATTTTCTTAAAATTGCTAATATTTTGTTGATTTATAGTAAAATTCTATTGTTAAATTTAAATTACCCCCCAATGAGTGTCCTGGATATGACACTAAACAATCTGATGGTGACTTCCCAGTAATGCTGGGGCCTTGGAGAATATCGAGCATCCCTTCATTGTCATTGCTCCCTGGTCCACTCTGGCCTGGAGTGGTAGTACCTGACAGGGCTCTATCTATGGGTTTAATAGAACTATCGGCATAATTATGCTAAACTGAACTGTTTGATTAAACTGAATTGCTTGAAATAGAAATGTTTTTGACAATTAAACCGTACTTATGCGAAACTGAATTATTTAAAATAGAACTGTTTTTTGACATTGAAACTTTATTTACACTAAAGTGGATTGTTTAACATGGAACTGTTTTAACATTTAACTGTGTGTAAACAAAATCTATACTTATACTAAACTGAATTAACTGAATTAGAACTGCTTGACTAAACTGAATTGCTCGAAATAAAAATGTCTTTCACAATCAAACTGTACTTACTTTTAAACTGCGTTCTTATGCTAAACTGAATTATTTGAAATTGAACAGTTTTTGACATTGAAACTGTACTTACACTAAACTGAATAGTTAACAGCATGAATAAACTGAATAGTTTGAAATAGAAATGTTTTTGACAAACTGTGTACTCATACTAAACTGAATTGTTTTAAATAGAACTGATTATTTACAAAAAGATTTGGAATTAAATAACCTACAAAGGTTGATATGCCATAAAACCAAACTAAACCAAACCTATTGTTAATTTATCCAGTCGGCTGGGGCTGTAGAATATACCGACTGTTTCACCCCCCAATGTGTGTCCTAAATATGACCCTAAAAAATCTGATAGTGAGGTTCCAGTAATGCTGGAACTTTGGTGAATGTGGATTACCCCTTCATTGCTATAGCTCCCAGGTCCACTCTGATCTGGAGTGGTAGCATCTGAGAGGGTCCTATCTATGGGTCAAATAGAACTAAACTGTGTACCTATGCTAAACTGAATTGTTGGAAATGGAATGGTTTTTGACTTTGAATTGTGTATTTATGCTAAACTGAATTGTTTGAAATAGAACTGTTGTTGCATATTGACCCTCGACCGAGCCGTCAGTCAGAGACGCACCGGTGTAAATAAGCAGAAACAGTCACTGAAATTGTGAGCATTATGAAATAATATAGGCAGATTGATGCTTGTGAGTTGGAGGCAGTTGGAGCCAGTGAGGGCCTCTGTCAGAGCCAGCTTGCAGTCACTTAGAGCCCCTTTCTGGAGCCTGTGGTCCACACTAGGCCTTCGGTTGAGTAACCCCGGCAGAGAAACAAAAGAAGTGCTAAGTGGGGTCTTGAAAATAGCACAGCGTGCTATGGTCAAGAGAAGTTATGGGTCAATATAGCACCCTGTCTTTGTCTGGTTTCTCTCCGTCCGTCCGTTTCTCACCCCCGCCCAAGAATAAAAACACGGATATATCTTCATAAAGAGTTAAGCTCATTCTTCATTCATGTATCTTCCCTCATTATGAATATAAAACACTATTTTGTATACTAAATTGAATTGTTTGAAATAGAACAGCTTTGGGCATTTAACTGCGTGTAGAGAAAAAACTATATACTAAACTGAATTGTTTGAAATAGAACTGTTTATATGCATAAAATGGGTTTGGTATTAATAAGCCACAATAGTTGATGTGCCGTAAAACCAAACCAAACGAGACCAGACCAGACCAAATCATATATCTTTAATATATACGTATCATTAAATAAGTTTCCAGACTTTTTTCGTATTGGCACTTTTATTGATAGTACACGCATGAAACTATAGTCCCCTTCGAAGTAATCTCCTCCGGCTGCAATGCACTTGTTGTACCGTTCCAACAACTTCTGGAAGGCTCCATGGATGTACTCTTGTGTGAGCGTGTCAATGACCTTCGTCACAGCCTCTTTCAGCTCCTCAATTGTCTCATAACGACAGCCTCTGAGCTTAGGGAATAACCCAAAGTCACAAGGAATAAGGTCTAGACTATAGGGAGGCTGAGGAACTGTCTTGATACTCATCTGTGACAAGGATGGAGTTGTTGACTGGTGCATTGTCCTGGTGGAAATGCCACTGACCCGATTTGAAGAGTGCTGACCTCTTCCATAGGAATCTCTTCCTGAACTCCCTTAAAACCTCAACATAGTAACCCTAACCCTAACCCTTTGGCCAATCAAATCTGGTGTATTGACTTCCTTACTCCTCCCACACCTCTCATCATCCCTCACAGACTCCCTGCCTTCCTTGAATCTCTTATGCCACTCAAAAACTGATGCTCGATTCATGTAAGATCGTTGAAAAGCAGTCTGAAGCATTCCATACGTTTCTATGGCATTTTTTCCAAGTTTAAAACAGAATTTTATTGCATATCGTTCTTCTAAAGTGTCAGATTGCATTTTTGAAATTCATCAGCTGTGACAATCAGGATTTAGTAGAGTGTATTCCAATTGCTGCTGTAGCTGTTTATTTGAACGTGAAATCATAAAAATTGGTCAGTCATCTCATAAGATGTATAGCAATAACATAGTGAATTTTCAAGAGTTTACGTCAAGTTTAAATGCCCGTACAAAGAAGTCTGGAAACTTATTGAAGGCACCACGTATGTATAAAGATGATTTAGCATTGAATAACCTACAATGATTGATGTGCCATAAAACCAAACCAAACAAAATCCACTAATAAAAATAACTAAGTCAAATTGTATTAATCGATTTCATTTAGTTTGAGACTGTCATTCACTATTGATATTTGTAATATTCTAAACTTTTAATGTGTGTCAAAAGTCTAATAGATATTAAATTCACTCCAGTGTCGGACTGTTTAGAAGTCATAAATGGATTCCTGGCCCATAAACATGGTTCAATGTTTATAATATTTTTTGACAAACTTGGCATATTCAATCCAAATATCAATAAAACGGCCAATCGAGCCCCCTGTGCACAAACGGGTACGATAAATTAATTACGATTATAATTACGAATCCTGGAGCTGTGGATAATAATATTCTCAAATCACCAACCTATAAGACGAACTTCCTTAAAGAGAGAAAAAAAAAAGGTCCGTACTGAATGTTATCCTATTAACTGATGGGAATCCAATCAGGAAAAAGCTTCTCTTGTACAACAAGGAAGTTGGGATAAGTTACAGGAAATTGTAAACCAGAAAATCCAAAGTTAAGCTACAATGTGCCTATTCAGTTCTTAAAAGGATGACCACTTAGAAACAGCAGATACAGTAAGCAACCAGACGACTGTGTGCCAGACGAAGCAAAGTTAAGTAAATAAACACAGTAATCCAGATAATATCCTTGTAAAATGTCTCTTATACGTTAGAAAATTTGTTAATTTATGTAAAAAACAAATATAATATCAAAATAATCTAGATTGTCTTTCGAAATAAATAGAAAAGTGTACAACCTTTTAGAATTTTTCTACTGCACTTTATTCTTTATTCTGTTTCCTTGTTTACATTTAAGTCGAAGGAATCGTTAGTGGAGTAACTGTTAGCGTCATTAGAAATGGACTCAACGACACGAGTTCAAATCTTGAATGAGGCTGTTTGCTTTTCACAAAGCACTAATACCCTTGGGAAAGGCATGAATCCAACAAACCTATCTCCAACTAAGGGTAAATAGTAGAGTAGACAAGGCTCTTTAATCTTGGTATGGCAACCTGTCTAGGAAAAGGAAAACTGAATTCAAACCTATTGTACTCCACTTAAAAATTGACCTTGTGTCACATCCTGCTCTTGGCGAGGGAAGGGTTTGTGTGAAAACATACAATTAAGTCGATCAATTCTAAAACCATTTTTTAGTTTTACAGTCCGTGAAGGAAGAGAAAATTCTCTTTCCTCTGAGAAAAAAAAACCCCAAAGAAGGCTGAAGCATTGTGGTAGCAACAAATGCTGTAATCCAAATGACTATGTGATAAAGTTATATCAATAATAAAAATCAATATTAAGTCAAACATCACGAGAAATTCTAAGCCGTTGTGAAAAGAACCATCCTTTAATCTCCGGATAAATAAAGAAGAAAAGAAAATGATGAATTCTTGTTGGTAAAGAGAATTTTTTTGTGGAAAAATCAAAATCAAAATCTCAGTAAAGAAGATAAAGATGAGAAGAAAATAATAGGGTTATTTATAAAAAAAAAAAAAAAAAGAAGACATTTATGATGAACATGTGACCACAAATTATTTGAATACGAATGAAGTAATATGAGTTTTTTTATTCTTTTTATTACAGCCTACTGATTTCGATACTTTCACGTTATTCATCATTACGCCCTGAAGCTTAATCTCTCTTTATATATATATATATATATATATATATATATATATATATGAAGAGAGAGAGAGAGAGAGAGAGAGAGATAACATAGACATAATCATCGGCGCTGAATGAATTTTTCGCTAATGCAATCATCGTTTAACGTGGATCACACGCAGTAGGTGTTCCTGTATATACAGTTGCGTGAGGTGAGATGGGAAGGATGATCCAGTTTGTGGGGCATGATGGGAAGGGAGTTCGAGTTTATTTATGTGGCTGTACTGTGATTATTAAATCTGTTTTGTTTAATCTATCATTTTCTACTGGTTTTTATTTTTTATTTATTATAACTATTCCTTGAGAGTTTTTCACTACAGCTTTAGCTGATGGTCTTTCACAGGGGTGACAAGCCTCTTCAAGTCTTCAGGACTCTTCTCAATATTCTGGCTGATCTTAATGCTGGATGATCTCCACTAGTCTTCTTATTTTCAAGTCCTCTAGTCCTTTAACCAATCCTTTTGATGACTGTACCAAGAGCACCAATTACAATTAATATGACCATATCTTTCATGTTCCACAGTTTTTCAATTCCCTAGCAAGGTCAAGGTACTAATCCTTCTTTTCGTTTTCTTTCAAATTTACTCTGTAGTCAGCCGGGACAGCAAAGTCTACGATTCTGCAAGTTCTCCTTTTTTTTATTGATTATTATAAGGTCTGGCCGTCTGGCTGAGATTAGGTAATCTGTTTGTATGTCAAAATCCCAGAGGAGTTTGTGTGTCTCATTTTCCAGGACTGATTTTTGGTTGTGCATATATCATTTGTTCGTATAGTCAAATCTCAATTTCTTGCACAATTCTCAGTGGATTATTATTGTTACTCCTTGAGAGTTTTTAACATCATTTTTAGCTGATAGTCTTTCACTTGAGTTTGAGTGACAGCAAGTCTCTTCAAGTCCCCAAGACTCTTCTCAGTATTCTGGCCGATCTCAAAAATGCAGTAGTTCGGATGGTTTCCATTTGTACTTTTATTTCCAATCCCTCTGTTCCTCGTATTAATCCTTTGGTGACTGTACCAAGAGCACCAATTACAATTGGTATAAACGTCACTTTCATGTTCCACAGTTTTTATTATTATTATTATTATTATTATTATTATTATTATTATTATTATTATTATATTTTTTTCAGAGTTTTTCACACTAGCGTTAGTTAATGGTTTCTCACTGGAGTTTGAGTGACAGCAAGTCTACTCAAATCTCCAGGACTCTTCTAAGTATTCTGATCGATCATAATGATGCTATAGTCTGGATGGTCTCTACTTGTCCTCTGATTTCTAAATATCCAAGTCCCTTTATCAATTTTTTTGAGATTTTTCCAAGTGTGCCAATTACAATCGGTATCACCGTCACCTTCATGTAGCAAAGTTTAGTTCATAAGCAAGGTCTATATGTTTATTTCTCTTTTCGCTTTTTTTTTTAGTTTTACTCTATGGTCTCCTGGAATGGCAATGGTCACCTTTCGGCAGATTCTCTTTTTTTTTTGTTGTTGTTAACTATCACTAGGTCTAGTCGTCTAGCCGAGATTAGGTGATTTGTTTATATTTCAAAATTTCTGAGAAGTTTGTCCGTTTCATTCTCCAGAACGGATTCTGGGTTGTGCATATACCACTTGTTCGTATGATCAAATTTAAACTTCTTGCACAGTTCCCAGTGGATCACATTCTCCATCCAGTAGGGTTTAGTTTTATACTCTTTTAGCCCTAATTTGCTGCATTTATTATCATCATATAACGGGCCATTGACCTAATGAGTAGAGTGTTCGCCAATGGCCCAGGAGACCGAGGTTCAATCCCAGATCGAGACATATCAAAAACTCAAAAAATTCTACTTCATGCCGCTTTGCTTAACATTCAGTATTAATTGCCGAGCAATCCAGGGTAAGGAGTATTGCCCTTCCCTACACTTCGGTGTAGTAGCTATTGGAAAGGGAGCCTTCGG
Source organism: Sepioteuthis lessoniana (assembly GCA_963585895.1). Classification (NCBI taxonomy): domain Eukaryota; kingdom Metazoa; phylum Mollusca; class Cephalopoda; order Myopsida; family Loliginidae; genus Sepioteuthis; species Sepioteuthis lessoniana. The sequence continues at coordinate 118,698,859 of OY757913.1, read as the reverse complement.
ACCACACTCAACTAAGTTTGCCTACTTTACTTTACATATTTACGAGGATCATTAAATAAGTTTCCAGACTTTTTTCGTATGGGCACTTTTATTGATAGTACACACATGAAACTCTTCGAAGTAATCTCCTCCGTCTGTAATGCACTTGTACCGTTCCAACAACTTCTGGAAGGCCCCATGGAAGTCCTCTTGTGTCAGCGTGTCAATGACCTTCGTCACAGCCTCTTTCATCTCCTCAATTGTCTCATAACGACAGCCTCTGAGCTTAGGGAATAACCAAAAGTCACAGGGACCAAGGTCTGGACTATAGAGAGGCTGAGTAACTGTCTTGATGCCCATCTTGGTCCAATAGTCTGTGACAAGGATGGAGTTGTGGACTGGTGTATTGTCCTGGTGGAAATGCCACTGACCCGATTCTAAGAGTGCTGGCCTCTTCCATAGGAATCTCTCATTGAACTCCCTTAAAACCTCAACATAGTAACCCTAACCCTAAACTTTTGGCCAATCAACTCTAGTCTATTGACTTCCTTACTCGTCCCACACCTCTCATCATCCCTCACAGACTCCCTGCCTTCCTCTTATGCCACTCAAAAACTGATGATCGATTCATGCAAGATGGTCTAAAAGCAGTCTGAAGCATTCCATACGTTTCTGTGGCATTTTTTCCTAGTTTAAAACAGAATTTTATTGCATATCGTTCTTCTAAAGTGTCCTCACATCCAGATTGCATTTTTGAAAATCACCAGCTGTGACAATCAGGCTTTAGTAGGGTGTATTCCAATTGCTGCTGTAGCTGTTCATTTAAACGTGAAATCATAAAAATTGGTCAGTCATCTCATAAGATGTATAGCAATAACATAGTGAATTTTCAAGAGTCTACGACAGTTTTAAATGCCTATACGAAAAAAAGTATTGAATGCATCACGTATTATCATTATTTTCATTATTATTCCTTGTGAGCTTTTCACATCAACGTTAGCTGATGGCTTTTCACTGGAGTCTGAATGACAGCAAGTTTCCTCAGGTCTCCTGGACTCTTCTCAGTATTCTGGCAGAACTTAATTCTGTGGTTTGGATGGTCTCCGCTCGTCCTCCGATTTCCAATTCATCCAGCCCCTTAACAAATCTTTGGGAATTTGTTCCAAGCGTAGAAATTACAATTGCTATCACTGTCACATTAATGTTCCATAGCCTTTTCAGTTCTCTGGCAAGATCGAAGTACTTGTTTCTCTTTTCGTTTTCTTTGATTTTCACTCAGTTGTTCATATTTACATTTTTGGTGCGATTGTTTCTTAAGAGCATTTTTCGTATGTTTTTTGTTTACAAACGGTCCTTTCGAATACGCTTCCTTTTTAAACATAGTCCTTTAACCCATACATTGGACCCTAACAAGTACTACCACTCCAAATCAGAGTGGACCTAGGAGTAATGGCAATGAAGGTATACTCCATTCTCACCAGAGCTCCAGAACTGTAGCCTCACCATCAGTTGTAGTTTAGTGGCATACTCATGACACCCCAATTTTTTGGTGCAGACTTAACACCTATGAAAGGAATACAATCACCGAGAGAGATTTTGTAAATACTGTTATGTAGCTAAAAACTTACTTTATCTAGTTGTGTTATAATGTTTCCTGTGTCAGTGGTAGTTTCCGTAGAATCTAATATGAGGTATTCGGAGAGGCCTTCGTATCAGATTTCTCAAGGTCTTTATGATGGATTTACCTTTCTTGTCTGTCTTCTGCTTTTTTGACATTAAATCAAATGAAAGGGAGAAGCAGTTATGTTTCTTAAACTGTTCTACCCATTCAAGTACACCTAATTCATCAGAATTACTACTTCTTCTCAAGGAAAGGAAGAATTGTACTTGAGTTTTCCCTAATCCAAATATTCAGCTTTAAAAGATTCTTGACTTTGTTGGATGACCTCTAGACGACGCGAATTTAACATGTCATTTCCAGTTTTATGGAAATGACAGTCCTTTAAGCAGAAATAGGAAGCCAATAAAAATGAAGAGAAATGAAATTCATTCAAATGAGAAGTGACTTTCGATTCTCCAATTCATACGGTTTGGGTATTTAGTTTAATTAGCTTCAGGATTGAAAGGAAAGAGTAACTTGTGTTTACCATAGATCTATCGATCTCAGTCTGTTCATATCTATCTATCTATCTATCTATCTATCTATCTATCTATCAAAAGTTCTTTCTTTTTCCTTGCTTGCGATTTCAGTTTTTCTCTATCACCTCATTTTCTTTCTTTCTTTCTTTCTTTCTTTCTTTCTTTCTTTCTTTCTTTCTTTCTATTTAATTCAGTCAATATCTTTCTACCTATATAAGCCATTCGAGTCTCTTTCTTTCTTTCTTTCTTTCAGTCTATTTCTATTTGTTCATTTCCATTTACCACCCCCTTTATCTTTATCTTTATTTGATAATTTATTCTCTTCATTTTCTCTCTCTTTCTCTCTCACTCACTCACACACACTCTCTCTCTCAAGAGAGAGAGAGAGAGACAGAGACAGAGAAAGAGAGTGTGTGTGTCTGTGTCTTTCACTCTCTATTTGATACTGTTCTTTACTCGTTGTCTTTCAATCTCCTGCCCTGATCCTATAAGGTTTCGTCCATCTCGGGTCATTTCTGTGGACGCCTGATTTCTCATCAACTGTTAATTTCGCACACAATGACTTGGATGCAAATAATTACGATTGCAGCAGAGCGAAGTATCAAGGAGGAAATCTTCTGATGTCAATTAAATGAGGCTTTCAAATTCAACAACAATCGACATTTGGACACAGGTCACGTAGAAGCATCCCACGAAACTACTTACATGTGAAGGTACTCAACTATTTTTGCATAGCCTGACTTCTCGAGTGCCTTACGAGTCCGTTTGGTCTTGTTAAACACCACTCAGTTGTTCGTTTGTCTTTGCACAGTTGCGCATGCGCAGGCATATACACATGCGCACATCCGTATATATTTTTGTATAAGTCATTATGATGTCGAGGTCGACCTTTGAGTTAGGGTCACAAAATCATTAATTCATTGCCAAAGTTTTGAAGCCTAGTGTTGCACCTAGTTCTTCCAATTACATTTGAATTTTAATCCTATATACTCGTGTAAAAGTCGATCTTGCGTATTGGTCGACCCTTGAATTATTGTTTTGAAATCATTAAGTCATGAAATTAATTTTTGAATCCAGGGTTTGCTCCTAGTCCTGTCCGATATGTTTAAATTTCAACTCGATGAAATTAGTACTCGTGTATAGGTCGACGCCAAAAACTTAAAATTTTCACAAATTTCATTTTGCTTCGTAACTCGGTTAGACTATTCCACGACTGCAAAGAACTGAGTATCACACTAATCATAATAATAAGGGATAAGCCCTTAGTGAGATTCGAACTCATGTACTCTTTTATCACAAAGAGGCCAGGTTATCCGTACTTTTATCTTTATAAACTACGCTATGAGAGCCACAGATAAAGAAAAAACCTAAATCATATCGATCACACAAATTTACCTTCGATCTATGGGTTGCATATTTGTTACTGTTGTTTTTAAACACCAGTAGTGTTAATAACATTGTTTATCTATTTTTATTTAACTAGCACGCAAGGAATACAAGACTAGGCAAGACTGGGAGGGAAATATGATCTACAAGGAATTAAGCAAAAGAATAAAACTTAATCATACCGATGGATAGTATGTATACAAACCAGAATCTGTGCACGAAAATGAAATGGATAAAATTCTCTGGGGTTTTGAGATACCAGTAGATCACCTTGTCCCAACCTGAAAACCAAACCTCGTTTTAATTAACAAGAGAAAGAGAACTGGTTATTTGATGGATTTTGCCGTTCTAGTTGATTGGTTGGTTGGTTGGGTTTAATGGCATATCAACCTCTATAGGTTATTTAATGCTAAAGCCTGTTTACACATATGTACGGTTTGTAAACACATAATTTAATGATACCATACTAAAACCAAACAAACACATTTACTCGCATACGAATAAGTATTTTCAAGTATTTCTATATGACATTAGTTTATTTAGTGATGATAGTTTTTTAATTATTATTTCTCACTATTTCTACTAATACAAACATAATGGTATTTCTATTCAGCAATAATTTGCTTTCAGCTGATTAATTTGTTGTGTTTTCCGGATTGTAACCAAGTCTATATTTTCTGGTATAACCCGGTCTCTTTCAAGAACGACAAAACATTATCCGTGTGGACGTTCTAGTTGACCAGAGAGCGGCTATGAAAGAAAGCAAAAAATAAACAAATACATGGACCTTGTCAGCTGAAAAAACTGGTGTGAAGAACTCACATTTAATAATATCAATAATGATGATCGTGGTGAAATCTCACACGAGAAGACCTGGATATGGCTAAGAAGGGGAAACTTTAAACTTTAAGAGTTTAACTGAATCTCTTCTAATTGCAGTTCAAAATAACTATCTTAAAGGGAAAGTAGAAAAGACGCAACAAAATAGCTAATTTAGGTGATAGAGACGAAACAATTAAACCCATTATAAACGAATATTGCAAATTAGTGCAAAAAGAGTCCAAGGCTAAAAACAACTGGGTGGAGAAAGTGATCCACTGGGATTTGTGAAAAAAAAAAAAATTTGCCCTAACTACCAAATGGTATATACATAAACCAGAATCCATCCTGAAGAACACACAGAATTCTCCAGGATTTTGATATACAAACAGATCACCTTATCCCAGCCAGACGACCAGACCTAGTGATAATTAACAGGAAAAAGAGAACCTGCCGAATAGTGAACTTTACCGTCTAGGCGGACCACAGTGAAAATCAAAGAAAACGAAATGCGAGACAAGTACTTGGACATTGCCAAAAAATAAAAAAAAAGCTGTGGAACATGAAGGTGACGGTGGTACAAATTATTATTGATGCCGGTGGAACGGTTCATAAAGGACTGAAAAAAGGGCTGAAAATATTGGAAATTGGGGGACGAATCGAGACAATCCAAACTTTGTTAAGAACGACCAGAATACTGAGAAGAGTCCTGGAGACTTGAGAAGACTTGTTGTCTCTTAGACTTCAGTGAAAAACTCGCAGGGAGTAAAATAGTAACAGAAGCGGAAACTATCAAACAAACGAAGATGAAAGAAAATTTAAGAAAGGAGTACCACAAAAGAAGAAGAAGAAAACATATCGAAACAAAATTGAAATCTAATAAAAGGAATAAATACCTGAGCAGTGTCCCCTGTCAGATAGGGACTATAGAACGAGGAAATTAATCATGACGCACAAGGCGAGGTATTATATTCACAGAGTTTATGTGACAAAAAAGAAAACGGAAGAAAACTCGCCATCGTAGATGCAATAATCCATGAACCCGAAGAATATACAAAAAAAACAAACAAAAAAAATCCCAAACAAACAAAGACTGATTACAGCAGACAGTAAAAGAAATATTAATAGAAGACACACAGAAGAAAAAAAAACAAATGAAAAAAGCAAGAAAATGAAAATAAGAAGAAAAAACACCCGGATGGATACTTCGAGCGACAAACTATGGAAATTACGCAGGAGATGAATTGTACATGACGAAGAAACCTGAAGGGAGAAACTGAATCTCTTTTCATAACAGCACAAAATAATGTCATAAGAAATGATTATATCAAAGAAAAAAATGGATGATACGCAGAAAAATAGCAAGTGTAGGTTTATGCGGTCACAAAAATGAAACGGTTAATCACACACACACACACACACACACACACACACACACACACATATATATATATATATATATATATATATACGTGGTACATTCAATAAGTTCCCAGGCTTTTTTGTACAGGCATTTAAAACTGTCGTAGACTCTTGAAAACTCAATATGTTATTCCAATACATCTTATAAAATGACAGATCAATTTTTAGGATTTCAGGTTCAAAGGAACAGCTACAGCTGCAATTGGAATACACCCTACTAAAGCCTGATTGTCACAGCTGGTGATTTTCAAAAATGCTATCTGGATGTGAGGACACTTTAGAAGAACGATATGCAATAAAAATTCTTTTTTAAGCTTGGAAAAAATGCCACAGAAACGTATGGAATGCTTCAGACTGCTTTTCGACAATCTTGCATGAATCGAGCATCAGTTTCTGAGTGGCATAAGAGATTCAAGGAAGGCAGGCAGTCTGTGAGGGATGATGAGAGGTATGGGAGGAGTAAGGAAGTCAATACACCAGAGTTGATTGCCCAAAGGGTTAGGGTTAGGGTTATTATGTTAAGGTGTTAAGGGAGTTCAATAAGAGATTCCTATGGAAGAAGCCAGCACTCTTAGAATCGGGTCAGTGGCATTTCCACCAGGACAATGCACCAGTCCACAACTCCATCCTTGTCACAGACTATTGGACCAAGATGGGCACCAAGACAGTTCGTCATCCTCCCAATAGTCGAGACCTTGCTCGCTGTGACTTTTGGTTATTCCCTAAGCTCAGAGGCTGTCGTTATGAGACAATTGAGGGACTGAAAGAGGCTGTGACGAAGGTCATTGACACGCTGACACAAGAGGACTTCCATGTGGCCTTCCTGAAGTTGTTGGAACGGTAGAACAAGTGCACTGCAGCCGGAGGAGATTACTTGGAAGGGGACTAGAGTTTCATGTGTGTACTATCAATTCAAGGAAGGCAGGGAGTCTGTGAGGGATGATGTAAGGAAGTCAATAGACCAGAGTTGATTGGCCAAAGGGTGTCCGTGGTGTAATGGTTATCGTCGTAGGAAATGGACAGGGCGATACGAGTTCAAATCCTGGACGAGGCTGATTGCATTTCACATAGCAATAATATCCTTGAGGAAAGGTATGAATACAATTATTCTCCCTCCAGCTATGGGTAAATAGTAGGGCAGACTGAGTTCTTCAGCCTTGGTGAGGCAACTAGTCTAGGAGAAGGAAAACTCTGAATTCAAACCTGTAAAACTCCGCTTAAAAATTCACCTTGTGTCATATCCTGTCCGAGCGGAGGGGTTGGTAAATATGGATTGGCCGAAGGGAATCCGACTAGGTTAAGGTTACTATGTTGAGGTTTTAAGGGAGTTCAGGAAGCGAATCCGTCGGAAGATGCCAGCACTCTTCAAATCGGGTCAGTGGCATTTCCACCAGGACAATGCACCAGTCCACAACTCCATCCTTGTCACAGACTATTTGACCAAGATGAGTATCAAGACAGTTCCTCAGCCTCCCTATGGTCCATACCTGCTCTTTTGGTTATTCCCTAAGCTCAGAGGCTATTGTTATGAGACAATTGAGGAGATGAAAGAGGCTGTTACGAAGGTCATTGACACCCTGACACAAGAGGACTTCCATGGGGCTTTCCAGAAGTTATTGGAACGGTACAACCAGTGCATTACAGTCGGAGGAGATTACTTCAAAGGTGACTCGAGTTTCATGTGTGTACTGTCAATAAAAGTGCCTATACGAAAAAAGTCTGGAAACTTATTTAATGATCCTCGTATATATATATATATATATATATATATATATATATATATATATATATATATATAATAAAAGATAAAGCGCAAATAAGAAAATTGCATAAAAAGTGCTTAACACTATTAAGAGAAAGAGAGAGAGGAGGAGGAGGAGGGGGGAGGAGGAGGAGAAAAAAAAGCTAAATTGAGTTATAACGTATTTCCGCCGTTTTAGTCATCTATTTTATTCTGTGGTTCTCTTGGGACAATTTTGTTCAACAGTCTAAGTATCTGAACCCATTGACTTACCCCAAATTATGACCGTGACATAATACGCTGTATTTCATAAGCAAATGGGGAAAAAGTCGGGGTATTATAGAGCAGCAAAGACCCTTTATATTTTCATTGGATTAAAACAGCGAACGATGTGATTCTGAGTCATATTTTCTCGGTTTAATATCATCAATGTCAATCGCCTTTTGAGTAACATCCTTGTTACTCTTCTTGTATTTAGTAACCCAAGTTCTGTATCACATGTAACATGCCTTATTTTAGTTTTTTATTACTTTAACTTTTCCTTTAGGCAATTTTGGTTGGTTGGTTGGTTGGTTGGTTGGTTGGGTTTTTTATGCCATATCAACCTTTATAGGTTATTTAACGCCAAATCCATTTTTATGAAAATAGTTCTATTTCAAACAATTCAGTTTAGAATAATTACACAGTTTAAATGTTAGTACATTTTAATCGTGAAAGACATTTCTATTTCAAGCAATTCAGTTTAGTTAAGCTGTTCAAATTCAACTAATTCAGTTTAGTATATGTACAGATTTTGTTTACACACAGTTAAATGTCAAAACAGTTCTATCTTAAACAAATCAGTTTAATGTAAGTACAGTTCCATTTCAAATAATTCTGTTTAACAGTTTTATTTCAGATAATTCAGTTTAGCTTAAGTACACAGTTTAGACGACAAAACAGTTCGATTTCGAACAATTCAGTTTAGCATAAGTACGCAGTTTAAATATCAAAACGGTTCTATTTTAAACAATTCAATTTAGCATAAATACACAGTTTGAATGCAAAAATCAGTATTGTGAAGGAAGCACGGTTTAGTTCTATTTAACCCATAGATAGGACCCTTATCAGGTGCTACCACTTCGGGCCAGAGTGGACCTGGGAGCGATGGCAATAGAGATTGTTTAGTGTGATATCCAGGACACTCGTTGGGAGGGGGTCTTACCCACTTTTCAGAGGTGCAGTCAGTGTATTCTACAGCCCCAATCGATTGAACCAAGTTCTATTTCAAGCAATTCAATTTAGCATAAATACAGATTTTAAATGTCAAAACAGTTCTATTTCAAGCAATATAGTTTAGTTCTATTTGACCCATAGATAGGACTCTATCAGGTGCTAGCAAGCAATTTTGGTCTACTCATCGTACAACAACAATTAATGAAACAATTAATATACACGCATATTTTAAACTTTCCCTCTATCATTTGATGTTAGAATTCGCTATGCAGAGGGGGTAAGACTTCTCTCACCCAAAAATAGGTCTCTTCAATAGGACAATCATCGCAACTGATGGTGAGGATCCAGTTTTCGATGTCTGGGGAGTGTTGAGTACCCCTTCCTTGCCATTACTCCCATTCTGACTCGGAGTGGTTGTACTCATTAGGGTCTCTTCAAGGAGTCAAATAGATGCTTGCAAATTCGATACGACCGTGTGCAAAAAAAAAAAGACTTCTTAAGAAATAATTGTACATAAATTAAATATGAACGTGCAATGAACCTGATTCCCTAACCTCAAGGCATAAAATAAGTCTATAAGAATTGACATGCCGTTAAAATCAATCCGTCAATAAGTTCCTCATCGATGAGTCAGATATTTATTTTTCTTTCTGTTTTAACTTCATTTTGCTGTTTGGAGTGATAGAATATTTTGATTTAAGTGAATAGAATTGAATGATTGAATTTAACAGCATTTAAATGCTGTATAATTCAGTGATGTACTGATATGAAAACACAGGCGAAAACAGGCAAATACAAATACTGGCGGACTCTGTTATTTTAGATAAGAACGGTTTATTTAATTCCTGGCTTCTGCTCATGGCGAGACGAGGAAAGAGATACAATTCTTAAAAGGCTATGCAAACCATACAATGGTGACGCGCGGCGCATCTTATGATGATTAAGATCTCAATTCATATCCACCGGTCGAGGTCCGAAAAACTTAACTGCCACCGCAACGGTAGAAAACTCAACTCCCTGCCACCATGGCAGAAACTCAACTCTCTGTCTCCATGCTCCAACCTCAACTGACTCTTTTTCAAAATCCTCAAATTCTCAGGACCATCTTTTCCCGGTATGACGTCATCCATACTCCAGCCCTATTTCCTGTCCGGGGGTTTATTATGACAGTGATGATTGTCATATCCTTTGCGCGCGAGTGTAAACCTGCACCCAATGACTATGCACCTGAACTCTTAAACCGAATAGTACAAAGCCCTACAAAACTGAATGATAAAATATAATTAACGAAAAATGATTAATATAAAAAGATCATTCCTTAATTATATAACATAAACTCGTCTCATTTAGAGGTTAGGGAATTACATTCCTTGAAAATTTACATTTATATTTTTTGTGTCGTTTTGAAAGAGTTTTTTTTTCCACTCATTTATATGATACTGAGTATTCTTAATGCAAACAATTACTGTTGCATGGTTTCAAGTATTTCTTTTAAATACTAATAATTTATTCTCAGTTATATAGTTTCAAGCAATTGTCTCTATTTAATGTTAATCATTTCTTTCCACACAGTCATTTGGTTTCAAGTAACTAATGATAATACTCCTTTGAAAGCCGTTTTAATATCAAGCAACTATCATTAATACAAATAATTTTCAGTTTTCTAGTATTCCTATCTAATACAAATAATTTGCAAACAAGTTTATTTGATCCGTAGATGGGACCCTAACAGGTACACTCACTTTAGATCAGAGTAGACCTTGGAGTGATGGCAATGAAGGAGTACTCCACATTATCAAGATCACCAGGGTTAGTCATCAAATGCTGTTTAGTGTCATATCCAGGATACTAGTTGGTGGTGGGGTCTCACTCCTCAGCAGAGATACAGTCGGCGTATTCTACAGTCCCCGCCGACTGGGTTGAAAAGATATTGATTAATACCTTTCTCAAAAGCATTAGCGGGAAGTGAAACGCAGTAAGCCTCGTCCAGGATTTGAACTCTGGTCGTCGTGTCCATTTCATAAGATATGAGCTTCCAATTTTTTGTAAATAGTTGGAGTATGGAAATGGAGCAATGGTTGATGGCTCGGAAACTGTAATCAACCTGCCGAGTTCGAATTCCGGTCGTGGCCGTATGCGATTACTTCGCACAAATAACATTTAAAAAGGCATGAACTCCTCTCTTCTTTTCCTAGTTATAGCTAAAATTGCAGGGATATATGGGATCTATAGCTTTGTTTACAACTAATCTTAGAGAAGGAAAACTTCGAATTCATGGCCATTTGGGTGATAGATTAGTGACTCCACCTAATAAAAAAGAAAAGAAAAAAATATTGCTATAAAAACTAAGACTTTTGTAATATTGTTAGCTAGTGGTATTGGGGTGAGAATTGATAATTTGTTAAAAAAAAAGCCAACATCCGGAAGAAAAATGAATTGAAAAAGTTAATCATCTCATCTGGAAGGCGAGGTGTAACAAGATATGTTTGATCCAGCATCCTGGACTGAAAACTGCAGCTAACTGGACCTTACCGAGGTCACCAGACTCATTCGACCATCTAAGTGTTGGCGAGTGCTGACTAAATAATACCAGCCACGCGAGACGGAAGTGAGGTTGGAGTGTTCTGTGGATCCAATAAAAGGTTTGATTTGCTCTTTCTTTTGATGGTTGGGGTGCGAGAAAACAAACGTTCATGTGTACAGAGAGCGAGGCAAGATTCAAAGATATGGGAAGAGCCAGTTGCAACTTGAATGGAGAAACTATCCATCACATTGTGTCTGTTCATTGATCATTTCCACTTGATTCCACAACCTGAGCAACTGAACGCAGAGAATAAAGCCACAGAGGTCCTAACGTTTCTGGTAAGTTGTGTCTTTTGTGCTTCTTCTTTCCCATCCGGTGACAAGCCATCAACCACATAGCAGTTATCAGGGATCGATGCTCAACAGGTTTAGTGAGATGGGTGGAAGGGCTGGAATTTCGGTAAAGAATCGAAACTCTCCACAAACTAACACTATTGCAAAAAGACAAGAATATTGCGGAGTGCTCGGGTCCTGAACTGATTTTCTTTTCTTTAATCTCCAGTCTAAATCATCAGTGGATGGCAATCTGTTCTTATCTATCTATCTATCTATCTATCTATCTATCTATCTCAGTCTGTTCATATCTATCTATCTATCTACCTATCAATCTCTGTCTGATCATATCTATCTATCTATCTATCTATCTATCTATTTCAGTCTGCTGAATCTATCTATCTATCTATCTTAGTCTGTTCATATCTATCTATCTATCTATCTATCTCATTCTGATATCTATCTATCTATCTATCTATCTATCTATCTATCTCAGTCTTATATCTATCTATCTATCTATCTCAGTTTATTCATATCTATCTATCTATCTATCTATCTATCTACTTTTTACTAATGTTTTGGTTTCGATGTTTCCGATTCTGTGATAGATTTCCACTACATCTAATCGCTTCGAAAAGCTTTGTGATTCACTTGGGCGCAATTAAAACTTTCACATTTTAACGATTATTTTCAGATATTTGGAAATGTCCAGATATTTTACAGCTTTTCTTTCTTTCGATTTCAATCGGGAGTTTTCTGAATCAAAGTTAGACGTCATATGATCGATGGTTTCTTTTATAGGATTCGATTTACTGACACACACTTATATGTTTGTGCTCATGATCTGTTTTTATTAGTTCCACGATCGATACTTTTCTGATCGACGTCTCTTGGAATATACTTACTGAATCCCTTGCAAAAGAATAAGAATCATTCCAAAAAAAAAGTTGTCTTGAATATTACCCTAAACTGAATTCGGTGGTAAGGCTTCTGTTCTGTCTTCGAGAGTGTGGAGACAGCACTTTATAACTCTTATTTCTAAGTCCACTGAGCAATAGTACCTGTTTGGGTCAAAAAGGTCTAGTTGAAAATTATTAGTATGCGATAGAAACAATATCACTTTGTGCAAATTATTTAAAAACAATGATGTATTGAAGAAAAAAGGTGTGATGTAAAGTCCTCGGCACAACCAAGAAGGGAATTACCTTGTGGAATTAAATATACACGCTATTCCATATATTCGTCCTGCAGTTTAATGCACTTTGCATATCAATTGTCTAGTTTCTTTAATTTTGAAAATTAAATTAAAAAAAGATTACACTTCTCTTTTCGGCACCTCTAATTATATTTTGCTCCTTTCACCCCCCAACACGCATATATATATATATATATATATATATATATATATATATATATATATATATGAGCGTATGTATGTATATATGTATGTATTTATATGAACTGTTTAATCACTTAACTGCTATAACAATCTCTTGTTCATGTGCTTTCTATGAGCAAAAAGAAATAAACATAGTCTACCCGGAACAAAGTGCTTTTTCAAATAATAATAATAACAAAGAAGAAGAAGAAGAAGAAGAAGAAGAAGAAGAAGAAGAAGAAGAAGAAGAAGAAGAAGAAATGATGGTAAAATATCAAATGATAATAATAATACATGTTTAAAAACAAACAAATGCAGTAAATAGAAAAATTTGGAAACGCAAAAAGGAAAAAGAAATAAGAAAAAAAAAAAAGAAAAAGCAAATTATAAAATCCAATTTCTTTTTTTTCCAACTCTTCCCGCGGATCACAAAACACTGACGACCCCTGGCGTGAAAACTTGTCGTTTTCCGCAAGTGTCAGTATGCCATAACTTGACGTTTTATTCTTTTGGATGCTGACAGACATTCAAGCCACCCCCATGTCGTCAAACAACTTCTTCTTCTTCTTCTTCTTCTTCTTCTGCTACTACCACTACTACTACCATTTATAATAATACGAAACTGGGACAAACACATTTATTGGGGCCTGGAAACTAACTTAATTCCATGCATCTGGCAATACTAAAAAAGACTGGTTTGAAGTCTGTAATAGGATTGCGCTTTTTGAGTGACGGTCACCCTATCGGAAAAGATAAAAGCCTCGTCCAAATGTCTGCTGCCACTTTTAACGCAATTCTACCCCTAGCTATATATATATATATATATATATATATAATCGTAGAGTTATACGTAGGATACGAGTTTAGTTCCCAAATTTTGAATAACGTAAACCCAATGGTATTTAGTAATTACTTCTGCAATCATCTGACGCAAAGTCCCTCATATGGTGAATATCCTTTTATATACTGTTGTCTGGGACATGATAAAAAAGGTAATCTTGTTTATAAAGCATTCTGGGAAGGGCACTCCGGGAAGATATATAGAAGATAACAAATTAAACTTAATATACGAAATAAATAGATTAATTAATTAATATGATATAATCATGAAAGCAACCATGCAAAATAAATTAAACCGCCCTTCTCAGAATGTCCTGCAAACCAGATTACCCTTCCCATCATGCATTAGTAAGAAACTGCCTATCATCAATCACCGATAGCTCTATGTCTACGCAATTCAAACTTGAATCTATTTGGGTCGTTCAAAAAGTTCTAAGCCTCTCTCAGAAGGTGTCGGAGAAACAATTTTATTTTTCAACCTAATCTCTCTTGACAGCAATGCAATTGGTCCAACGATGATCAACCATTCCAATTCTACTATGGAAGAAGTTCGCATTCCACTCCACATAATCTCATCGTTGTTTCCAAAATGGCAATCACGCCATTGAGATTTGAGTTTAGGAAATGTCAGATGGAGCTAAATCTAACAAAGGACAAGAGGTAGCCATTCAAAGCCACAGTTGGCAGATTCAACTTCTGCAACCTGGACCAGTGCGAACGAGCGCGTTATCCCAGAGCCAGAGCATACCTACCGTTAGCTGCCTTCTACGTTGGAACTTGATTGCTTTCTTTAGTTGTCTTGATTCTGATACATAGCACTGTCCCTTAATAGTTTTCCCCTTTTTCAAACAGTGTGTTGGGATTTCGTTTTCAGAATTAAAAAAAAAAACAAGCAGAAGTCTTTACTTTGGCAAACTATGCTGCCGGCTTGAATTTCTTCAGAGATGAAGAACTTAAGTGTTTCCACTGTTTGTCTTAAATCTTTTAGTCCCGTTTAAAGCGGTGAACTTAGGTTTCATCTTGAGTAATTAATATGCTGTGGAAATTCTTAGGGTTAGCCTGGAAGTGAGTTAGAAGATTCCTGGAAATGTCAGCACTTTTCAGTTTATGCTTTGGCGTCAGCATTTTCAGGAACTATTTTGCAGACCGTTTGTTCATCTCCAAGTTCTCAGTTAAAAGAGTGTAGACCGAACCAGAACTATGCATTTAGCAATCTGCAGGACATTAAGACGTCTTTCGTTCAGAACCATTCGGTGAACAGCATCTTACTCATCAGTGGTTGAGGTTTTTCAATGACCTGACTGAGGATCATCTGTGCCGTCCTTGTTCCGATTGAATTCCGCTGTCCACTTCTTCTCAGTTGCATAGGAACTTCTGCTGAGACTTCATGACTGCCCGGGCACCAGTTTTGTCCATTTTTAAATTGGTTGGTGGGTTGGTTTCTTTTAATGGCATATCAACCTTTGCAGGTTATTTAATGCCAAAGACATTCTCCAAGAAGAACCGTAGTGGCACTACATCACCCATAGGTGGGAGGATAAAGGGGGTTCATGCCTTTCCCAAGGGTATTTCCCCGAAAGTGAACGTAATAGAGCGACTGGAGTTCGAACTCGCTTACTACGATTCCGGTGTTCGTCGCTTTAACCATTACACCACGAGGACACCCCCCTCTCTCTCTCACACACACACACACACATATATATACTCAAATGATGTAGTTCTCAGTATTTAAAGATAAAGAATGCTCATTATCAGTGATAGATTATTTGCATTTACATTTTCACTTTGATGATCGCATAGATTAGAGAGTAATAGTCACCTAGTGCCTTTGACTCTGTCTATGCTACCCTAAACATATATATATATACATATAATTTCCTCAATAACACCCAAGCTTAATGTATCCTGGATACAGACACAAAAACCTATCTGATGGTGAGGTTCCAGTTCTAGAACCCTGGGAAGTGTGGAATACCCTTTCATTGCCATTACTCCCAGGTCCACTCGGAAATAGATATGTTTAAAATATTATATAACTCCCATATAACTGTTCATTAATTGTATGAAGAATAGTCAAAGCTATAATATAGGATTATTTTGAGTTACTTGAAACCAAATAAGTTTTTTTTTACAAACAAATGACTATTATCAAATAGAAATAATTACTTGAAACGATATAATTTTTGTATTAGATAGGAATACTTGATATCATATAACTGTGTGCAAAAATTCTTATTAAACAACAATACAAAAATGTAAATTTAAACATGCAATGAATGCAATTCCCTAATCTCTATCCATTACCCAGGACGGTTTGATATGCCCCTAAAATCAATCGATTAATCAAATCAAACTCATAACCTAATGGTGAAAAAGTATTTTTTAAACAAATATTTATTTATTTTTTGATGACATATGCACATTCCTCTTCCACACCAGACGACATCGAAGTCATTTCCATATCATCACACCATACACTTGCTACAATATTTTTCCCAGCTGTTGTCTGAATAGTAAGAAGTCCATCATCATCATCAAAGAATACCAACTGTACAGTCGACTCTATCACCATTGAATGAAAGAAAAGAAGGAAAGAATGGAAAGAAAAAAGAGAAAAAAAGAAACGTGAAAAGAAAAGAGAAAGGAAAAGAAAAATGAAAGAAAGAAAAAAAGAAAAAGGAAATTGAAAGAAAGAAAGAAAGAAAGAAAGAAAGAAAGAAAGAGAAATAAAGGTGAGTGAATGAAAAGAAAGAAAAAAGTGAAAGAAAGAATACTGAAATAAATCAGAAAGAAAAGAGAAAGGAAGTGAAAGAAAAAAGAGTAAGAAAAGAAAAGAGAAAACAAAACAAGGGAAAGAAAGAAAAGCAAAAGAAAAGTAAAAAGAAAGAAAGAAAATAGAAAACAAGTAATGGAAAAGAAAGAAAAGTGAAAGGATAGAAAAGAGAAAGAAAGAAAAAGGAAAGAAAAGAAAATAGAAAAGAAAGAAAAATCAACGAATGAAAAGAGGAAAAGAAAGAAAGTGCAGAAACTTATTATGAGAAAAGAAAGAGAGAAAAGGAAAAGGAGAGAGTGAATGAGAGAGATTGCATAATATAGTATTCCAATATTTATTTCATACAGAAGTTTAAAAATTGTAGTCTCCAAATTATATACAATCATTTTTTCTTGACAATCATTTTCAATGGGTAAACATTTTCCCCGATCAAGTACAACCAATCCGAGTCAGTAGACCCGGGAGTAATGTCAACTGAGGAGCTGACTGCATATTTCTAAGATCTCCATAACTGGAGCCTGAACATCGATTGTAGTTTTGGATAATGCCCAGTTCAATTCAACTTAGATAATTTCCATAAAATATGGCTTTGCTTTTTGAGAAAATTTAGTCTTGTCCAACGGAGAATTGATTTAATTTGATTTGATATCAGGTCTTCTTCTTCTTCTTCTTCTTCTTCTTCTTCTTCTTCTTCTTCTTCTTCCTCATCTTTAATAGCAACCGACTGCATCTGAACATGAATTAAGGATGGGACCATCTGTAACGTGACTTTTATTTTTAAACTTGATTGAGACATGCGCGCAAGCAGAAGTATATATGCATTTGTGTTCAATGTCTGTGCTAATAGACATCTACAGAGTATTCGATTGTGTGTACAAGGAGTGTTCAAAAACTAATGAGACTAAAGCTGTATTTTCCCAAATAGAAATGAACCACGAATGAAACGTTAATATTCTTCGAAATACTAGATAGGTTTTAAAAGTATCAAGACTGAAGTGGTATTTGCCAAAACAAAAATTAACGATAAATTTAATGTTAATTTTCTTTAAAATTGTCCCCCTTACCATTCATCACATATTTCAATGAATTTACCCCTAGTTGAAGCTCTTCTGAAACTTTTTTAATTGGTGTGAAGTTGTGTCGTTATATTTCATCTACCATTCTCTACATCCTCCATTTTTTCCTTCGAGATGAATTTTCAGTTTAGAAAATAAGAAAAAGTCACATCTATCTTATGTGTTGCGAGCATGAAGGGTGATACACTTGCATAATCCTGTGTTTCGTCAAAAAGAATCTCCTTTAAAAAGGTATTGAAATTAGCGCTTTAAAAAGAATTAAAACAATACGTTTCAGATGCATTAACTTGGAAAACAGAATTATGATTTGGTGGGAAGTTCGCATTAAACTTTATTTGTTCATCATCCAAATTTTCGAGATATCAGAAATAAAAATGAAATTCTTATTAGAATCCTTCACTTCTTCCTAAATGGAATTATTGCTATTTTCATGGATCACTGTTACAACAGGATACTGACAGGTCAATAAAATAAGTTTTATACCAAATAGAATAATGAAACTGGAATCAAAATGAAATAAGTTTATTTCTCTTCAAAATGACATCAAATGAAGTGCTGCACATTTTTATTGAGTTTCGAGAAGCTGTAATCACCAAGACAGAAATTAACAATAGATGAAACGTTAATTTTTTTCAAAATAGTCCTCTTGCAATTCAACGCACTTATTCCGGCGTGGTTTTTATTAGTCAAAGCACCACTGAAACTATTATTTTAGCATGATGTGGCGTCGCCTTATCTTTTATACGTTTTCGGCGCCCAAAATTTTACCTTTGAGATGAATTTTCATTTGAGGAAAAAAACCGCATGGAGCAAAATTTGATGATTATGCGTTTACCCAACCCTTGCCCTTTGAGCAGGATGCAACACATGGCCAATTTTTAGGTGGAGTACAGCTGGTTTAAATTCAGAGTTTTCCTTCTCCTCGGCTGGTTGCCTTACCGTGACTAAAGAACCCAATCTGTCGTAAGATTTTCTCATTGCTAGGGAAACATACAGATACATGCCGCTTATGAAAGCATTAGAGCTAGGCCTAGTGGATATGAAGTGCTGCATTTGCACTATTTTGTGTTTTGTTAAAACCTACAAATAAAATGTATTAAGATAACTAATTACAAATCATTTTGGACTGCTACATGGCCATATTTATGGACTGCTACATGGTCATACTTATGGACTGCTACATGTTCATACTCATGGACTGATACATGTTTATATTTTATGACTGCCACATGGCCATATTTATGGACTGCGACAGGGTCATATTTATGGAGTGCTACTTGTTTTTATTTATGGACTGCTACATGGCGAAATATTTAGGCTGCTACGTGTTTATATTCATGGACTGCTACATGGCGAAATTTATAGGCTGCTACGTGTTTATATTCATGGACTGCTACATGGCGAAATTTATAGGCTGCTACGTGTTTATGTTCATGGACTGCTACATGGCGAAATTTATAGGCTGCTACGTGTTTATATTCATGGACTGCTACATGGCGAAATTTATAGGCTGCTACGTGTTTATATTCATGGACTGCTACATGGCGAAATTTATAGGCTGCTACGTGTTTATATTTATGGATTGTTACATGTTCATATTTCTTATTACAAAGTTTCAATTTTGTAGAGTTTGTAAATAAATAATACCTAATAATATACCAATTCTCTTTATAAGAACTTCCGATATAATAGTGATAACGATAGAATGCTAATTAAAATCCTTCAATTCTTCCTAAATAGAAGCATCAATATCATCGTGGATCACTGCTACAACTAGGACCCAATGGATTCACGGGTTGCCAAGTTTATAACTGAAGGACAATATTAATTTTTGAGTGCTTTTTCTTTCTATTTATTTTGGTTGATTTTCAATGATTATGGAAAGACAAATCTTTATTTCTGATTCTTGCTGTTTATCTAAGAGTCGTTAAATGTTCACCCAAGTGTTATATGGTCATATGCAGATTCATGCAGAAAGAATCACAACGACACAATGAATAACAGACGAGCGAAGGCTTCTTTAAAAAAATATACCTCTCACTTTATTGTAAGGTTTGCGTGTGAGAGGGAGTTGGAGACCGAACAGAACTGCAATATATTGACCCCCACTCTAATGGCCATCAGCGTTGTCTCTTTCTCGTTCTCCTGATGCTCAACCGAAGGCCCAGGGGCTCAGCTGTCTGCTGAGTGCTGGCTTTCTCTACCACATCTTGTCACCAACGGATCTCCAAAACTACTGGGGGTCCCAAAGGCCCCTTCTGCCGGGTGGCGGCTTTCCCTATCACACTTGTCTCCAACTCGTCTGATCTCCAACTCGTCTTCACCGTGTTATATAATAGTTCAATCGCCCACTCAATCGCCCACTCAATCTTTGGAATAGCATGTTTGATCGTCATCAAGCGGAAATAACTGTCATGCAGTTCAGAGGTCACTCTCTTCCGGTGCATCAGTCTATTTTGTCCCATTTCGTCAGCCAAATCCACCTACGCGATTTCTTTCGATTACTGGCCCTTGGTATGTGTCACTTCCTTCCGGTGCATCATGTTGGAATGGCATGTTTGGCCGGGTCGAAGGTCAATATACAACACAAGGAAA
This sequence comes from Sepioteuthis lessoniana, assembly GCA_963585895.1. NCBI lineage: Eukaryota > Metazoa > Mollusca > Cephalopoda > Myopsida > Loliginidae > Sepioteuthis > Sepioteuthis lessoniana. Next base: position 118,678,640 of record OY757913.1, on the reverse strand, counting down.
AAAATGACTTAAGTATTGATATCAAAAGCAATGAAACAAGATATAAAATAAACAAAGATTAATAATGATACTATATCAATTTAGTGGTACAGACAATCAAACAACTATGAACATTAGTATTTCAGGAGGTTCTTAAAGGCGAATTGGTGAGATAGTTGGTGACTTCTGTCGTCTGTTACTGACCTCATAACACGTTCACATTTAAGGAATAAAAATTGATGGGTTTTATTTAATTTTTCATCTCTTCCTACTGTTTTTCCTTTTCTCTTTAATCGATTTGATCTTTTTAAATAGAATATATTCATTTTTTCTAATTTATTTCTTTCATTTTCTTCTTTCTTTTCTGTGTTTTAAGCAGATTATTTACCTTTTCTCAACCTGATTTTCTATTTCAAGTTTTTTTAGAATTAATATTTTCCTTTTTAAAAACGTTTTCTTCAGCCTTTTTTTTTCTTTCTTTGCTTTCTTCCTTTTTCCTCTCCCTTCTTTAACGTTTGTCTTATTTTTCTTATTCTTTCATTATTTCCTCCAGCTTTCTCATTTTTTCGCTTCTTTTGATCTTGAGAACTGGCTATAACTGTCGTTATCTCAGTTTATTGAGAATCAATTCAATATTCTTGTTGTATAGCCATGACCAACTATACAAACACTCAATACATAATCATAACAACACAATGAAGACGAGCGACACAGTTCTCTAGAAAAATATACCTCTCACTTTATTGAAAGGGTTGTGTGTGAGAGGGAGTTGGAGACCGAACAGAACTGCAACATATTGACCTCCACTCTATTGGCCATAACCGCGTTTCTTTCCCGTTCTCCAGGGCTGCACAACCGGGGACCAGGGGGCGGGGGCCTGAGGGCCCACTCAGCTGGGTGCTGGATTTCTCTACCGCATCTTCTCTCCAACTGGTCTGGTCTCCAAACTAACTGTCTTCCTGCCTTCAGCGAGTTATATAATAGTCCAACGGCCACCTTCTTGTTGTGGGCATCACAAATTGCACTCATTCAGCCCATCGACGGTCAAAGGTACACTCCGCTATTTCTCGACCGGATGCATCTGTTATTTACATAGGTGCATTTCCTATTTTGACAGCCCGGCCGGGTCGTTGGTCAATATACAACATTCTTAAAGAACTTATTAATTGTAGCCTTTTGTCATACTTAGTGTTTCATACCTTTATAATTTCCTTCTGACTTCACAAAAATCATTGATTCTTCGTTTCTGTTTTTCCTTCTTTCCTTCCTTACCTTATTTCTTTTTTTTTTCTTTCATTTTCAGACTTTCCTCATTGTCCACTTGCTTCATTTCTAAATCTCTTTTCTTTTTGGTTTCTTATTTTAACTCATTACTGCCGACTTCTTTCCTCTTTTCTTTTCTTCCTTCCGTTTTTCCTTTTCTTCTTTTCTTTTCTTCCTTCTTTACTTCCCTTTTTTTTCCTTTCTTCCTTCTTTCTGTTCTTCCCTCTTTTCATCTTCTTTCCTTCCTTCTTCCCTTCCTACTCTTGCTTTCTTTCTCCCTTCCTTCTTTCGCTACTTTCGTTTTTACTTCCTCCTTTACCTCTTTTCTTTCTTTCTTTCTTTCTTTCTTTCTTTCTTTCTTTCTTTCTTTCTACCGTTGCCATTTTTTAAAATTCCTTTTTACATATTTCTTTACTTTCTTCCTTCGTCTTTCTTTCTTTCTTTCTTTCCTTCATCCGTTAACATTTTTAAATCCCTTTTTACATATTTCTTTCTTTCTTTCTTTCTTTCTTTCTTTCTTTCTTTCTTTCTTTCTTTCTTAGCTTTACCATGTCAGAATCATTTTTTTCCTTTCGAAATTTCTCTCTGACTTTCCCTCTACCGACCATCTGTTGAAAAAAGGAATTCCTTTCCAAATCGTCAATGTCACTTCTCACAGATCACCCCCTAACCCTGACACCGCTCCCCACCCCCAATGTCTACTCCCTTTAAAAGTCGAATGCAATTTGGCTCAACAGCTTAATGGATTATGGTCGTGAGATTGTCCGATGCTAAGTGGGCTCATCTCTTTTTTTTTTCCATTCAAAAAAATCATCCGGTGATGTCCCAGAAACTTCACAACTGAAATTGGAGGAAATTATCGCATATAACAACTAAGAAAATGCATCTTAAAAAAACTGGCGAGTGGAAAATATTTCATTGTATCCGATAAGAGCTGGTATTATGGATAGAAAGCCGGTCACTTCAGTTAGGAATGTGTGGAACGCAAAGTATATGGTGTCCTTGGAGAGAAAGAAAAGGCCAAAAAGTATTAATGTATCAATGCATTAGACGAGAAATTACTTTGCAGGAAGGGGAGGGTCATTGCGTATTTGTCACCGACGCTTTTATAGCAAAGATGAGTAGAAGTAAAGGTTGCGATTTGTATGCAGATTTTCAAGAGACGCATGGTAGCTTAATTGACACATACACTTTGAACACCCTTTTATATGGCCTTCTCTATATTAAATTAAAGTTTAGAAATATAAATACATTCCAAGGCCGTTTGTAGATGAGCAGGAATTTTAATCACCCCACTGTGAAAAATCTGTTGGATATTACGTATTGATAAGTGAATAATCCAATAACTACCTGAGCAGTCTCCGTGGTGTAATGGTTAAAGTGCTGGACTACGGCCTTGAAGTAACCAAGTTCAAGCACCAGTCGTGCTATGATGTTCCGTCTCCGATGATTTCACTTGGTAAAAGTAAAGAAACCTCTTATCCTGCCAGCTCCTGTTCTTTTTTCCAAGAAAAGCTTTGGCATTACATAACCCATTAAACAAAACCAATAATTATCTGCATTTTTCAGAATATTTCTCTCAAAACGACTGTGTCCTGTGTATAACACTAAACTGCACCAGTTGGTGAGGCTTCAGTTCTGGAGCTTTTAGGAATATGGAGTATATCTTCATTATCATTACTCCCAAGTCCACTCTGACCTGGAATAGTAGTACCTGTTAGGGCAGCATCTAAGATTCAATCACTTACACAGGATTATAATTAGTTATTTGAAGCCATACAGCTGTATGCAAATTATTCATATTACATAGGAATACTGAAGAAACAGTATTACTAATGTTAAATAGAAATACTTAATACCATTAAACTGTGTGCAATCAAATGATTGCTATTAGATAGTTTTATTACTGTTAGATAGGAAAACTTGTAAACATCTAACTAAGCACAAAAAAATGAGCTCGTTCAAGTAAAGTGTTTAGTTCTATTTGACCCATACATTGGGCCCAATTAGGTGTTACCACTCCGGGCTAAAGTGGACCTGGGAGCGATAGTAATGAAGAGGTGCCCCTCATTCCCCAAAGCTGCAGCATTCCTGGAATCTCACCATCAGATTGTTTAGTGTCATGTAAAGGATATTCATTGGGGGAGTCTTAACCTTCTGCTGAGATGCAGTCGGTGTATTCTACAGCCCCCAAATTCTTTTTTGTTTGCATTTAAAATGATTTAAAAAGATATGTAACCATTAATACTGATGAAATATTTTATGATTTTTTGGGTCTCCAAATTTTTTGTTTTTGACAAAGTAGTCTTCAGTTACTGAACAATTTTTTTCTGGTCATGGTAATTCAATTCACAATATAATTCCTCTACTTAAAAAAGAAAATGTAGATCTATATCCTTGCCCCCCTTGAGGTCATGATAATTACGCGGATGCGTATTTTCAATCCTCTTGGGATGACGTGGCCCTGGAGGTGACCGTGTCCTCTGTAAAGAGTACGGATGTAACTTGCAAGACACATTTGGGTTAATTGACCGCGCAATTACCATGATTAGTTGATTTGGCGTCACCCCTACCAATGTTAGTGAAGAAACTGAACTCATTGCCTTCTACGATGAGCTATCCTACCTAGTGCGTAGCATTCCGAAACACAACGTTCTAGTCATTGGCGGAGACATGAATGCCCAAATCAGAAAAAACAGAAATCACAAATACAGCCAACAATATTGGTGGCAGTTTTCACGTCTGCACGTTTTCATGTCTGAAACTCGTCAAACAGAAATGGACAACATCTAACAGATTTGACGATAGAAAATAGATTAACATGCCTCAATACAAACTTTCAAAAAAGGGAGGGAAAATTATGGCTCTACACATGAGCAAACAATACTAAAGCACAGATAGACTACGTCTTTATAAACAAGAAATGGAAAATTAGCGCAATGAATTGCGAGGCATACTCCTCATTCGAGGGTGTGTCATCCGATCACCGAATTGTCACGGCAAAAAATACGACTGAGCCTACGAAAGAACGCCACCCAAATAACAACCACCATACACTATGACTGGGTCCTTCTTAATAACAAGGATATTAGAGATGAATATGTGTTAGCATTAAGAAAAAAATTCGTTGCACTACAGGAGAGGACAGAAATACATATCCTGAATGACGAATATGAGAATTTTGTCAACACCCACTTAGAAGCAGCAGCGAAATACACACCAACAACACTTAGAACTAAATCGAGAGTCCTATGGGAGACATTAGCAGTTAGAGAAAAACGAGCAGACGTGAAAACTGCCACCAAATGCAATAGGAAGAACCCAACTAACACAAATGTCCTGAAACTAAAAAAAGCACAAAATGAATTAGCAAGCATATACCTAAAAGAACAAACAGAATGCATACAAAATAAGATAGATAAGATTAGAGACTCAGTGGAAGATAGGCAATCTTGGATAGCATGGCAAACGATTAACGAAGTGAGTAGAAGGAAGAGCACAGCCAAAGCTAAAATGAAAGCTACAAACCAACAAGAAAGAATAAAACTGTGGAAACAGCATTTCGAGAATCTACTCGGAAACCCACCAAAGGTTACAAAAGAACCAATCACGAGAATTATTAGAAAGCAATTAGACATCAAACTAGGACCGTTTGTTCTAGAAGAACTCGACTCAGTACTTACAAAAATTAAAATTAGAAAAGCCGCAGGGCTTGATGAAATTCCCCCAGAAATATGGAAGACCAGACAATTCGGTGACATACTGCTCCGACTCTATAATGCAGTTTATAATCAAAATCCGATAGACAGATGGATGAAGGGATGCATCCTCCCTTTCCCTAAAAATGGCCACCTCGGATTAGCCAAGAACTACCGAGGTATAACACTTACATCCATAGCAGCCAAAATATACAATGCCCTACTACGAAACCGCATAGAACCCAAAATTGACAACATTCTTAGGAAAAACCAAGATGGCTTCCGAAGAAATAGATCCACGACCTCACATATTGACTATCCGTAGAATCCTTGAAGGCGTACGTGCAAAAACCCTACAGGCGACATTACTATTTGTCGACTTTACCAAGGCCTTTGATTCCATTCACAAAGGGAAGATGGAACACATTCTACTAGCATGCGGCATACCTAAAGAGACCGTCGAAGCCATAATGATTCTCTATAGAAACATCGAAGTAAAAGTACGTTCTCCGAATGGAGACACAAACTACTTCGCCATTGTAGCAGGAGTACTGTAAGAAGACACACTTGCCCCATACCTCTTTATCATCTGTCTAGACTACGTGCTTAGAACATCGATTGATAAAATCAAAGAAAACGGCTTCGAGCTGACAAAGAAAAGAAGCAGAAGGTACTCCGCAAAAGCAATTACCGACGCCAACTACGCCGATGACATAGTGCTTCTGGCAAATGCATCCGCCCAAGCCGGAACCCTACTGCATAGTTTGGAACGAGCCACTGCAGGCATTGGCCTCCATGTCAATGCGCACCAAACGGAATACATGTGCTTTAATTAAATAGGCGACATTTCCACACTAGGTGGTAGCTACCTGAAACTAGTTGACAAGTTTACTTACCTAGGAAGCTGGGTCTCCTCAACCGAAAAAGAAATCGATACGCGACTTGCAAAAGCATGGACAACTACCGATAGACTATCGGTCATATGGAAGTCAGACCTGACCGGTTAAATGAAACCCAGTTTCTTCTTAGGAGCGTCGTGTCGATACTGCAATTTGGATGCCCTACATGGACGCTGACTAAACGGATGGAGAAAAAGCTTGACGGCAACTACACAAGAATGCTGCGACACCCCACAAAGCAGCAGCTGTACAGCCACCTACCTCCTATCACGAAAACTATCAAAGTTAGATGAAACAGACATGCAGGACATTGCTGGAGAAGCAGGGATGAGCTCAGAAGTGATGTTCTCTTATGGACCCCCTCACATGACCGAGCAAAAGCAGGGCGACAAGCTCGAAACTACATACAGCAGCTCTGTGAGGATACAGGATGTAGCCCTGAGGACCTGCCAGAAGCGATGAACAATTAGGAGGAGTGGCGAGAGAGGGTCAGGGATATCTGTGCAGGTGGTACGACAAGATGATGACGATGATGTGTCCTATATGGACTGATAACTTAGTGGTAGAGTTTCGGCCCTGCAATCTGTGGTTCCCTGGTTCGATCTCCAGTCGTGGAGATCACGGAATATACTGTTGATGAGACCTATTAAGGTCGAAACTATTGTTCAGTGTTTCCGTCTGTCGTGCATCGGTGTTCGCCGGATTTTTTGGTCATGGTAATTCAATTCACAAGGTTTTTTTGATAATTTTCGAAAAACAGCAGCGTTTAAATTCAAATTTTTATTTACCCTCTAAAAATTTAACGATAAAAGAATGTAAGAATTCACGTGTAGCAGAAAGAATTTCAAATTATTGTCTGGCGCAGGAATATTTTGACTGTTTTTGTCCCGAACTTATATTTTCGACCAATGAGAATATTTCATGCCATTCTGCCCGGGTCACTTCCCCGGGCAACTATAAAAAGGCGTCTTGCAATATTTTTTTATTTAAGAATTTTTTTTTTTATGTTTAGATAATTATTTAAAAAAAATGTAACCTTAAACACTTGAGTAGTTTGAAACATTATTATAATTTTATTTTTCTAAAGATTTTTTTGAAAAATAAGAAAATTAAATAAAATTTTTAATTACCTGTTCAGTAACTGTGATAAAAAAATGTATCCGTTTAATTAATTTTCTTTTTTTTATCCCATAAAAATGTAACAATAAAAAGAAGCTAAGAATTAAAAAAATACGTGGTGCCTTCAATAAGTTTCCTGCCTTTTTTGTACAGGCATTTAAAATTGGGGTAGACTCTTGAAAATTCACTATGTTATTGCTATACATCTTATGAGATGACTGACCAATTTTTATGATTTCATGTTCAAATCAACTGCTACGGCAGCAATTGGAATACACCCTACTAAAGTCTGATTGTCACAGCTGGTGAATTTCAAAAATGCAATCTGGACGTCAGGACACTTTAGAAAAACGATATGCGATAGAATCCTATTTCAAACTTGGAAAAAATGCCACAGAAACATATGGAATGCTTCAGACTGCTTTTCGACCATCTTGCATGAATCGAGCATCAGTTTTTGAATTGGCATAAGAGATTCAAGGAAGGCAGGGAGTTTGTGAGGGATGATGAGAGGTGTAGGAGGAGTAAGGAAGTCAATACACCAGAGTTGATAGGCCAAAGGGTTAGGGTAGGGTTACTATGTTGAGGTTTTAAGGGAGTTCAGGAAGAGATTCTTAGGGAAGAGGCCAGCACTCTTCAAATCGGGTCACTGGTATTTCCACCAGGACAATGCATCTGTCCCCAACTCCATCCTTGTCACAGACTATTTGACCAAGAAGGGCATCAAGACAGTTCCTCACCTTCCCTATAGTCCAGACCTTGCTCCCTGTGACTTTTGGTTATTTCCTAGGCTCAGAAGCTGTCGTTAAGAGACAATTGAGGAGATGAAAGTGGCTGTGGCGAAGGTTATTGACACGCTCACACAAGAGGACTACCAAGGGGCCTTTCGGAAGTTGTTGGAACGGTAGAACAAGTGCATTGCAGCCGGAGGAGATTACTTGGAAGGGGACTAGAGTTTCATGTGTGTACTATCAATAAAAGCGCCAATTTTAAAAAAAGTCTGGAAACTTATTTAATGATCCTCGTATGTCTTTATTCTTAGGTGGGAAATTTGTCTATTAATTCAAATGAAAATTATTCATTTATTTGATGAATAGTTTATTTCTTTAAAAAATGTTTTTAAATTAGACTGATTAAAAATTAGTATATTTTGTTCTGAGAAGTATGAAAATTATTTGTTTAAAAATCAGTTTTTGAATTATCAATCAACAATGATTTCGTTTGATTTTATCAGGCACTTGTGGTGAAATGGTTATCATCACAGGAAATGGACACGGTGACCCGGGTTCAAAACATGAACGAGGCTGTTTGCACTTCACTTTGCGTTAATACTTTTTGGAAAGGGATATATCAAACTATTCTCCCTCAAGTTGTGGGTAAATAGTAGGGAAGACTGGGCTCTGTAACCTTTGTATGGCAAGCCTTCAAGCAGAAAGAAAACTGATTTCAATCTTGTTGAACTCCGCTAAAAAATTGACCTTGTGTCAGACCCTGCTCGTGTGGAGGGGGTTGTAAATATATATAATAACGTTTTTTTTTTCTGAACCAAAGATACTGGGCTTTGATGATATCAAGTGGAACATTATTCAATCAAAACGGAGATTGTCAGGTATTATGAATATTTCATTTATAATTGTATAGTGTCTCTTAGTATAACTGTTAATTACACAAGTACATTTGAGGTTTATGAAAGAGAATAGACCAATAGTTATGTCGAGATCTTTTATTCGCGAAAGAATGCAACGTTCATTAAATGCATAGAAAAAGAATAAAAAAGTTCAAATCTTATGTATCAACCGATTGTTTTATAAAAGTGACTCTAACGATAAGACAGTAAAACTTAGGTGTACTTCATACTGTCGTATAAGTCACGAGGCTACATTGTACTCAGACATTAAGCGGTTGAAATGAATAAATCATACATTTGTCTCATTCAAGCATCGATTCTTTTGTGTTGTGTCAGCCGTTTTCAAAAGATGAACGTATTTTGCATATAACTTTACAAACCCGTGAGAAACAAATTGAATGGGAAATTTTCTCAGCTCATACTTCCTAACAAGTTGACAAGTTTTGCTTTGGTTTGATACGTTTTCATTCTTGCAGTGTTCGGCCATCTTTGTTAACTACCAAAGATTCATATGATGAATCAGGACATTGAAATTTTTCACTCAGAGTATATTTTGAGGAAGCTAACACAGATTTTAGATTTAAAATGGTTTAATCACAAGTTGTCAAATATTAGGTTTAATTCATCTTAAGCAACCTTGGTAGGATGACCCATCTCTTGTCAATTTGGGTAGGAGTAACCTTCTTGTTTTCAAGCAAGATAGTACAAAATTGAAGGATGTGTTCCTAATCGCTGAAGATTTCCATATCCTGTATCCCTCTATTGCACTAAAAGTGCGAGTTGCCTTGACGATTTTGTATCTGAGTCGGCGGGAACTATATTTTTAATAGGTTAAAACTCCGTTTAATAATTCAACATGTGTAGCATCCTGCCAATGGAGGAGAAGTTAGAAAAATACCTGGGATATATAAACTTCTATTCTCTCGAGTGAATAATGGCTAATGTGCTAGACAATGAGATCACAGGAAGCGAGTTCGAACACCAGTACGGAGCTTTTACGTTCACTTTTGGACTAATACCATTGGGAAAGTTACAAAACTTTTTATTCCCCCAGCTATGGATAAAATACTTCTACCACTGTTTTTCTAGCTTCGGCATTGAATAACACACAAAGTTTGATATGCCATTAAACAAAGAAACAAAACAAAACCAGTCTTCTACTGTCGGATATAATTATCTGCAACATCTTCAGGATACTGGACCTTTAAGTAATTGTACTAGAAAAGGGAGAATCAAGGTAAATCACTGATACCGTTAGAGGGAGAACCTGCTGAGCTGAGCTATTTTTGTCGCGACTCACCTGCATGCAGAAGGGGTTCTGTAATAAATATGACCTCGGTCACATTCTGTCTTAGCAAGACTACTGCTAAATTTATATTCACGTGTAAATTTGACATTAAAGCCGATTCTATCTCCCAGGAGCAAATGAATACTTTCAATAGGATACTCCTAATTATCGTCAATGTCACATGACACTGTCCGAAATCTCTTAAAATATAAACAAGCTTAGAAATGATGAATACATTCCTGTAACCCTAATCCTAAAAAAATAATAAGTTAGGTGTTAACTAGTAAAAATTACTAAAATTTTAGAAGCAGAATACTTAGGTTTTTAGATAGTGACGGGATGTGGTAAGTAGGTAAAATATAATCTATGTGTCAATGATGGTGTATCTATGTTTTCTGGGGGTGCTCGTAGCGTTATGGTTATCGTATAAGAAATATAATCAGCGAACCGAGTTCAAATCCTGCATGAAGTGTGTTTGCGTTTCACTGCACCTTAATGTCATTGTTCTCCTCCTAACTATGAGTAAATAATAGGGCAAACTGTGTTCTATAGCTTTGGTTAGGCAACCAGTCAAGGAGAAGGAAAACTCTGAATTCAAACCAGCTCTACTCTGCTTAAAAGTTAACCTTATGTCAGATCCTATACAAAATATACATTAGTGAATATCTAAACGGCTCCTTCTTAGAGATTTAGACATTGATAACAAGGAAAAAATGTTTTATTTTTTGATTTGTTTTTTCCTTACAATGTATTACTGGGTTGGTTCTTCAACCTTCCACTGATAAAATCTCTCCAAGAATATCTAATGCCAAAATGTTATTGTCAAAATGAAGTTGTAACTTCAAATCACAACATTGTTTTTGTTTTTGATTTTTCAGTTTGTTTATCATAGAATCCTAGGATTTGTTTATTAAGTTTAAAAGTCAAACCGTGGTTCTCTAAGGTTTTATTTTGTAACCCTTTTTTTTTTTATAATCGTGGGTCCTTTGTTTTGGGATTGATTCTTTTTCCCAGCAAGGTTTCTTTGAGTTCTTTGCTTTTAATAACTTATCAACCTTCGTGGGTTATTTAATGCCAAAAACATCCTTGTTGAAGAACAGTGCTGCAACTATTTAACCTATAGCTGAAGAAGGAGATAAAAGGGCTTATGCTTTTTCACAGAGTATTAGTCTGAAAGGGAACCTAAGCGTGACTGAAGTTTGAACTCGCTTACAACGATGTCACAGGTTAAAGCCCAGTCGGCTGAGGCTGCAGAATACACCGACTGCATCCCTATAGAGGGGTAATACCCCGCCCAACGAGTATCTTTGATTGACATTAAACCATCTGATGACAAGGCTCCTGTCCTGGAGTTTTGGGGAATGCTGAGTACCCCTTTATTGCCATTGCTCTTTGGTCCACTCTGAGCCAAATATAACTGTTTGACATTTTTACTGTGTGCACACAAGTGACTCTCATTAAATCGAATTGTTAGGAATAGAACTATTTGACCATTCAACTATGTGTAAACAAATGACTGTTCAATTGAATCGTTAATAGTAAGTAAAGTAAAGTTGGCCACCATAGTCGAGGGTGACCCGAAGGATCCCCTTTCGATAGCTACTACACCAAGGTGTCTGGGAGGGCGCTAAATCGTTCATATTTGGAATCAGTTAATTGTATGCTGATGATTGAGTAATACTGAGTACAATTATTAGTGTTAATTAACAAAACTTAAAAATCTTTAACGCTAAGGCTAAGTTGAATTATTGGTATTACATAACAATACTTAGAACAATTTAATTTTGTGCAAATGAATGAATTGTGTTGAATGAAATTATTAGTGTTAAATAGCAATATTTGTAACCACTTTACTATCTGTAAAAAAACAAAACAAAGGTTAACATTGAATAGAATTATTGAAACCTTTTAACAGTGTAGAAACTATAATAGTGATAGTGTGCAAACAAATTAGTTGTAATTCATTTAAAAATGAAATTTCCAACAAACTATTCCCTCACAAATCATGCATATCTATTTAAATGTGTACAAACAAATGACTGATGTTAAATTGTTACTGTTACATAGCAATACTTGAAACCATTTAACATTTAACATTGTGCAAATAAAATGAGCTCAGGGTCGTTTGAAAATGTCTGCGAACTACGCATTTACAAATCATATATATGGACGATCCTATTTTGAAAATAAATAAATAATTGTTATAATTCTTTTTCTATCCTTTTCAAATTTTAGTATGTTATTATGGATGATAACGACTACCAGTTGTCAAAATTTCAGCTTTTCACAATTGTTATTTCTAACAAATATTAGGTTTTAAAATTGTGTCCCTTAGTTTTGGACGCTACTGTATATATATATAAACAGGATTTGGCATTAAATAACCTACAAGTGTTGATACGCCATAAAAATAAACAAACAAATCAGTGCGTTAGCCATACATGCGGACTCCTCCTCTTTGCTTTGTGTCCAAGATATTTGTCGCTGCCTCCCCACCAGACAGGACTTGACACGAGATCAATGACCTGAAGGCCGATTATAGTGAGGATTTAGGGGAGGAGAAGGTCGGGAACGAGCCGAGGCTCGAACCCTGCTGTTTTATGCTGCTCATTAACCCACTTAGTGCAATGTTGGTCTAATGAGCCAAGCTGTATCACGAACCCGAATCTGGGTCTGGGCACGGATGCCAGGTTATAGCTTGAACTAGACAGCAAGGTCTAGTGATATACATAGGGGACAAAGGTGCTAATGTTGCAGCTCGCCCACCTGAAGGTGGCCCAGGCGAAATTGGAGGCCTTTCGGCCTCGAATCTGCCATTGATTTCGATACCCCACCCTGCACAAATGCAAGACGGCCCAGCTGAGGCCGGGGAAGTAAGTAAATAACTAAACGAATGCTGAAAATTAGTAATATGAGTGACATCTATCTATCACAGTCTATTAATATCTATCTATCTATCTATCTATCTATCTATCTATCTCAGTCTATTCATATCTATCTATCTATCTATCTATCTATCTATCTATCTATTCCAGCGTGAAAATGTACAGAGATAAAAAAAAATACAAGGTCATCAGAAGATGTTTTTATTTGTTGGAATATTTGCTAAACGTGAAATGTTTCGGTTTTTTTACCTTTATCCGGGCGTTAAAGTTATTAAGTGAAAAGAAAAAGAGAAGAATGTTTTAAAACATTCTATTTCCGTTGGTAGCGCGCGGTTTCAAATTTGTGTGAGGTGATTAGCATTCTAAAATTTATTAATATATAAAAAAAAGAGTTTTTCTTGTCCTGGACTGGTTGCCCAACAAAAGATAAAGGGTCCAATCTGCCCGACTAGTTACCCATAACTGAAGGTGGGATGGAGAACAGAAGGATTAATACCTTCACCGAGGGCAATAGTGCGAAAAGAAACGCAATCAGCCACGTCCAGGTTTTGAACTCGGGTTGCCATTTCCATTTCCTACGACGATAAACGTTACACTGTGCGCGCCTCAAGGGTCCCAAGAAGTAGTTAAGTTCAGAAATTATGATTTTATAATTACAACTGGAACAATTACTATAAATCTGTACACCTTTTTTTCTTACGTAGCGTATTTATTTATTGCTAATAATTCGCTAAGTAAGGAAGTAGTAATTTGTTTGCCATTGATAACTTATTTTTGCTAGTAAAGACATTTAGTATTTTCTCTCTTTGAATCATTTGGCGACAATCTATCTATCTATCTATCTATCTATCTATCTCTCTTCTTCATATTTATCAACCCCTTTTGAAAATCCTATCTATTTGCATATCATTGCAATTTTCGATTGTTTGTCAAGAAATACCATTTAATAACGTACAAATTTATATTACTGAATTACAGATAAAATAACCAACACATTTTAGTGAAGCAAAAGTATTTTTAATTAATAATGAAAAAGAAAAGAAGAATAACGAAGAGGCGGGAAGCATTTAAAAGAAAAGGAAAATTGAAAGTGACAAGAAAGAAAAAGAAAAAAAAAACATCCTAAACAATACTGGAACCACTTCCTCATTTCTGGGGGATTCTCTTTCTTTCTCTCTCTCTCTCTCTCTCTCTCTCTCTCCCGCTTCCCTTTTTTCTTTCTTTGTTTCTCATCGTTTTTCGCTAAATCTGTCAATATCTGTTTTGAATTTTTAAGTTGACTTTTAAAAAATATCTGAAATGTTTTAACTTAAAAGTTAAGATTATAACAGTTGTTGCCATGACCCGAATTAAACATACTCTGGGCATGATAATAAACTGCATCTGTGGTGAGGTTCCATTTCTGGAGATCTAGGGAGTGTAGAGTACTCTTTCATTTCCATTACTCCCAAACCCACTCAGAGTCGGTGTGGTAGTACTTATTAGGCCCTATCTGTGAATAAAAAAGATCTGTTTGCAAATTAATCGAATTCGATTGAAAGTCATATAACAGTCCAAATTATTTGTATTAATAGTTACTTGAAGCTATAATTGTTTACTGAAGATTAATATTAGTTACAGGAAACAGTAACTTTGTGCTAATAAAAGATTCTTATTAAGTAGAAAAATATCATGAAACCATATAATTATTGTTAGATGGTAGTATTTAGAGCCATATAACAGTGTGCAAACAAATGATTATTATTAAATGGAAATATTTACTTCTATAACTGTATAAATCATTTGTATTAGATAGGAATACTTGAAACCATACAACTGTGTGAAAATTATTTGTATTAAATAGGAATACTTGAAACCATATAACTGTGTGCAAATTATTAGTATTAGATAGGAATACTTGAAACCATACAACTGTGTGCAAATTATTAGTATTAGATAGGAATACTTGAAACCATACAGCTGTGTGCAAATTATTAGTATTAGATAGGAATACTTGAAACCATACAACTGTGTGCAAATTATTAGTATTAGATAGGAATACTTGAAACCATACAACTGTGTGCAAATTATTTGTATTAGATAGGAATACTTGAAACCATACAACTGTGTGCAAATTATTTGTATTAGATTGGAATACTTGAAACCATACAACTGTGTGCAAATTATTTGTATTAGATTGGAATACTTGAAACCTTACAACTGTGCAAATTATTAGTAGTAGATAGGAATACTTGAAACCATACAACTGTGGGCAAATAATTTTTATTCGATGGGAACATTTATTAACATATAACTGTGCCAAAAAAAAAACTCTCAAGAAAATATAAATATGAATGCACAATGAACCCTAACCCCCAAGCATATAATAACCCTAGATGGGTTTACATGCCGTTGAAATCAATCAATCGATGCAAACAAGTAATACAAATGATAGGAAAAGAAACACTCGTTAAAATTAATAATGAAAGTATTTTATCTGAGAGTAAGTCTTCTTTTATTTATTGTTTCTTGTTCCTTTTTTTTTCTGATAAAAGACAACGCATTCTTTATATTTGATTTGAAAAGAAACCGTCGCAAACACAAAGGCTGAAAATTTCATTTTGCAATGGAATTAGCTGATGCGAAGTCAAAAAATAATAATTCAGATTCAAGCAACACTACTGAACAAAAAGAGAAAAGAAAGAGTAACAATTCTTTTATGTTATTTTCTAAGAACATTCTGTAAAAAGCAACCGTCCGTTACTTTGGTTTATTTCGTCTGTTTGCAAATCTGAAAATTTTCCCGATTGCCTGTTGGCGCTTTTCCAACCGACTACATTTGGGCGCCATTTCACATTTTTATTTCATTTGGGATTTGGGCAGTTTCTTCTTCTCTATTGTGTGTCATGTTCAATTCGAGCAATTAAAACTGTCAGTGGGAATAAGATACTGAAAGCAGAAAAAATCAATTGTACAAAAATAAAAAAAATAAAAATAAAAATAAAAATAAGCACTCACACTGTCACATAAAAAAACGAAAAATCGATATTCTCATATTCCATTAATAAGTAACCACGTGATTAGTCGCACGCATGCGCACAAGACAGTGATTTGTGAGTTCCATATTTCATTCTTTTTCTTTCTTCATAGTTGCCGTTAATGGCGTTGTTCAATCCAAACGCCTGTAACTTGTTCGTGCTAATGCGGTTTTCTAGGTGATATTACATTGAAGCTTCCGGCACCAATTCAGAATTATTCAGTCAATTGCTCTTTTGTTTGTACGTGTGTTTTCTCAGATCTATTCAAGCAGATTAGCGTAATAAAACTATTAGTTTAATAAATCGTCATAAAAATACTTTTCAGGAAGTTGGTGACTTTAAAAAAAATAATTTATTACGTAATAATTGCTTGTACGTTGTTTTCAGAAATCAGCAACTGAGTGATGTATATATATTTACGGGTTGTGTGAAAGTTAGATTTGAGCTTCTATGACGTATTAGCTTAAGTGCTGAACAACAGACTCTAAATAAGCGAGATCGAACTCCATCATTACGTTCACTTTTGGACTTATACCCCTGGGAAAGGTATGAACCCCCTTATCCACCCTGGTAAAGGTTAAATAGTATCACTGCTGTTCTTTTACAAGGATGGCTTTGGTATTAACCCACGAAGGTTGATATACCATTAAACAGAAGAAGAAAGAAAGATTACAGCTTCACCAACCGTAGAACATCTGTCAGAATAAACAGGATTGTTATATCTTTCAGCATAAATTACATCAGGAAAAAAAAAAGCAGACGATATCTAGCAGATACTATTACAAATGCAAACTACGCAGATGGTCTTGTAAATACACCTGCTCAAGCCGAATGCCTGCAACATCGCCTGGAACTGGCAGCAAGGGGCATTGACCTAACCGTGAACTTAGATAAAACAGAGTTTATATATTTCAACTAATCTGATGCCATATCCTCATTAGATGGCAAGCTTCTGAAATTAGTAAACCTCGGTAGCAATATCTCATCTACTAGAGGTGATGTCAATATCCACATAAGAAAGGCATGGATTGCTACTGACGAGTTATCGACTATATGAAAATCGGATTTCTCTGATAGAATAAAACGGGAATTCTTCCAAGTTATAGACGTGTCAGTACTATTGCATAACTGCACCACTTGGACTTAAACCAAACGCCTGGAGAAGAAACTGGATGTTGCGAGCAGTTTTCAACAAATCTTGATAGAAACATACTACAAAATAGCAACTGTATGGCCTCTTACCACCCATCACATATATCATGCAACTAAGGCGAGCAAGACATGCTAGACACTGCTGGAGCAGGAAAGATGGACTCATGTAACCAAAAATAAAAGGGGATGAATCCTTGTGGAGTAAAGTTGTGGATTTCTGCTTCGAAATAAGTGAGTTCGAACTCCAGTCGCACTATTAGGTTCACTTTCGGACAGATACCCTTTGGAAAGGAATAAACTATATATATATATATATATATATATATATATATATATATACGTGGTGCATTCAATAAGTTTCCAGACTTTTTGTAGAAGCATTTAAAATTGTCGTAGACTCTTGAAAATTCATTATCTTATTGCTATACATCTTATGAGATGACTGACCAATTTTTATGATTTCAGGTTCAAATGAACACCTACAGCAGCAATTGGAATATACACTATTAAAACCTGATTGTCACAGCGGGTGAATTTCAAAAATACAATCTGGACGTGAGGAGGACACTTTAGAAGAACGATATGCAATAAAATTCTGTTTTAAACTTTGAAAAAATGCCGTATGGAAACGTATAGAATGCTTCAGACTGCTTTTGGAGCATCAGTTTTTGAGTGGCATAAGAGATTCAAGGAAGGCAGGGAGTCTGTGAGGGATGATGAGAGGTGTGGGAGAAGTAAGGAAGTCATAACCCCAGAGTTGATTGGCCAAAAGTTTAGGGTTACTATGTTGAGGTTTTAAGGGAGTTCAAGAAGAGATTCCTAGGGAAGAGGCCAGCACTCTTCAAATCGGGTCAGTGGCATTTCCAGCAGAACAATGCACCAGTCCACAACTCCATCCTGGTCATAGACTATTTAACCAAGGTGGGCATCAAGACAGTTCCTCAGTCTCTCTATAGTCCAGACGTTGGTCCCTGTGACTTTTGCTTATTCCCTAAATTCACAGGCTGTCATTATGAGACAATTGAGGAGCTAAAAGAGGCTGTGACGAAGGTCATTGACACGCTCACACAAGAGGACTTCCTAGGGACCTTCCAGAAGTTGTTGAAACGGTACAACAAGTGCATTGCAGTCGGAGCAGATTACTTCGAAGGGGACTAGAGTTTCATGTGTGTCCTATCAATAAAAGTGCCCATACAAAAAAGTCTGGAAACTTATTTAATGATTCTCGTATATATATATATATATATATATATATATATAAGCAACTGAAACTACTGGTGTGACCAGCTGGACATCTACTAGACAGAAAAAAGGCTTTTGAACAATTAATATAAATAAATTGGAAAGAAATATTAGGAAGTCTTCTAAGATGAACTCCTCAGAAATATCGATGGTATTGGCCAGGAATGAAGTGCCATAATATCGTTTCTATTGTTTCGAACGTGGTGATTTTTTACTGAATGGAATTTCATTACACAATGGATCCTAATTGTGTTTCTAAATACGGCATCAAAATGTTTGTATCATCAATTCATTTGTAGTTCTTGCTTTGCCAGTCAATAAGTGAATAGCGACTTGCAACGATAGAATTAGTTATTTGAGGGAATATAGAAAGACTATATTGAGGTTTCTCTTTTATTTTCGTTGTATTTTCACTCACTCTCTCTCTCCTCTCGCTCGCTCTCTTTCTCTTTCTCTCTTTCACTTTCACTCTCTCACGTGCTGATGTTCGTTTTTTTTTTGTTTTTACTAGTTTTCTTTTATCTTTAAATTTCACCTTTATGATTACGACAGTCTTTATATTCTTCATACTCTTGCCGCCATCTTTCTTTCTTGCTTCTCCATTGTTATTAACGCTATTTTACATTTTTTCTTTTTTCTTTTCAGTTTTTCTATCCTTTCTAATTTTATCTTTCCTTTATCATTTTCTTTCTTTCTTTCTTTCTTTCTAATTTTCATTTCTCTCTCCCTTTTAATATTAATATTAATTATTTGATGATAATTAATTTAGCTTCTTTTTTTTCTTTCTTTCTTTTCCTTTTAGTACCCTTCTTTTCTTTCTTTAAAAAAATGAATTAATTCTAATTTAGCATGTTTCTTCCTTTCTTTCTTTCTTTTTGTTTCTAATTTTATCTGTTGTTTCTCTTTCCCTCCTTTTTTCTTTTCCTTTCTTTCTTTTCCTTTTCTTTTTATTGTTTCCTTTCTTTTCTTTTTCCTTCCTTTCTTTACTTCTTTTGCCATTTATTCTCCCTATTTTTCTTACGTTTTACTTTGGAGTATTGCTTCAAAATGTATTATGATCTCGTACACTTTCTCAACGACCTAATCAATCTTCTTTTGAGAATGTTTTCTCTTCTGTCTTTTAACGGAAGTCCTTTCTCAAACCTCCAATCTGACATTAAAAGGGTTTGGAAATTTACTAAGCTTCTTGCTTAGATGTGGCACAAGGCCATATGAAAGGGGCACCCAATGAGACTCGAACTCACTCGTGTAGGTTTGCTAGTCGAGCTTGCTAACCATTACACCACCCCTGACAAGCAAGTCTTCTTCTCATATATATATATATATATATATATAAAACAAAAAATAATATCAGGGCTCGGAGTAAGAAGTCAATTGTCCAATGAAAATATTCTTCGTTGTCAAAAATTCGTCCACTTTATCTCATGTTGCAGTAATGACTGATAATTGTTTGTAGAAATTTTTTTTCAGGTTGACAACCATTATTGAAAATCACCTGATCACAGTCAAGCGTCGATCACATCTGACAAGAGTCTTCACTTTCGCGACATTTTCCTGATTTCGTGAAGCGATTGTTCAATCTAAATAGGGTTTATCTTTTAGAAATGCCTTGTGCCTCATAAAACCTGCTTTCCGGTTAAAATTTGATCTCCATAGACCTGGGTTAACTTATTAAATATTTCTGTTACATTGTCTCGGTGTTTAACAAAACATTTTTATGACCCCTTAATCAAAGACATTTGTAATAATCCGAGGAAAAAAAACTGCTGAACTTGAAATTTAGAGAGGTAAGCATAAATCCAATGTTTTTACACGTGTTCAGGATTAACATTGAACAGCTGATTTTCAATTAGAATTGGCTGCATGAAATGTTCTAAAAAATCAATGTAATAATAATAATAATAATAATAATAATAATAATAATAATAATACCATGGGCTTTGAGGTTAAAATGGGCACCCCAATCCCGGCCACAAGACTAAATCCAGTGTTAATTAACAAGAAGAAAAGAATTTGATATATTGTCTACTTTGCCGTTTAAATTGGACCACAAAGTGAAAATGACAAAGGGAAAAGATAGATATATATCGGAACCTGGCGAGAGAACATGAGAGTGACGGTGATACCAACGTTAGTCAGAGACCTTGGAACGGTCCCGAAGAACGTGGAATAGAGATAGGGGAAAACTGAAGTTTAGAAGAAGAATTGCAACCATACAAAGCACAACACATTAAAATCTTATAGGATACTGTGAAGAGTCCTGGAGACCTTAAAAAAACTTGACGCCACTCAGAATCCAGTGAAAAACCACCAACAAAAACTGCTATGAACAATTGACAAAGAAAACGTGTGCAAACACTATTTTCACTTGACAGCAGAAATGTTGACATTTTAATTACATTATATGGACGTAAGTATTCAATATTTTCTGAAGCAACATAAGCGTAAAAACGATATAAAGATTTATTCCTTTCAAGCAATGGCGTGTGTAACACAAGGTCAGTGTATTCCGGAGTCCTTCCTAAGAAGTGGAACCCCCGGGCGGGCGGTGGCAAAAATTGTTCAGCCTCGTCAGCATCGCTCGTTTTGGAAGTGCGTCACGCATCAGACAATAAACGTTAAACGTCCTCTTTTAGACGATGGAGTTAGTTAATTTCTAGGGCGTGGGAACACCTTGGTATTGACCTTGGCAAATCTGCACAATCCAGTTAAAAAGATAGAAGTGACACTTAGGAAAAAACATTATTTTGATATCACTTGATTCCCTGGAATTGGCAATGAATGGTAATGCAATTTGGATCTTTCTCTTCCCAAGAAATGTGTGCCGACTACTACCGTGAGACAGAGGCCAATAATACTGAATAACAATCGACTGAATCTCATTCTTTATTCTCTGCCGGATTACTGAACTCGAAAACATCACGCAGGAAGTAATTATTCGAAATGGTCAGTGATGGGACAACATCTGGTCCTGCATCTGACCCGTGGGTGATGCAGGCAAAAGAACAATATGGCCGATTGCTTAGACTTTCTTAATAAAAAGAAAATGATGGAAGAAAAAAAAAAGTAAGAAAAATAAGTAGAAATCTTCCATAAGAAAAAAAATTTCTTTTCAGTTTTTTTTTTTTTGTATCTCTTTCCAATTTTTTTTACCTTTGTTGATTCAAAGTCAATTTCTTTTTTTGTCTTCTTTTCTTTTTTGTCTTCTTTTTTTCTCATCTTTTCTTTTTTTCTCTTTTTTTCTTTTTTCTCTTCTTTTCTTTTTTCTCTTCTTTTCTTTTTTTCTTTTCTTTTTTCTCTTCTTTTCTTTTTTTTCTTCTTTTTCTCTTCTTTTCTTTTTTCTCCTTTCTTTTTTCTTTTCTTTTCTTTTTTTTCTTTTCTTTTCTTTTTTTCTCTTCTTTTCTTTTTTCTTCTTTTTCTCTTCTTTTCTTTTTTCTCTTCTTTTCTTTTCTTTTCTTTTTTCTTTTCCTTTTCTCTTCTTTTCTTTTTTCTCTTCTTTTCTTTTCTTTTTCTTTTCTTTTTTCTCTTCTTTTTCTCTTCTTTTCTCATCTTTTTCGGTTCTTTTTTCTCTTCTTTTCTTTTTCTCTTCTTTTCTTTTCTTTTTTCTCTTCTTTTCTCTTCTTTTTTCTCTTCTTTTTCTCTTCTTTCCTTTTTCTCTTCTTTTCTTTTTCTCTTCTTTTTCTCTTCTTTTCTTTTCTTTTTCTCTTCTTTTTTCTCTTCTTTTTCTCTTCTTTTTTCTCTTCTTTTTCTCTTCTTTTCTTTTCTTTTTCTCTTCTTTTCTTTTCTTTTCTTTTCTTCTTTTTTCTCTTCTTTTATTCTTCTGTTCTTTTTCTCTTCTTTTCTTTTCTTTATTTTCTTCTTTTATTCTTATCTTTTTCTCTTTATTTTTCTTTTCTTTATTCTCTTCCTTTTCTCTTTTTTCTTTGTATTTTCTTTTCTTTTATCTCTTCTTTTTCTCTTTTTTTCTTTTCCTCTATTTTCCTTTCCTTTTTCTCTTCTTTTTTCTTCTTCTTTTTGCTCACTCTTTTATTTTCTTAATGATTCTCAAGTCAATTTTGAATTTGTTTCTCTTCATTTTTAAAACTCTTTATCATCTCTCACAGTGTCTTTCACACCCCCACACTCACACCTCCCTACACTCTCTCTCATTCTCTCTCTCTCTAACACGCACACACACACATTTATATATACATATATATATTCATATTTACCCAACCCCTCCGATCAGGCAGGATATGACACAAGATCAATTTTTAAGTGGAGTTTAACAGGTCTGAATTCAGAGTTTTCCTTCTCCTAGATTAGTTGCCTGACCAAGGCTGAAGAACCTAGTCTGCCCTACTATTTCACCCATAGTTGGAGGGAGAATATTTGGATTCATACCTTTCCCAAGGGTATTAGTGCGATGTGAAATGCAATCAGTCAGGTCCAGGATTTGAACTCGTGACGCCGTGTCCATATCCTGCGACGATAACCATTACAGCACGATTCATTCTTTTATTCACGACCTCATTTGAGGTAAAATATATTTTTCTTTCTTTCTTTCTTTCTTTCTTTCTTTCTTTCTTCAGCCCAGTCGGCTGGGGCTGTAGAATACACCGACTGTATCTTTGCAGAGGAGTAAGACTCCCCACCACAAACTAGTGTTCTAATGGTGACATTAAACGATCTGATGGCGAAGCTCCAGTGTAAGGAATGTGGAGTACTCTTTTATTGCCATTGCTCCCAGGTCCACTCTGGCTCGGAGTGGTAGAAGCACCTGATAGGGTCCTATTTATGGGTTAAATAGAACAAACTAATTGTGCATGCAAATGACTGATATTAAATTGGAACTGTTTTACAGCAATATTTAAAACTATTCAACTGTGAAAAAAAGAGCTCAGGCTCGTTTAGGAATGTTATCAACAAAATGTGTTTACAAATCATATATATACTTAATATATATATATATTTGTATAAAGAGGATTTGATATTAAATAACCTACAATGATTAATATGCCGTAAAACCAGAGCAAACCAAATCATATATACTTACAATATATGTATAAAGAGGATTTTGCATTGAATAACCTACAAGGGTTGATATGTCCTAAAACCCAACCAAACAAGATCCTAAATATTTGATATATATGTATAAAGAGGATTTGGCATTAAATAACTTATAATGGTTGATATGCCATAAAACCAAATCAAACCAAATCATATATAATTTATATATATATATATATATATATATATATATATATATATATTCGGCATTAAATAACCTGCAATGGTTGATACGCCATAAAAACCAAACCAAACGAGACCAAACTTTCTTTCTTTCTTTTGTTAAATACTTTTTTTTCTGCTAACATTTCCTTATTTCTTTCATATCTTCTTCAAACTTGCAGTTTTTTTCTTTCTTTCTGTCTAATATTTTTTTTCTTTGTTTCTGTTATTCTTTTATTATGTTTTTTGTTTTACTTGTTTGTTTTATTCTTTCCTAACCTTTATTTATTCAAATTCTTTCTTTCTTTCTTTCAGTGACTCAGCGTTTCAACTGCCTTTTTGCAATGCTTCTATAATTATCTCCTCAAGTTGCCTCTGTCTTTCTGACTTCTCATCATTCTTCGTATTCAGATAAACATGGCCGGCTTTTGCTTTTTTCCCCTCCATTACCTCATTTACAAATGTTAATTGTTAGAAGGTGCAACAAAATCGGATAAAAAACGGCTAAAATTATTTCTTCGCGACCATATTGTTGTCAGGCTGAGAGGTGGAATGTTTGCTTTATGGATGGACCATTGGAGGACAGAATAATGGATTTCTTTTGTTTTGAATTGAGAAACGTCTGCGCAGAGCATGTTATTTAAAACCGGACTCTATCTTGGCCCAGAAACAGAGCTTTAAAGCTGGCATACGAATAGATGAGCGCTGTGTGTTTACAAATGAAGCTGCCAGTTAAATGGGCTGACAGATAATGCAGGTATGGATCTTTAGGAAAACAAAAACGCACAAAAAATGCCTATCCCTGTTTACTAAAGAGAAAATGGCACGAGATTCGCACATTTAATACTTTGACTTAGAATTCTTATCAAAGAGTCATGGGCAACGCCCTTCATTTCCAAAAAACCAGAGCACCCACCATTATCATCTATATGTATTTATTCGTCTGCAAGTATAGCTGCACCAAAAAACAAAATAAAAATATACGTTGAAAGATTTCTTTTACTTTACTAGTTTGGTCTATGAGACTTTGAAGATTACATTAGCCAGCAATAAATTTGCCCCATAAATACACGTAAAAGGGCTTTCGACTAATTTTGTGAGGCTGAGTTAGAAAATATAACCCATTTTTATCAATCTCATATTATTTTCGTGTGTCGAAAATATTGTATATCTGGTAAAATCAGAGTTTTCATTAAATTATACTTTGGAGATGCCCATGACTTTGTTCTTTCCGGATTATGTAATGAAATGAAATGGAATTTCAGAATGAAAACAAGAGGGCTAAATTCTTGGTATTCAAGATTTTTTGGTTTCTGCTTTGATTTGGTGATCCATTGTTTTTGCGGAATTGAATAGCTTTTTTCTATTTAAATGATTTTTGAGATGTGGCAATGAATTTGAGTATTGCGAAAAGTTTTTTTTTTCACAGTATGACAATGTCATGCATTCTATTTCAATAAAGGGGAAATCACAGAAAAATATAGTAAGATGTTAATTAAATTTCGGGAATTTAAGACTTTTTTTTAAAGCTTTTAGTTAAATTTTTGCACTTGTCTCGTATTTCAAAGTTGTCTTCTGCAATGTGCCATATATAAGTAAAAGTAAAGTTGTATCCCTTTAGTCGAGGGCGACCAGAAGGCTCCCTTTTCAACAGCAACTACACCGAGTTGTAGGGGAGGGCGCTACTCCTTTCCCTGGATTATTCCACTTTACCCTTGATACGTACCTTATATTGTTGGGTGTTAAGCAAGGAAGCATCAAGTACCATTTTTAAAGTCTTTTGTATGACGCGACCTGGGAGTGAACCCATGTCTCCCGGACCATTGGAGAACACTCTACCCACTAGGCCAATGAACCGGTCATATATACATAGACTAATTTTTTGATAAAATTTCAAAAACTATTAAAATTTTCTTAGGTCATTGAATTAATTTTATTGATGAATCATATATGACGATACCTAGTTTTTTTTTCTCATGTTTGCTTTTTTGACAAGAAAATCC
Source organism: Sepioteuthis lessoniana (assembly GCA_963585895.1). Classification (NCBI taxonomy): domain Eukaryota; kingdom Metazoa; phylum Mollusca; class Cephalopoda; order Myopsida; family Loliginidae; genus Sepioteuthis; species Sepioteuthis lessoniana. Next base: position 118,653,257 of record OY757913.1, on the reverse strand, counting down.
CTTTTCAAATTTACAAGATCATCAAAAACTTCCAACAAGCAGATATTAATTGTTCTTTTGGTTTTTCTTTATGATTTCAGAAACAACGAAGAAATATCACTGATTTGGTGATAAAGTTATATTTTCTGTGATGTAAATAGCATCTTTTTTCTTTTTAATATATCGTGACTTTTTGATATAAGACACCCAAACGTGCAGGGAAAAAATTAATGGGACTTTGTAAAATAGCACCGCAAAATTGTTAGAAAAAGTTAAATGTCTCATAGGGTCATACTTCTATTTTTTCTATAAGCCACTGTTATCTACGACCTTGCTGAACTCACTGGTATTTACTCGCAACAGCGGCTAGCTTAATAATTGTTTGGTTTGGTTTCTTTATTTAATGGCATATCAACCTTTGCAGGTTATTTAAAGCCAAAGCCATTCTCCTAGAAGAACAGTAGTGAACTTGGTTTAATCCATAGCTATTTAACCCATAGTTGTGAGGATAAGGGTGTTCATACCTTTCCCAAGGGTATTTGCCCGAGAGTGAACGAAATAGCGCGAATTCGCTTACTACGATTCCGCAGTCCATCGCTTTAACCATTACACCACAAGGACCCAACCCCCGCTTGATAATGCATTTAGTCAGTGGCTCTGGATTTTTTAAAACAACATCTATACTGTCTCAAGGTTTTTGGTGAGAATCTTGTTACTTTTCAAAAAAAAGGAATCTCACGAAGCGTTACGGTTATCGTCGTAGGAAATGAAATTAGTGACAAGAGCTTATATTCCGTACGAAGGTGTTTATGTTTCACTTGGCGCTAATGTCCTTGGGAAAGGCATGAACCCTCTTCTCTCACCCACCAATGGGTAAATAGTAGGGCAGACCGGGTTCTTTGGCCTTGGTTAGGTAACTTTTCTCGGAGAAGAAAAACTCCGAATTCAAATCAGTTGTACCTTGTTTAAAATGACTATGTGTCATACCCTGTTCGTGTGGGAGGGGTTGGGTAAATACATTCAATAGAGTTGGAAACCAGTTCATTCATCAGTTCACTGCCAGGGTAGTAAAATAAAGAAAGATAGAATTAGAAGAAGAGTGGGTTCCCCAAATTTTGATTCAGTCATACCTCATCATGGTATACAAGAAAGGTGGCATTTTTGTCAAGATATTTGGCAGGGGTAGGGCAGTAGAGTCGTATTGTTAAAATACACAATAAGTCAAAGTTTAAGCTCAGTCTCCAGATTTACCGTACACACAACCAAGACATTATTCTGATAGAATTAAATTTGTGCACGTCAAGGGATTTCTTGAAAAGCTATTCGAGAAAAGTGCATTCTCTCCCTACCTTAAGACAGTAGCCATTTGCAAATGTTTTAATGTACGGGCGCATAATTTGATGCAATAGCATTAAAAGTGTTAGAGATGATTGTGAACCGAGAAACACAGAAAAGAAACTCTATACCGCAATGGCATTTCATTTAGTTTCGTATATATTATTTGTATCCTGATAAACATATGGTGATGAGTGCGTCTTGAAAAGTGAACTTGGTTTAACGCAAACACTTTTCTATAGTAAAATACATACAGAACCTATGCGTAACTAAGAAACGTACAAAATAAAGTAAGGATATGATATAAATTTTCGGTTGACTCAAAAAGTCTTATCGCTTCTGTAAGTCTGAATATATATATATATATATATACTCAAACACATATACGAGGATGATTAAATAAGTTTCCAGACTTTTTTCGTATGGCACTTTTTTGGATAGTACAGACATGAAACTCTAGTCCCCTTCCAAGTAATCTCCTCCGGCTGCAATGCACTTATTGTACCGTCCCAACAACTTCTGGAAGGCCCCATAGAAGTCCTCTAGTGTGAACGTGTCAAAGACCTTCGTCACAGCCTCTTTCAGCTCCTCAATTGTCTCATAACGACAGCCTCTAAGGTTTTCAATGAGCTTAGGGAATAACCAAAAGTCACAGGGAGCAAGTTCTGGACTATAGGGAGGCTGAGGAACTGTCTTGATGCCCATCTTCGTCAAATAGTCTGTGACAAGGATGGAGTTGGGGACTGGTGCATTGTCCTGCTGGAAATGCCCCTGACCCGATTTGAAGAGTGCTGGCCTCTTCCCTAGGAATCTCTTTCTGAACTCCCTTAAAACCTCAACATAGTAACCCTACCCTATCCCTTTGGCCAATCAACTCTGGTCTATCGACTTCCTTACTCCTCCCACACCTCTCATCATCCCTCACAGACTCCCTGCCTTTCTTGAATCTCTTATGCCACTCAAAATTCATGCAAGATACTCCAAAAGCAGTCTGAAGCATTCCATACGTTTCTGTGGCATTTTTTCCAAGCTTAAAAAATAATTTTTATTGCATATCGTTCTTCTAAAGTGTCCTCACGTCCAGATTGCATTTTTGAAATTCACCAGCTGTGACAATCAGGCTTTAGTAGGGTGTACTCCAATTGCTGCTGTAGGTGTTCATTTGAACCTGAAATCATAAGAATTGGTCGGTCATCTCATCAGATGTATAGCAATAACATAAATAAATGAATAAATAAATACAAGCAAGATATAAGAATAAAATTTGGCCTTGAAAAATGTGCCATTCTCATAATAAAAAGTGGGAAGCACAAACAATGGAAGAAAAGGAACTACCAAATCAGGAAAGCGTTAGAACTCTTTGAGAGAAGGAAAATTACGAATACCTGGGAATATTGGAAGTAGACATTATCAAAGAAGCTGAGATGAAGCGAAAAATAAGAAATCTTCTCGAGATCAAGCTCTGAAGGAGGAATCTTAGCAAATGGATATACACCAAGGCAGTTTCACCTTGTAAGATACTCTGAAGGAACTCAGATAAATGTTGAAGAAAGTTGATGATTATGTACAAGGTGTAACATCCAAGAGATAATATAGAGAGAAGAAGGAAGAGGACTTGCCAGCATTAAAGACTTGATCTTGTAGTAATTAAAAAGAAAAAAAAGAACATGCTATCTAGTAGATTTTGACATTCCCTTAGTGAAAATGGAAGAAATCGAAAAGATGGACAAATACCTGAACCTTGCCAGCGTGCTAAAAAAAATGAGAGTGACGGTGATAGCAGTTGTAACTGGTGCACTTGGAACGATTCCCAATGGCTTAAGAAAAGGAATGGAGGAACTAGAAATCAGAGGAAGAATGGAGACTATCCATACCAAAGCATTGTTAAGATCGGTTGGAATACTGAGAAGAGTCCTAGAGACGTGAGGAAACTTGGCGTTCCTCTGACTCCAGTGAAAGACCACCACTTAAAAAATCACAAAATTAATATATTATACCCCCGTAAATTACCACGTAAATAACCACGGCACATAAATAAAACTGCTGTTACCAAAATGCCTCACAAACTGGATAATCGTGTTTCCAATCGTGCTCCATATGACAGTACATAAAGGGATATTTAACATATGGGAACCTCTTGGTCATTAAATCGCATTGTTTAGAAACTGACGGTTACCAAGCACCGTTGACACTGTATCTACGCTATCCTAACTTTTACATATCTGTCCTATCAAAAATATTGACCACCTTATATTTTTAACAAACACAGTTAACTTCGATTCAGTTTTTGCTTTCAGTTGTTGGTTGGTTGGTTGTGTTTTATGGCATATCAACAAATGTGGGTTATTTACTGCCAAATTCTTTTTATACATACGATTTGTAATTGAATAATTTGTTGGTTACGTTTTTTAAATGCACCAGAGGTAATTTGTGTACAGTTTCTTGTATTGTCATTGTTTGCACATAGTTAAATGGAGCTCAGCATGTTGGAGCTGTGGAATATACCAACTACATCTCTGCTGAGACGTAAGACCCCCTCCCAACGAGTGTCCTGGATATGGCACAAAACCATCTGATGATGGGGCTCCAATCCTTGATCTTTGGGGAATGTGAAGTACCCTTTCATTAAAATTATTTCCAGGTCCACTCTGACTCGGTCCTCTTACTGTCCCATCTCTGCGTAAAAAGAACCGTTTGACCAGGAACTATTCAATCATTTCAATGTGCACAAACAAATGACTGGTGTTAAAATTGAATTGTTTGAGTTGCAATACTTGAAACCATTTAAGTGTTGGCCCAGTCGACTGGGGCTGCAGAATACACCGACTGCATCTCTGCAGAGGAGTAAGACTCCCTCAACGAGTGTCCTGTGGCTCAGTTGGATGGGACTGCAGAATACACCGACTGCATCTCAACAGAGGGGTAAGACTTCCCCAACAAGTGTCCTGCATATGACACTAAACAATCTGATGGTGAGATTCCAGTAATGCTTTGGAGTGGTAGCACCTGAGAGGGTCCTATCTATGGGTCAAATAGAACTAAACTGTGTACCTATGCTAAGCTAAATTGTTTGAAATAGATCTGTTTATATTTATAAAAATGGATATAGCATTAAATAACCAACACTGGTTGATAAGTCATAAAATCAAACTAAACCAAAACCAAACCAAGCCATTTAAGTCTGTGCAAAGAAATTATTACTTCTAAACACAATTATTGGTGTTTGATAGAAAGACTTGAAATCATTTAACTGTATGCAAATAAAACTATTACCGTGAGCAATACTTGAAATCACTTCACAGTGTGCAAACAAATGATTAATATTGAATAGAATTATTAGTGTTAAATAGCAATACTTGAAACCAATTTATGGTGTGCAAACAATAGCAATATTTATTTGCAAACAAATTAGCTCTAAATCATTTAAGAATAAGATTACCTACCCACGAATCACTGACAAATCCCATTTACCTGATTTTAAATTAAATTGTTACTTTTACTTACATATACTTGAAACAATTTAACTGCGTGCAAACAAATAAACGCTGATTCGTTTAAAAATGTTATCTAGAAACCTTTCGTTTAGAAATCATATTTGATATATGTATAAATAGGGTTTAGCTTTAAATAAACTAAAGGGTTTTTATGCCATAAAACCAACCAACCAACCAACCGTTATATGGCGTCAAGTATTGCTATTTAACACTAATAGTTCTATTGACACACAGTTAAATGGTTTCAAGTATAATAAATGATTAAATAGTTTTATTTGGTCCACAAATAGGACCCTAATAAGAATCAACATTCCTGCTCGAAGTGGACCAGGGAGTAATGGCAATGGAGAAGTACTTCAAGTTCTCCAGAGCTCACCAGCTGCTGGCATAGTATTCAGAATATCTGTTGTGAGGAGTGTCTTACTTTCTACAGAGATGCAGTCGGCATACTATATTGCCACATGATTTGAAGCTTTCGAGTTCAAAATCTTGTTCAAGATCGATCAAAATTAAAAAAGGTGAAAATCTGTTTCAATTTGGAAGAGTTGTTAAAGAAGAAAGTTTATTTTGATTCCCCCAGTGGCATTAAGCATTTTGCCCTGAAAGAAATCAGGTCATAATAAATCCACCTGTTTTGTTGGGAAAGCAGTGAAACATGACCAAAAAGAAATATTTGCCAAATCTCTTACCAAAAAGTAAGCGATAATTGTAGTTGTCTTATCAGTCATAGTTTTTAGGAGCCAAAATAGTCAGATAATATTTTACACCAAATTTAACACAAGAACTGTAGCTCAATCTCGTAAAAATATTACCCGTATATAGACAAATAATTTCTTTATTGTCGACTTTGCTTCAACCAAAAAACATAACATTATCCTTTCAGTTTGTTATACATGGATTTACAAATAAAGCCCATATATATATATATATATATATATATATATATATATATATATATATATATATATATATATATGTGTATATGCACGTGTGTGTGTGGGGGGGGGCATAGTGTTGATGAAGCTTGATAACAGACAGTTTTTCGCCTATAATACAACGATCACATAGGCGAAAACCTGAAAGTTATCAAGCTTCATTGACTTCATTTCGACGCTATCCTGACTTGTATTTTCTCTGCCACTGATACTTAGTATTCTTTATCTCTAAATACAGCAAACTGCATTATATATATATATATATATATATATATATATATATATATATATATATATATATATATCAGAATAACTGCAAGTAAGAAATGTTTTTGCATAAGACGACTGCTCAATATTGCTAATGCAGAACAGGCATAAAACCAAAAAATAGTAAAATTATGTATGTTGTAAGTCCCTTACTTTAGGCTAAAGGTTTTTTACACGATCTTCAATCGGAAATGTTAATAAAAAAGCGAAGATATATATATATATATATATATATATATATATATATATATATATATATTCTCATTTAATATTTAAGCGAAGAAGATAGACATTTACCAAACTGGAGTTGTAAAATTGTTGTTTTTTCTTATTTGTTATTTATTGTAAAAATTCATAATGAATATACAATATATATATATATATATATAGGGAACAAGTCGTTATCTGAACCTACTACAAATAAAGAAGAATTCAACACAGGTACCAACATATTAAACACAATCAATACCTAACCCTACCACCCACCCTAATAGAAAGAGCCAACCCCATCTGAAAATAAACAAAGAAAAAAACACTCCAAATAAATATGAATAAAACTCACAGCAACAAACAACCTTATATATATATATATATTATATATATATATATATATATATATATATATATATATATATATATATATATTTTATCTAAAAGATCTGAAGAAGTCCTGTTAATTTTTTTCGTGTTTTTGGAAATTTCAAAAATGCGTAACAGGATGGAAATAAATTTATAATCCTATGTGACAGGTTTCGTTGTTTTTCTTAAAGAGTATATATATATATATTGGTGGAAATAAGTATAAGACACCCCATTAAATTCTTAATATTTTCTTAATACAACGCTAATTCCTCTGAAAATTTGTGTGTGGTACCTACATCTGATGGTATTAGTATATATTCGATTATATAACAACTTTCCACCCAAAAAATGTAAAGGAAGTGATTAAGAAAAATACGTTTTCGAGGGTGGAAATAAGTAGAAGACAGTTTTGATAATTTATATTTAACTGCAAAATTGTACTGAATTCAATATTTACATTTATTCCCTTTCAATTGTAGTACATCAACACAACAGTTTTGCATCGAATCGATAAGTTTTCTGCGGGTTTCTAATGGACTTTTATTCCAATACTGTTTAATGCAAGATTTTAAAGTTTCTCTATCTTCAAATTGACGTTTATTTTTGTATACTCTTCTTGACAAAATTCTCCACAAATTTTCTATTGGGTTTAAATTTGGACACTTAGTTGGCCAGTCCAAAACTTCAATATGTTTTGTTTTAAACCAGTCTTTTGTGGGCTTAGAAGTGTGTATGGCTGCATTGTCCTGTTGAAAAATGTCATTATTGGTGTCTCGACGATTCATAAATGGGAAAAGACTTTTTTCAAACACATTGATATATCGAGCAGAATTTTTTTTCTCTTCCATCACTATTAAATCAGCCTTTCCAGAGGCAGTAAAAGCTACCCGACCCACAACAGATCACTCTCCAAATCGTCTTTTTTAAAACATCTGTTTCTCCTTTCTTAAATCATGCCAATAACCCTGGGAGCCGCCGGGCCCATCCAAATTAAACTTTTATTTATCAGAAAACACCACGGTTTTCCATTTCTCCTTTGTCTATGTTACTTTTTAGTTTACCCAATCTTCGCGCATCTTCTTGTGTCAAGCCGTTAAAGCAGAGGCTGTATTCCTGTTTCGATATACGAGACTTGACGATTCATAGAGAAGTTGAGAAACTCTTCTTGGAGTGATAAGTAAATTTTGAAATTTTTGCAAATCTCTTGAGCTTGATGGTCCTTTAGAAGCCTCTCGAAAAAAAAGTCGACGTCTGGCAGCATTTGTAAACTTAGGTGGACGACCTGGACGTTTCTCTGGTGCCATACGATTCAGGGTCCTTTTGATAATTTCTCACAACTGTTCGAGGCCTCAACAGTTCTCTTGCAACGAAACTTATAGATTTTCATTCCAGTTTATAGGCAGAATTTTGCCCTTTTTCACTAAAGAGGGAATCCCGAAGCGTTTTGCAGTAACTATTGAATTATGAAATGTTTAAATAGGATTCACCTGGCTTAAAATTATGATAAGAGACTTTTTATGATCTGCACATGCACTTATTCTTCCTTTGGCATTCTGAAGTAAACCAGATATGAAAATTTTCAAAACTGTCAAATAATTATTTCCACCCTCAAAAACGAAGTTTTGTTAATAACATTTTTTTGGTGGAAAGTTGTTATAAAATCGAATATGTATCCTAATACCCATCAGATCTAGGTACCACACACAAATTTTCTGAAGAATTTGTGCAGTAAAATGTAAATTATTAACAATTTAATGAGGTGTCTTATACTTATTTCCATCACTATATATATATATATAATTGGTCTTGTGGGTAGAGTGTTCACCAATGGCCTGGGAGACTGGGGTTCAATATTAGGTTGAGTCATAACAAAGACTCAAAAAATGGTACTTGATGCGGCCATGCTTAACACTCAGCATTATAAGGTACTTTTTAATAGTAATGGAGTAGCGCCCTGCCCTACACCTCAGTGTAGTAGCTAATTGAAAAGGGAGCCTTCGGGTCGCCCTCGACTAAGGTCGCCAACTTTATATATATATATATATATATATATAGCTGGGAGAACGGATACTACTCTCAGATTTCGGATCGAAAGCTTTGACCTTTGATTCAAGTGCATCTTATCGGATGGGATATGCGACACAAGGTAAAAGATTCCATTCGTGTCCACATGGAAAGTAAAGCCAAAAATATCCGCAGTCTTCATGATCACAATTACACTGTCATCTGGACTCCTCTGACTCTTTTCATTTATTGTAATATGCAGCTGCATCGGAACCTCAATGCTGCATTTCGTTCGAAGACAATGAATACGGTATGGTAAGGTGGATGATTTCAAAGATAGGTCAGTGGTACCCTCACGAGATCTCGGGCGGAGAAGGGTCAATGGCTAGGATCAAATTGTTCTGGAGGACACTACTGATACTTATCGATTAGAGTGGCGTCTATTGACGAGAAAAAAAAAATCAACCACAGAAAGATTATCATTCGTTTCTATCTTGCCGCTAAGAAATATTCCTGCAAGTCATTTACTTGTTTGGTAATTTTCTGATCGTGAACTTTATTGAACGAAAAAGATTATCTTGACTCTAATTCAAGCCATACCCCCAAACCTCATCACTTTTCACATTGGTAAAAAAGGGCGTGTTATGCTGAGGCTGGAGCTCTGGCCTCAGTGTTAAACAAATCAGTTTCGATGCTCAAAATAAACTTTCTTAGATGCAAAAACATTGTCAACATAGTAACTTTTAACGTTAGAACTATAAACATAATAAACCAGCTACTTGAGTTTACTGCATCTGCAGCCGAGCATAATACAGATATTATATGCGTGAAAAGAAGATATATATTACAATATTGGATAGAAAATTGATTACCATGATATCAGTAAGGTATGGACATTTGTCTCATCATCTGCTCTGAAATACGCCGTCAATGCCGCCATAGGAGTAGATTCTCCATCTTCGTGCCTTAAAATCAATAATTAGCATAGAGAAAAGCCAAGAATGATATATGCTACATTTAATGGTCACCCTTGCACAAAGATCGTCTTTTGTTACAGACTCATCAATGCCAGTGATTAAACGGACATCACTACTTTCTACAATCAGCTATCTTCTCTTGTCAGACACATTTTTCAAACACAACGTTCTAATCATTGGTAGAGATATGAATGTTCATATAGGCAAAGACAGAAGTGATAAATTCTGCTTCCCCAACTTACAAAATAGAAATGGTGAATATCTTGCAGATTTTTCTCTCAAGCACAGTTTTGAATCTCAAAACGTTAAATTCCAAAAAGGGAGGGAAAAATATGAACTTGTCCCTACCTAAATAACTTGAAAGCATAGCAAGATTATGTATTCGTAAAAGCACGTAAAAGCAGAAGAAGCAGAATGCGTACCAACCAAATCAAAAGACAAAAGTCCTATGGGAGGCCATAACAATTAGGGAAAAACGAGATAACATATCAAAAGCATCCCTTTTTAATACCCCTCCCCACCAAAAAATGCCAATGCGCAGAAACTTAAGACACTGATAAACCTAGTGAAAAAATATTAATAGCCAACTAGATATGAAACTGAGACAGTTTACGGAGGAAGAATTTGACGCAATATTGAAAAACAATAAAGAAGAAAAGGTTCAGGCTGAGATGAAGTATCCCATGAAGTATGGAAGATAAAAGATTTTGATGAAATCCTTCTTTGATTATGCAACGCCGTCTATAAACAAAACACACGAGAGAAATTGACTAAAGGCTGCGTCCTCCACGTTCTCAAAGAAAAGGTGACTTCAAAATCAATAAGAACTACTAACGCATAACTCTTACTGATAGAGCAGCTAAGGGTTAGAATACTCGGCTTCTCAATTGCTTCCTACCTGAAATAGAGAAAATTCTTAACAAAAATCAGAATGGCTTTCGGAGAAATCAATTTACATCATCATAGATTCTGACTATCCGTCGAATCATCGAAGGAGTAAGTGCAAAAAACCTCGAGGCAACACAATTGTTTGTAGATTTCTCCAAGGTATTTGATTTCATACACAGAGATAAGACGGAGCAAATATTTCTAGCTCATGGTTTCCCCTAAGGAACTGTTACTGCTATAATGATGCTCTATAGAAACACTAAAGTCAACGTTCGCTCACCTGATGGAGACAACTTTTTTCGACATTGTTGCTGTAGTATTTGCAAGGGAATACATTAGCACCAGATATGTTTTTAAATCTACTTGATTACGTACTTCGAACATCAATAGATCTAATAAAAGAACATAATTGCACATTTAAAAAATGATAAGAAGCAGACGATATCCGGCAGAAACTGACACAGACTACGTAGATGATCTAGCGCTTCTCGTAAATAGACCTACTGAAGCTGAATCTCTACTGCATAGCTAAGAGTATCAAGATGTATTGACTTCTACTTTAATGCAAATAAAACAGACCTCAAGTGTTTTAAGCAAGAAGCTCTCTCCACTTTAAGTGCTGAACCTCTGAAATTTGTAGACAAGTTCCTATATCGGGGCAGCATCTTCTGAAAGCGATTTCAACATTCACCCAGCAAAAGTGTGGATTGTTATTGACAAGTTATCTATTATACGGAAATCTCTGATGAAATAAAACGGGATTTCTTCCAAGCTGTCGTCGTGTCAGTACTACTCAAAAGATGCACCATTAGGATACTAATTAAAGAATTAAAAAAAAACTAGATGAGAACTGTACAAGAACGCTACGTGCTGTTTTGAAGCAATGCCTCACAAAACAGCAACTGTACGGTCACTTACCTCCCATCTCACATGCCATCTAGATAAAACAAAGAAGACATGTGGGGTGCCCATAAGGACGAACTCATGGACGCGTCAATGTTGACCAACTAACAAAGGCTCAGCTCAGTACGGACACTGGATGCAGTCTAGAGGATCTTCCAAAACCAATGAACAATAGGGACGGATGGTGAGAAAGAATCAGGGATTTTGTGCTCTTATGACGATGATATATATATATATATATATATGTGTGTGTGTGTGTGTGTGTGTGTGTGTACATATATACATACCAATCCCTCCTCTCCAGCAGCGTAGGACACAAGATCAATTATTAAGCGGAGTTTTTCTGGTTTGAAATCAGAGGGTTTTTTTTTTTCTAGAACGCTTGCCGAATCAGGGATAAAGAGCGTAGACTGCCCGACTATTTGCTCTGAGCCGAGAAGAAAGTATGTGGATTCATACATTCCCCCAGGATATTAGCGCTATGTAAAATGTGAACGGCTTCGTTCAGGATTTGAACTCGTATCACCGTGTCCATTTCCTACGACTATACACATCACACCATGAGTTCCTCCATATATATATATATATAACATCGCCTATAAAAAAAGTATACTGGTAAAAAGTCTTTAAAAATAGTTAATTTTCCTCTTGATAAAAGATATCAGGTCTTTATAATTCACTCTGTTGGAGTATCGTACGATAAAACTGGATATTATTAGTTATCATCAATGACCAAAATTTACAGAATTGAAATTCTGTAAGCAAAAATATCAATATGTAAATATGAAAAAAAACACAAAAAAGGTACATCTTTTTTATGCAGTTTTATTTTTCTGAATAGCAATGCTATAGAATTTGGTCTTAAATAATCTCTACTAATATTCGTTGTGATTTTATAATGTTCCACAAGAAATTGTAAAATCCTAGTACGTTTGGTTTTGAAAAATATTAGTAACAGTGAACTAATTTATGATTGATATTATATATTTTAATATATATATATATATATATACGTGTGCGTACTGCTGTATGTATGTGCGTGTGTGTGTTTAATTACTAATATGTTTTACATTCTCCTTAGTAAGAGATCAACAGCTCGTATTTCAGTGTAAGTATACTCCTCAGTTTTCGCTGACGGCAAGAATCGTGCCGACGTCAATCAAATTAGCCGCCATTTGACAGCGCGTTCCCGCTTATTTACCTGCCTTTCTTTGTATGCTTGAAAACTACATCGACAAACTTAACTTTGCCATGTTGTCCCAAAGGCCTTATTAAAACTGGGCTTGGTCTGGTGTTGGAGGATTAACTAAACATCTGAGACGCCTGGAAGAAGTGTAAATGAGAAAGATACTGGATTCTCAAGACAAGGTAGTTCTTTGTTATTGAGCCTGCCTCGTTTTCGTCTTTGCCATCGTCATCTTAGTACAAACGTTCGTTTGTCTTCTTTGGCAGACGATACCTGCTGATACCGGCAGTGTTTATTAATTTCACTGTAAGACAACTCTATCGTCACTAAATATAATTGGTGTTGAACTGAAGTCGAAAAATATTTTAGTGGACACGTGATCATCTACTTACTCTAACAGAAAAGTAGAAATAGGGATACATCAAAGTTAGGAAAATAAATAAAAGGAAGCAGCCAATAATGTGAATAGACATTCCCTAAAAGACGATTATTTTATGGTGGTGATATTTTTAATTTAATTTCCTGTTTTATTTGACTTTATTAAGCAATTTTGACATAGTTTATAATTTAACAGATAGCTTCCTGAACAAATAATAAAAATAATAATAGATCAACACATACCCAAGGCAGAAACCTGTAGCCTTGGCATAGATTGACAGCAAAAAGGCCTATGATATGATCTCGCTAACTTGGATAGTAGAGTGTCAAAATGTACAAAAAATCCGATAAAGTCAAACTTTATCACGAAAGCCATGGAAAACGAGAAAGGGGAATTAGCAGCTAGTGGGTAAGCGCTTGTAAAGGATGAAAATCCAAAAAGGCATCTTATTGAGAGACTTGCATTTGCCATTGCTAGTTGTTAAAGCTATGATCCCACTCAATTACATAAAAGATGCATAGGGAGCAAGAAATTTACAAATTCATAAGAAAAGGATAAACTATTTGATGTATAAGGATGATAACAAAATTTTTGCCAAAAATGAAAAAGAACTAGAAACCCTTATATAAACAATAAGAACATACAACCAGGGTATAGGAATTGGCATTGAAAAATACGTCATGCTGATAACAAAAAGTGTAAAAAGAGAAACAACGGAAGGAATAGAACTGACAAATCGGGAAAGCATCAGAAAACTTCGAGAGAAGGAAAACTAAAAGTACTTAGGTATATTGGAAACGGACACCAGCAAGCGGAGATGGAGAAGAAACTGTGAGAAAAAAGGAGGAAGAGGACTCGTCAGTAGTGAGGATTGCGTAGATGCACCAATAAAAGGACTTGGGGACTTTATTATAAGGAGCAACGAAAGACTAATTACTGCAGCCAATAACACAGCAATTGCAAACATAAAAGTAAAAAGAAAAGCAATAAAAACATGATAACGGAAATAGAAAGAAAACAACTATACGGATATTTCAAGCAACAAACTGAAGATATTGCATACGAGAATATCTGAACATGTTTAAGAAAGGGAAAGCTTAAGAGAGTAACTGAATCTCTGTTAATAGATGCTTAGATCAATGTCATAAGAACCTATTTTACAAAAGCGAAAATTGATAATATGCAACAAGAATAGCAAGTGTAGGTTATGTGGAGACAGAGATGAAATGATTAATCACATAATAAACGAATGCAGCAAACTTGCACAAAAGGAGTACAAAATTAGGTTCGACTGAGTTAGAAAAGGGGTCCATTAATAATTAGCTTGGTTTGGTTTGATTTCTTTACTTAATAGCACATCATCCTTCGTGGGTTATTAAATGCCAAAGCCATCCTTGCAGAAGGACTAGTAGTACTATTTAACCCATTACTGGGCACTGGAAATCATGCAAGTAATTGAAATTTCACCCTACTACCAAATTGCATATGTACAAACCAGAATCTGACCTGGAGAATGAGACACATAAAATTCTCTGGGGTTTTGGGATACAGACAGATCACCTAATCTTGACCAGACGACCAGATTTGGTCCTACGAAACAAGGACAAAAGAATTTGGTATCTTGTAAATTTAGCCGTTCCAGTGGATCACAGTATGAAAATAAAAGGAATCAAAAACATAGAAAAATACAGGGATCTTGCCGGAGAGCTGAAAATTTATGGAACATACAGGAGACGGTGAAAGCAATTGTTAAGGAGGCACTTGGAAAAAGACTGGTGGTATCTGAAATCACATCACCCAGACCCCTGCCCTCACAACGGTCCTAGAGATCTGAGGACACTTGCTGCCGCTCAGACTCTTGTGAAAAACCACCGGTTAAAGCTGGTATAAAAATTCGTAAAGAGTGAGACAATAGTAATAATGATGATATCCTCAAGGAGAGCAAGACGAGATGGAAAAACTTGGCTATGGCGTGGATTGCCAACAAAAAGGCAAATCATATGGTCCCACTAACTTGGATAATATACTGTCACAAAATGAACCAGATATCTGGCGAAGTTATAAAGGTTGATCGAAAATACCATGGAAAACTGGAGAGACGAACTGACAGGTGGAGGTTGGTTTGATTGTTTGCTTTTATGACATATCAACCTTAATAGGTTATTTAATGCCAAATCCATTTTTATGAAAATATTTCTATTTCAAACAATTCCGTTTAGGATAAGTACGCAGTTTAAATGTGAGTACAGTTTAATAGTGAAAAACATTTCTATTTCAAGCTATTCAGTTTAGTCCAGCAGTTCTAATTCAGCTAATTCAGTTTTGTATAAGTACAGAGTTTGTTTACACACAGTTAAATGTCAAAATAGTTCTATATTAAACAAATCAGTTTAGTGTAAGTACAGTTCTATTAGAAATAATTCAGTTTAGCATAAGCACGCAGTTTAAATGTTTGTACGGTTTAATTGTCAAAAAACATTTCTATTTCAAGCTATGCAGTTTAGTGAAACAATTCAGTTTAGTATAAGTATGCCGTTAGTTCTATTTAACCCGTAGATCGGGTGCTACCATTCCAGGCCAGAGTGGACCTGGGAGCAATGACAATGAAGGGGTACTCCGCATTCCCCAAAGTCCCATCATCACTGGAACCTCACCATCAGATTGTTTAGTATCATATCCAGAACACTCACTGAGGTGGGGGTCTTACCCCTCCGCAGAGGTGCAGTCGGTATATTCTACAGTCCCAGCTGACTGGGCAAACAGCAAGAGGAAAAAGCTTAACAGAGGTGAAAATCCTGAGAGAGATCTTTCAGGGAGATGTGCTATCACCATACTATTTGTAATAGCGATTATTCTATTCACTCACCTACTTAGGAAATGCACAGGTGGATACAAACTTCATAAATAGCAAGAAAAAAAATCAACCACCTAATGTGCAAGGACGACATCAAACCATTTGCCAAAACTGAAAAAGATTTCGAAACCCTAATACAGGCATTGAAGATATACAGTAAAGATATTGGGATGGAATTAGACATAGAAAAATGTGCACTGCTAATAATGAAAAGCGGAAAATGACACTTGACGGAAGAAATAGAACTATCGAATCAAAATAAAATCAGAACGCTCGGAGAAATGGGAACCTACTTAGGAATATTGGAGCGGACACCATGAAATATTCGGAACGAGAAAACTACTCGAAACCAAACTATATAGCAGACATCTCATGAAAAAAATAGATACTTCGGCTGTCCCCCATGTAAGTTACTCGGGACCATTCTTAAAGTGGATGAGGGAAGAACTTAAACAAATGGACCAGAGAAGAAGAAAACATATGACGATGCATAATTGCCTAACAAGCCAGACATGACGGAGACATACTGTACGTGTAAATAAAAGGAAGAAGTGGACTTGCCAGCATTCAAGATAGCGTTGAAGCATCGATACAATGACTAGAAGATTATATTTTTAAAAAAGAGCAGAGGAAGACTGATTACAGCCACCAGAGAAAATACTGACAACACAAGAAACAACAAAACGGAAATAACCAGAAAACAAAAATGGGAAGAAAAACAACAGAATGGACATTGTAGGCAAGAAACAAGCGAAATTTCACGCAAGAAGACTTGGACATGGCTAAGGTAAGGAAACCTTAAGAGAGAAATAATCTCTTCTGATAGCAGCACGAAACAACGCCATAAGGACTAACTATGCCAAAGCAAGAATAGACAAGACGCAACAAAATAGCAGATGTAAGTTATGTGGTGACAGAAACGAAACGTTCAATTACATAATAAACAAATGCAGTAGATTTGCGAAAAGAGAGTATAAAACTAGATACTACTGAGTGGGGAAAGTGATCCACTGGGAATTGTGCAAATTTTTCCATTCGAACAAATGGTATATGAAGAACCCAGAATACGTCCAGGAAAATGAGACAGACAAAATTCTTTGGGATTTTGAGATACAAATGGATCATCTAATCTTGGCCAGACGACCAGACATAGTGATAAACAAAAAAGAGAACCTTCCGAATAGTGAACTTTGCCGTTCCGGCTGACCACAGGGTAAAACTGGAGGAAAGCGAAACGAGAGCTAATTACCTAGACCTTGCAAGAGAACTGAAAAATATATGGAACATGAAAGTGACGATGATACCAATTGTAATTGGCGCGTTTGGTAGTCATCAAAGGATTGGTACAGGGACTGGAGGACTTGGAAATTAGAGGACGGGTGGAGATCATCCAAACTAGCACATTGCTGATATCGGCCAGAATACTAAGAAGAGTCTTGGAGACTTGAGGAGACTTCTTATCTCTCAAACTCTAGTAGAAAACCATCAGCAAACGCTGATGTAAAAAACTTTCAAATGAGTAAAATAATGATAAAAATAAAAGAAGCCAAGACTGGGTGGGAAAGGTTATTCACAGGAAATTGTGCAAAAAATTGAAATTTGACCATACTACCATATGATATCGGCTCAAACCAGATATAGCTCTAAAGAATGAGACCCATAAAATTATCTGGGATATTGAGAAACAGACAGATCATCTAATTCCAGCCACAAGACCAGATCTAGTGATAATGAGAGAGAGAGAGAGAGAGAGAGAGAGAGAGAGAGAGAGAGAGAGAGAGAGAGAGAGAGAATTTGACGTCTTGTGGATTTCGCTGTTCGGGCGGACAACAGAGTGAGAATAAAAAGAAATGAAAAGATAAAGAAATACTTAGACCTTGCCGGAGAACTGAAAAAGCTGTGGAATATGAAGGTCAAGGTAATACAATTGTAGCTGGTGGGCTGGGAACGGTCCCCAAAATTCTGAAGAAGGAAACGGAGGAAATGGAAATCAGTGGCAGAATTGAAATATCCAGACTTCAACATGGCTGAAATCGGCCAGAATACTGAGAAGAGTCCTCCCAATTATTAAAGAACTTTAAAATCAAACCTATCGTCAAGCTTCAATTTTCCCCTCCATTATCAAATGTTCGAACCGAATCACACACAAATAAGTACACGTCTACCAATTCTTTAAATAAAAAGTTAATGTTCTTTTCAGTCAAAGCTATCAGTACTTTATAATTCTAGGCGAACATTATATCATCAAAACGGATATTATTAGGTAATATTCATCACATTTAAACCTATAACAAAAATATGAACAATTAGCAGTCAAAAGTAAGAACATCCCTTTATATGCATTTGAGAAATTTTATTCTTATCTACAGAATTTCAGTGGAGCTAAGAGTCCCCTTGCGTTATGGCTAACGTGCTGGACTGCAAACTTGTAGAAAGCGAGTTCGAACTCCAGTCGTGCTATTACGTTCACTTTCGAACTAATACTCTAGGGAAAGTTATGAACCCCCATATACTCCCAGCAGAGGGTTAAATCGTGCTACTCCTGTCCTTCTACAAGGATGGCTTTGGGTGTTTTTTATAATCAATAATAACAATAATAATAATAATCAATCACGAAAGTTGATATGGCATTAATCAAAGAAACCAAACTGAACTGGAATTTCAGTGCTGCATTGTTTGGTCGCAAATAACACCAAATAAAAACTGCCTTCTCTGTCTAAAAGGGGTTGAAGTTTGGTTAATTGTCTGATAACAAAAACGATCCCATATGGGGAGATGCTCGCGGAACTAGAACAATTTTTGCACGAGCATTTCCGGGACGCTCACTTTTGGGGTTAATTTAGCCTTGTGTCACATAAGGTCACAATGAGCGAGAGGAAAATAAAACCATCTACAAATTGTCTTCAACACCTATTCGATTTTATCAGAGTAAGAAGATCCAGAACTTGCAAAAATATCGCAAAGTTTATCAAAAGAATCTACGTGGCATTTCTTCATGGGCGTCGCCATTTTAAAATACCAATATGTTATCTTCTTGTTATTGTCTAAATCACATTTACCATTGGCGACATGAATATCTGAAAATATTTTGAATAAGAGTATCTTATTAATGTGACAGGAAATCAAATCGCACAATTTTAATTATCGATATAACTGACTGGGCAGTTTGTAGATATACACAGAACAGAAGCGATAAAAATGAAAGATGTGTTCGATTGATCAATTTGTACTGCATAAGATATTATCAGTTTACCAAAAATATCGAATGGAACTGGTTCAGTTAGTTTATTGAACTTTAATAGATTAATATAATATTAATCTATTAAAGTTCAATACGACATCACGACAGTTCTTCAGCCTGCTCCCGAGAAAACTTCTTAAAGATCTGGTGACAATACGATGAGGAGTTTTTGCAGGAAGAATGATTTTGGTTCCTTAGCTTTTTCAAACTGTAACGGTATTTGTGTCAACATAACAAGTTTTACCAGATGAAACAGATTCAGATTCTGATTATATGAGCTATGCCACTTGCTAAATGTTGAAACTATAAAACTTCCGTAATTAGGACAAGTACTTCAAGCTTTGCTTTATAATTTGACCTGATTTTATTATCTGTGTTTTATGTTTTGTGGTTATGCAATAAAAATCATATGGCTGAAATAAATAACATAATTTAGTCTGATTTTATCACTTGTGTCAAAGGAGCTTCGACGACAGTGAAAAAAAATGACCAAAATAACTACGAAAGTTTAACAGACTATTTAACACCTGTTTCACTCAATATATTTTATGTAAAGGTTATCGTCGTGAGAAAATGACAACGTCAACCTGAGTTCAAATCCAGTAAGAGGCTGTTTACATTTCAATTAGCGCTAATACCCTTAGGAAAGGTATTCATCTAACTATTCTCTTTCCAGCCATGGGTAGACAGGATCCTTTAACTTTTGAATGACAACCAATCTAGAAGAAGGAACTTCGCCTAAAATACAGCTCTTGCGTCGCCTCTGGTCAGTTGCGGAGGGGTTGGGTAAATACATACCAAACACACTTTTTTCTGTTTCAACTTTTGGCTGAGTCAGTTGCATATTCTTAATGGGTTGCACAGACTCTAAGTAAGTACAAATTATGTCAATGAGTCGAGTCATTTTAGGGAAATAAAACGTCAGCCGTTCACAAAATCCTTCTTAGCTAACTCATTAGCCGATTTAGACAAAGTCTTGATTTGCTATTGCTTAAAAAAACAACAAAGATTAATATAACACAAAATATTAAGGATTAAGTTCGTTACATCAGCAAATTAGTCAATGTTTTGTGCCGGGTGAGATAGAAATAAATAAAAGTAAATTTGGCGACTTTAGTCGTGGTTGGCCCGGAGGCTCCCTTTTCAATAGCTACAACACCGAAGTGTATGGAACGGCACTACTCCATTCCATGGATTTCTCCACTTTACCCTTGATTCTTACCTTATAATATTGAATGTTAAGCAAGGCGGCAGCAAGTACCATTTTTTGAGACTTTCGTATGACTCGACCTGGGATTGAACCCCGGTCTCCCGGACCATTGGCAGACACTGTACTCATTAGGCCAATTGCCTGGTAATAAGCTTACTTTATTTTCAAAATATCCAATGAATTAGCCCACCACAGATTAAAATGACCTTGAGTCAAATCTAGCCTGATAGGAGGTCGGATAAATCCTTCCAATGATACTGAGTACAGGACTGGATACTTCTTGACATTGTTCGAGGATCTGGAGTTTAACGAGCAATGCCCATCTCCCCTCTCAGTAACCGGTCCTCAGGAATATATAGTAGAAACAAGATTTTCTTAAGAATATGGATATTTATTGATTATTAAGCAACAAATGTGTCCAAGTATAACTAATATGTCGTAAGATCAAAAGAGTACTTAAAAAGTAGCAACCACACAACAGCAGGAAAAACTATCAAAAGAAATGTGTCCACGCAGATGTGAATGTTTCCATTGCCTTGGACTTTAATTTTGTAGTTGTTTCGAGCAATAACATTTCGTGCACACCGGTACGTGTGTGTGCACCTGTGTGTGTGTGTGTGTGTAACATTCTTCTCTGTCCTATCGATAAATATCTGGATAGAAAATTACTTGTCTCAGGTACACTACGATGTTTCACGAAGATTGGATGAATGTGTATTTGGGTAAACCACTCCCCCATAACTGCCACCCTTCCAAATAAAAGCTTTTATACAACTGTAATTTTTGACACGGAACAATATAGTAAAGTAAGTAAAATTGGCGACCGTTGTCGAGGGCGACCAGAAGGCTCCCTTTTCAATAGCTACTACATCAAGGTGTAGAGAAGGGCGCTACTCCTTTCCCTGGATTGCTCAACTTTACTCTTGATACGTACCTTATATTGCTGAGTGTTGAGCAAGGAGGTGTCAAGTCCCATTTTAAAAGTCTTTGGTATGACGCGACGTGAGATTGAACCCAAGTCTCCCGGACCTTTGGCGAACACTCTACCCACTAAGTCAATGTCATTTTAGATCTGACGCAAGAATATGTGTCCTGAGGATATAAATTGGCTTTATATAGATAGATATAAACTCAATCTCACCAATTATACAAGCGCATACGCATGCGCACATGTGTATGTCTGTGAATGTAAGTATGAATGAAATATCTGACGGAATCCAAGAGAAAAAAAAGCATGAAAATCAATGGTTTATATAGTTTGGTTTGGTTTTTTGGGTTTTATGGCATATCAACCTTTCTAGGTTATTTAACGCCAAATCCATTTTTATGTAAATAATCAGTTCTATTTCAAACAATTCAATTTAGCATGAGTATACAGTTTAATTGTCAAAAATATTTCCATTTCAAACTATTCAAGCAGTTATATATAACAATTCAGTTTAGTGTAAGTACAGTTTCAATGTCAAAAACAGTTCAATTTCAAACAATTCAATTTAGCATAAGCATGCTGTTTAAATGCAAGTACAGTTTAATTGTAAGAAACATTTCTATTTCTAGCTATTCAGTTTAGTCAAGTAATTCTAATTCAGCTTATTCAATTTAGTATCAGTACAGATTTTGTTTACCCACAGTAACAATTCACGTAAGTACAGATTTTGTCTACACATAGTCACATGTCAAAAGAGTTCTATGTTAAACAATTCAGTTTTGTGTAAATACAGTTTCAATGTCCAAAAACAATTCCAGTTCAAATAATTCAGTTTAGCATAAGCACGCAGTTTAAATGTAAGTACGGTTTAATTGTCAAAAATATTTCTAATTTAAGCTATTCAGTTTAGTCAAACAATTCAGTTTAGCATAAGTATGCCGTAAGTTCTATTTAACCCATAGATAGGACCCTATCAGATGCTACCACGCCGGGCCAGGGTGGACCTGAGAGCAATGGCAATAAAGGGGTACTCTGCATTCCCCAAAGCTCAAGAATTGCAGGAACCTCATGGTTTATCGTTACTTATATTCTTATTATTATATACGTTTTGTCAGTAATCGCTTTGTTACATAATAATTTGAAAAATTTTGGCGAAAATATTTGAATTTAGAGGCATTACAGTTGTTTTCTAATCATATCACCATGACACCTCCTGTAACCCTGGGAGCATTCCCGAATATTTTTCATGAAATTTTCCAATTTGTTATCTAATGAAACTCACATAGGGTGAAACGTCTTGATATATAAATATACGAACATTCCTCCAAACGAGTTTTCACGTCTTATTTCTCTTTCGTTTTCATACCTTAATTATAAAGATTCCAAAATATTTGTTGATATACATATTAAACAACATAGAAATATTGTTGAAGAAAACCTTATTTCTAATTATAATACAACCAAACAAAACTCCGGTTTCTTTTAACTTAACTCCTTTAGTTAAATTAAATCATAATAGTTACGATATTCTTTATCTAAATTTATTTTTATTAATTATATCTTAATTATACTCTCATTCAATATTTACATTGCGATTTCTAGACTACAAAGACGTTATCTAAGAAATAAATACGTCAGTTTTGTTTGAAATTGAACACTATTAACGTTAAAGAGTGTAAAAAAATTCATTTTGTTTTCATTTCAAAATTATTTTCTCAGATGAAACATTAAACATCAATTACTCTGCACTGAAGATGGCCGTAAAGAAGAGAATGTTGGCAAATTTCATATCAAGAATACATTCCCTGAATATTTTGCCTTTCATATTATATATATATATATATATATAATGGAGAACGAACCTAGTAATGTGGTATTTTCATATTGTTGGGCTCATATTTCGTAAAAAATTTTATGGTGAATCAATTTTGTTAAAAACATTCTTGGAAAGTATTGCATTCTTCTGATGTTAGGGTCGGGCCTCTATGTCAGATAATTCCTGTTTTTTTATTTATTTTTCCGTTTAAGTGAACACTTTCACACACACACACACACACACTCACCACACACACACAGACACACACACACAGAGCTATGTCGCTCTCTCTCTCTCTCTCTATATATATATATATATATATATATAGTAAGTTGCATATGTTGCATACACTGGAAAAAAAGGTGTCAATGTGCAGTAAAGAAGGAAAAATGCTGAACATCTACAGGTAGGACTACTATGTTAACATCTATAGATAGGACTACTATGTTGAAAAATAAATTTACAAACGATCGTTAATAGTTTCACGAGATGTAAAATGATTCCTTGAGGATGATATATATATGGTTGCTTTCTTCACTAGATTTTTAAACAATTGTTATTAAACATTATTTTATACACACACACACTTTCGCGAGATGCTTCTAGCTGGAATCGAAACCCAGCAGACTTTATGCCAGTCGGATATCTTACCCCACAGCCATCGTTATTCTCTATTTTGTGAAGGAATTTTTACTTATAACTTTTTCCATAGACGTTATTGGCCACTGGGATTGTTCAATTCAAGAGAAGAGCTATTGTGTTTCAGTTTATGTGGTAGAAGGCCAATTCCCCACGAGAGCTCAACCAACGACTCTTCAGTGTAGCTAGACACATGAGATGCTTCATGCTGGAATCGAAACCAGCAAACTTTTATGTCTGTCGGATATCTTACTCCAAAGCAATATATATATATATATATATATAGTGAGATGAACAAATCGTTATAAAAAAAGTTTTTTTAAACCAGAAAAGAGCTCAAATTGTGTCCAGTAGAACAGGAAATGAAATTGTTTTCTTACCTCATTATGTCAGGCTCGTGTATTTGAAAAGAAAAAAAAAAAGAAAAAAGATAAAACAATGTTCAAATAAATCATGCAAGTAGAATGGATGAAACTAGACGAAAACCCGTCCATTGCAAAAAGAAAAGGTTTCATAACGATGAAGAGGAAGGGGAAGGTGCGTTTCATATTTCATCTGAAGATTTTTTTTTTCAAATATGTGAAACTTACAGTCATGAGACTGATATTAAGAGGGGAATATATATGTGTGTGTGTGTGTGTGTGTGTGTGTGTGTGTACAACACAATTTTTAAAAGAATTGTCTCTGAATAAGATTAAAATGAATAAATAATTTCCAACTGTCTAGAAAAGGAGTTTGCTTTATAAATAATTTTAAAACTGACTCACAAAGATTACTTCTTACCTTACAAGAAAATGCACCAGAACTCTAAACCTGTACTACCTTTAGTCCATGCGCACTATTTAGACTCACAGAACTTTAGATAAATACGCACGTGCGCGCACACACACACATTCACACACACACACACACGCACACACACACACACACACACACACACACATATATATATATATATATATATATATATATATATATATATTGTAAAAGAAAAATTGAAGACATTTCAAAAAGACTATAATTTGTTGCTGTCTTTCAACGGAGTTAAACGAAAGGCGTCATTCTGTAAAATATAAAATGTCGTGGTTGGGTTTGGGATATCCAGGAAACAAGTTTTTTTTTTAATTTCTTATATTTTCTTTGCTTTCCTTCTGTGGTCCCCTTTACTATCCACCACGCTAAAAATAGGACACATGTTCGCAACAAACAGCGGAGGAAAACAGGATCTCAGTTAAAGAAATGCATTGATATAATACTCTATGTTAAAAAGACTGACTTTCTTAAAACATACGCTGTTGTCTAAACAGTTTGCTTTTTCAGTATTCTAGCATCTAAATGTATAGAGACATTGATGTATATGTTGGTCGAAGGAGTTTTGTTCAACAGATTTGGCATAGTCTGACACATGGAAACAATTTTGGCACAGACAATAAAAACTGAACTTACTAAATAAGCAAATTGCTTTTAGAGGCTATCAAACAATTGTACCTGCAATAGAGCAAGGTTTGGTTGATTTTACGACACGTCAACCCTTGTTGGGATATTTTATGCCAAAGTCATTTTAGCAATTATAGACTTCGATGATAGACGGTATGAAAATGTATCTTTGCAGTCATTTTAAACAGGAAAACAGTACATAATTAGTTGCAAAATCAAAGTTTTAAAAGCCAATGTATTAATAAAGTTGACACTTTAAACGGGCAAACAGTCCATTCTTAGATCAACAATCATTTTAAACAAACAGTTCATATTTAGTTGCAAAATCAAAGTTTAAAAGCCAATGTATTAATAAATTTATAAATAATTTTTAAAAATCTTAACACTTTATACTTAGTTGAAATATATGTGGTGAATTCAATAAGTTTCCAGACTGTTTTTGTATGGGCATTTAAAATTGTCGTGGACTCTTGAGAATTCAGTATGTTATTGCTATACATCTTATGAGATGACAGACCAATTTCTAGGATTTCAGCTTCAAATGAACAGCTGCAGCAGCTACTAAAGCCTCATTGTCACTGCGGGTGAATTTCAAAAAATGCAATCTGGACGTCAGGACACTTTAGAAGAACGATATGCAATAAAATTCTGTTTTAAACTTGGAAAAATTGCCACAGAGACGTATGGAATGCTTCAGACTGCTTTTGGAGCATCTTGCATGAATCGAGCATCAGTTTTTGAGTGGCATAAGAGATTCAAGGAAGGCAGGGAGTCTGTGAGGCATGATGAGAGGTGTGGGAGGAGTAAGGAAGTCAATATAGAGTTAAGGTTACTATGTTGAGGTTTTAAGAGAGTTCAGGATGAGGCCACCACTCTTCAAATCGGGTTAGTTCCATTTCCAGCAGGACAATACACCAGTCCACAACTCCATCCTTGTCACAGACTATTAGACCAAGATGGGCATCAAGACAGTTCCTCAGCCTCCCTATAGTCTAGACCTTGCTCCCTATGGAAATTTACTAAGCTTTTTGCTTAGATGTGGCACAAGGCCATATGAAAGGGGCACCCAATGAGACTCCAATAGACCTTGCTCCCTATGACTTTTCATTATTCGCTAAACTCACAGGCTGTCATTATGAGATAATTGAGATGATGAAAGAGGCTGTGACGAAGGTCATTGACACGCTCACACAAGAGGAGTTCCATGGGGCCTTGCAGAAGTTGTTGGAACGGTACAACAAGTGCATGGCAGCTGGAAGAGATTACTTCGAAGGGGACTAAAGTTTCATGTGTGTACTATCAATAAAAGTACCCATACGAAAAAAGTCTGGAAACTTATTTAATAATCCTCGTAGATAATGCAAGCTCCAATCTATTAGATTATTTCAATGTCATTTAAAACAGACAAACACTTTATATTTAGTTGCAGTAGCAATGTTTAAGAGATAATGTAATAATAGATTTCACAATTATTTTAAGCGAGTAAAAGATTCCTATTTGCAATACTTAAACTTTGTAAGCTAAGATATTACTAAAGTCCTTTATATCAAACTGGTAAATACTTCAGAGAAATTGTAATGTCAATGTCTTAAGAGCCAATGCATGAATTTAGATCACAGTCATTTTAGACAGGTTGACATTTTATACTTAGTCGCAATATTAATGTTTGAAGTGTGACTATATTTATAGATTTCACAATCTTTTAAAATAGACAAACACTTCGTAATAAGTTTCAATATGAATCCTTTAAGCACCAGTGTATCAATATAGTTCATCATCATTTCCAATATTATCTCAAACAGATCTATTTGACCCATAGTGTAGCATATCCAGGTCCAAAAATATACGACCAAGATATGAATACGTGAAATAGACATAATGTTCATTAAATGTTCATAAACATATAGGAATCCGAAAACACTCGAAACACTTACGGCTCTCTTAGTTCAGGTACGAAACTTTTATTTACCTTTTTGAGTTTAAGGTTTTTCGACATGAGGAAAGAGAGACACAATTTCTTACTATGCTGACTGTTCGTACTTCGTCAGCTCTCGACTCACTGACTCAACAAACGCACGGCACATTTCGTAGATCCCAACCTTCCTCTAGACTCGAATCTCAACTCTCTGCTTTTTTTTCAAATCCCAAAATCCTCAGCTCGTCGCTTCTGGGTATGACATCATTCACGTCCCCGGTCCATTTTCTATCTGGGGATTTTATTGTGACATCTGTGATTGTCACATCCGCGCCGCGCGCGTGTGAACACCTGCACTCAATGTGTGCACCTAACTAACCCATCCACCGAGCCGAAAGGTTCTCAGCCTAACTAAACCGAAAGCAAGATATACAAAACGAAAATTGATAATATAAAAAAAATCCTTCCGCAATTATATTACAATAGCTGGGACTCAAATAGTTACGACTGGTATGTGTCAACGAAGGGAAACACAACCTTTTCCTGAGGTCAAGAATTGAAACTTCTCCTTTGGATACAGTTTACGATATATTTATTTATATATATTATACAATGTCTGTACAAGATTTAAATAAAGATTTATCGAGCCCTTTCAGCAGGGAGGGATGTAGAATACGCCGGCTGCATCGCTGCCAAAGGGTAATAACCCTTTCGGCCAATGATCATCTTGGATGTGATACAAAACTTCATCTGATGGTGAGATTTCAGTTCTGGAGCTTTGAGGAATGTGGAGCATCCCTTTATTGCCATGACTCCCAGGTCTACTCTGATTCAGAGTGGTGGTACATACCAGGGTCTCATCTATCGATCTAATAAAACTGTTTAACCATTTAACTTTGTGCCAACAAATAACCGATGTTAAATGAAATTGTTAGTGCTACATAAAAGTACTTGATGCCATTTAAGTGTGTGTAAACAAATGAGTAATGTTGGATAAAATTATTAGCATTTAATAGCAATACTTGAAACCGTTTAACTGTGTGCAAACAAATGATTAATCCTAAATAGAATTATTCGTGTTTGATAGGAATATTTGTAACCATTTAAGTGAGTGTAAACAAATGATCAATATCAAATGCAATTATAACTGTTTGATTGCAGTACTTTAATGTGTATGCAAACGAATTAACACTGGGTTATTTAAGATGTTATCTATGAACTATTCGTTTTTAAATCATATATTTGATATATTTATAAACAGGATTTGGCTATGAATATCCCTATAAGGGTTGTTATATCATAAAGCCAAACCAATCAACCATCCAAAGATTTATCGTTTTGCCTGAAAAAAGAAAATCCGAAAAAGATTATGGAAATCAATGTTGTCCGTTATCTTTAAAAATCTATTTGCAAGAAAAGATAATTGCCAAATACTGGTATTTGAAACGATCTCTTTTGCGAGGCATAAATGAAAGACGACCAAGCATATTGTTATGTGGTATGCGCCAAATCTTAGCATTCTCATTTTATTTTCAGACAATCGAGAGTATTAACTTGACAATTTCTAGTTTGAGACGGAAAATTCAAAGTTAAGAATGAATTGGAAGCTTTCGATAGTTATATATTATTCATAGCCAAGACAAATAAATAAATCAGAAAGGACCAAACGTCGCAGAGAACAAAATGCCAAAGTTAGAACTTGACATGACGTGCAGGAGAACACCAAGTACAAATCCTACGTGATTATGAAGCAGTTGTTCTCATTGAACAAAACCCAAATCCGGTCATATCCAATATAAAGCCTCCTAA
This sequence comes from Sepioteuthis lessoniana, assembly GCA_963585895.1. Classification (NCBI taxonomy): domain Eukaryota; kingdom Metazoa; phylum Mollusca; class Cephalopoda; order Myopsida; family Loliginidae; genus Sepioteuthis; species Sepioteuthis lessoniana. Next base: position 118,624,479 of record OY757913.1, on the reverse strand, counting down.
CACTTTTTGTGTCTCCTGGAATACTACGTCGATAGGGAAATCAATCAGCGGACCCAAAATATCGACACACTTTAAAGATCGTTGAAGCGACAACCAACATGAACAAGAATCTGTAGTCGCTTCTAAGACTGAATCGAATTCATTCTCGAGTTGACAAGTGGTTTTATGGAATAATCTAATTTTTGTCTAAACATGTGTGATCGTATATTTAATCAAAATTAGCATCATTAGATTTAATAGGGAAATTTCAATTGTGTCAGACTAAGCTAATTATTGTAAAGAAAAGTTGATAAATATAACAATATGAGAATAAATATAAATATGCATAAAGATATTTTAATTCAAACTTATTTATCTATCATGTGGACGTACACATTTTTAAATCTAAATAAATATATATATATATACATGCATATATATATATATATATAAGGATCTTTAAATAGGTTTCCAGACTTTTATTGATAGTATACACATGAAACTCTAGTCCCCTTCGAAGTAATCTCCTCCGGCTGCCATGCACTAGTTGTACCGTTCCAACAACTTCTGGAAGGCCCCATGGAAGTCCTCTTGTGTGAGCGTGTCAATGACCTTCGTCACAGCCTCTTTCATCTCCTCAATTGTCTCATAATGACAGCCTCTGAGCTTAGCGAATAACCAAAAGTCACAGGGAGCAAGGTCTGGACTAAAGGAGGCTGAGGAACTGTCTTGGTGCCCATCTTGGTCAAATAGTCTGTGACAAGGATGGAGTTGTGGACTGGTGTATTGTCCTGGTGGAAAGTCCATAGACCCGATTTGAAGAGTGGTGGCCTCTTCCGACGGAATCTCTCAGTAACCCTTAACCTTTGGCCAATTAGCTCTGGTGTAATGACTTCCTTACTCCTCCCACACCTCTCATCATCCCTCACAGACTCCCTGACTTCCTTGAATCACTTATGCCACTCAAAAACTGATGCTCGATTCATGCAAGATGCTCCAAAAGCAGTCTGAAGCCTTTAAACTCTTAGGTTTTAAAATAGAAATATCATCAAACAATAAGATAGTCAATTTCTTGGATGTGACTATATATATATATATATATACCTTTCTAACAACCTCTATAAACCTTTTATAAAGATGAATCAGTCCCCTTCATATATTAACATAAATTCAAACCACCCTAAAGTTATAATTAAACAAGTTCCAAAAGCTGTAAAACTAAGAATAAGAAATCTATCAGCTAATGAAGAAATATTCCGAAAAGGTAGTAAAATGTATATTGATGCACTAAAAAGTAGAGGGTATAAAGAAAACTTTACCTATAAAGAAGAGAAGGGGCCTAATGGTAATAATAATAATGAAATAAATAAGGAAAATAAACGTAAAAATAGAAAAAGGAAAATAATATGGTTCACCCCCCCGTTCTGTAGGCTAACTAATATAAATATTGGAAAATATTTTTTGAAACTAGTAGATAAACATTTTAAACACGGAAATAAGCTGCAAAAATATTTAACAGAAAAACGTTAAAAATAAGTTACTCTTGCACGAAAAATATTTTTCAAATAATTAATAGCCATAATAAAATATAACTAAAGATTTTCAGGATCAAATAAATATTAGAAAGAATAAAAACAACAACAATAATAATAATGATAATAATAATGGTATAAAAAAAGAATGTAATTGTAAACCCCGAGAAATTTGTCCCATGAATGGACGATGCAATTTAAATAACGTAATATATCAAGCTATAATTTACCCTAAAGAGGATATCACAGATAAGAAAACTTATATAGGCCTGGCCGCCACTAAATGGAAGCAGAGGTTTTTTAATCATAAATTTACATTCTCCCACGAACACCTAAAAAACCGTACGGCACTATCAAAACATTGCTGGTTTTTAAAAAACAAAGGTTTAACCCCTGAGATTGAATGGTCTATTTTGGGAAAATCAAATACTCCAAATAGTTTTAACGGTAGATGCAATTTATGCCTTGAAGAGAAAATTTATATTTTAAAATATGGGTTACCCCGATAAGTTATTAAATAAGAGAAGCGAATTGATAGCTAGATGTAGACATAAGACTAAATTTAAACTATACAAATTTAAAAACATAGAAATAAATAGTGAAACCAGGAAAAAAAAACGTATCCAACTTATGCACATGAAAAATAGGTAGCTAATTAAATGGTATCGAAATTGATATAAGCATTAATATTTCTCTTAAAAGTTAATTATCGAATTTAACATAAAAAGAAAATAAACTTAACGAATAAATAAAAAAGTTAAATTACCGTAATTATAACTGATAGAAGAAATTTGAAAAATTAAAATAAAAACGGAAATTCAATAAAACGAGGAGGTAACTCCTAAATCTCGTCCCCCCCTACACCCCACGTGTTTATTCTGGTTTTAAATTTAAATTTAAATTTAAATTTAATTAATTATCCATTGGGTCTGAAGAAGTCCTGTATTAATTTTTTTACTTCACACCAGAAACTGTAAATACGGGACCGAAATAAATTCATAATCATGAATTAACCGGTTTTTGGTTATTCTTCTTCTTAAAAAAAAAGAAGATATATATATATATATATATATATATATATATATATATATATATATATATATATTAGAGTGTGTGTGTATGTGTGCATGTGTGCCAACAGAACGTTTTCTTCTTTCATTTCAATTTTCTAGCGTCGTCTGGCCACCTTATCTCTGTATGTTTGTTGATCATAATAAATAGGTTCATTGTGTGCTAGACTTAAGCTTAGTAGAAGATAAGTTAGATAAAGGAACATGGCATAGATCCCCTAAAAATCCCTACCATTTTCCTCACCGGGTTAATCCACCACTCCCAAACATTTCACCTCCCCCGATTTCTCAATCTTATCTTTTTTGTTTGTTTGTTTGTGTGCTAATTTATTTTTTTTCTACAATAATTTGTTTTCAGCCTTTCTTTCCAACTTGGACACTTTCTTTCTTTCTTTCTTTCTCCTCGGTATATCTCTCATCTTTTTTCCTTTTCCCCACAAAATTTCACTTTTTCATCTCTCTCTCTCTCTCTCTCTCTCTCTCTGTATATATATATATATATATATATTAAAATAAGTAGGTCCACAAAGAGATTTGTATTTTTAAAGAATTATTTATTTATAATTCCCCCACCCCAAAAAAATTCAAATTTCTTCGTGGATCAACTCATTTTAAAATGTTTCTTTCTCTCTTTCGACCTAAAACAAAAAATTATATATATATATATATATATATATATATATATATATATATATATATATATATATAAAGCAATGGTTCGCTTACCCGATGGTGACAAATTTCTTTGACATTGTTGCTGGAGTTTTTCAAGGAGATTCATTAGCAGGATTATTTATTTATTTATTATCTGTCTCGATTACGTACAACCAACATCAATAGATCTAATGAAAGAAAACCAAACTAAAAAAAGGCTAGACGTAGACGATATCCCCGAAAAAACTATCGTGGCTGCAGATTATGCAGATGATATCGCGTTTCTCACAAATACACCTACCCAAGCCGAATGTCTGTGGCACAGCCTGGAACAGGCAGCAAGAGGCATTGACCTCTTTGTGAAGTCAAATAAACAAGAGTTCATGTGTTTTAAAAACGGTGGTGCTATCTCCGTACCACATGAAGGGTCTTTGAAATTAGTACACCATTTCATATACTTCGGTAGCAATATCTCATCCACTGAAAGTGATGTTAACATGCGCATAGGAAAGGCATTGACTGCTATTGACTATATGGAAATCTGATTATTCCAATCTGTTGCAGTGTTACTACTATTGTATAGATGCACCACCTGTACTTCTACAAAACGTTTGTGGAGAAAGTTAGATGGGAACTACACAAGAATGCTGCGAGCAGTTTTGAACAAATCTTGGAAGCAGCACCCCCACAAAACTGCAGCTGAACGGTTACTTGCCTCCCATCTCATAAACCATCCAAGTAGGACAAACAAGAAATTCTAGGCATTGTTGGGGAAGTAAGGACGAACTCAAGTGACGTTCTCTTATTGACTCCTACACATGGACATACCAGTGTTGATCGAACAGTAAAGACTTTGTATGATCACTGGATGCCGACCAGAGGACCTGTGAGAAACGATGGACAATAGGATCAAATAGTGAGATAGTTTCAAAAGGAAACTGCCCTTGCAGAATGATTTGATGATGATGATAATGATACACACATACACAGACAATATATATATATATATATATATATATATCTTTTAATTTTACGGTGTCTTTTACTTTTTCCTTTCTTCTTTCTCTCTCTTTTCTCTCTCTCTCTCTCTCTCTTTCTTTCTCCCTCTCTCTCTCTCTCATCTACTCCACTCTCTCTCTTACTTTCATGCTGTCTCTTATTTTTCTTACTTTTTTCTTTATTACATTCATCTCATTTTTTACCCAGTCGGCTGGGGTTGTAGAATACACCTATTGCACCTCTGCAGAGGGGTAATACCCCCCCATGAGTGTTCTGGATATGACACTAAACAATCTCATGGTGAGGTTCCAGTGATGCTGGAGCTTTGGGGAATGCGGAGCACCCCTTCATTACCATTGCCCCAGGTCCACTTTGGTCCGGAGTGGTAGCACCTGATAAGGGTCCTATCAATGGGTTAAATACAACTAACGATATACTTATGCTAAACTGAATTGTTTCACTAAACTGAATAGCTTGAAATTGAAATGTTTTTACAACTAAACCGTACGAACATTTAAACTGCGTGCTTATGCTAAACTGAATCATTTGAAATGGAACTGTTTTTTGACATTAAAACTGTACTTACACTAAACTGATTTGTTCAATATAGAACTGTTTTGATATCTAACTGAGTGTAAACAAAATCTGTACTTATACTAAACTGTATTAACTGAATTAGAACTACTTTCACTAAACTGAATAGCTTGAAATTGAAATGTTTTTACAACTAAACCGTACGAACATTTAAACTGCGTGCTTATGCTAAACTGAATCATTTGAAATGGAACTGTTTTTTGACATTAAAACTGTACTTACACTAAACTGATTTGTTCAATATAGAACTGTTTTGATATCTAACTGAGTGTAAACAAAATCTGTACTTATACTAAACTGTATTAACTGAATTAGAACTACTTGACTAAACTGAATTGCTTGACAATTAAACGGTACTTAAATCTAAACTGTGTACTTATCCTAAACTGAATTGTTTGAAATAGAACTTTTTCATAAAAATGGATTTGGCGTTAGATAATCGACAAAGCTTGATATGCCATAAAACCCAACCAATCAACCAACCAACCATCTCGTTTTCTTATTTATCTATCTATCTATTTATCTATCCTTTGATACTTTCACATCATATTTTCTCTATCTATCTATCTATCTATCTATCTATCTATCTATCTATCTATCTATCTATCTCTGTTTTCTCAACTTCCTTAACCTTTTTTTTCTTCTAATTCGTGATCTGCTGTCACACTACTTGTGATTAAGGAGAAAGCAAGATTTTAAGCCTAATTTTTTTCTAACATAAATAAAATCTTAACTTTTTAACTCAGCTCGAAATGAATTATGTTTTCTTTTTATTTCGATAACATATACCCAAGTCGAAGTTAAATTTAAAACGAATAAAACTTCTCTGTGATACATTACCGGTCCCAATAAATTATGTTTAAATATAGACCAACCTTATCTCATAAAACACATCTGCTTATGATTGAAAAATTCAATCTGCCACATTGTGTATGTTTCCCGAGATTCGTCTATTTATAGAATTGTATGTATGTACTGAGGGCACGGAGAATGAAATTAGAGAACCCAGTTCAAACACAAGCTGGGACAGTTTGCGTTCACTTGTCACGTCTATTCAAACAATTTCTTCCCAGGGACATCTACCCAGTCTGCAGGGTTTAGAATACGCTGTGTCCACCGCACGGTGTTAAGACACCTCCCAACACCCCCACCAAAAAAAAGGAGTGTCCTGAATATGGCTCTAAATCAGCTGAAGGCAAGCCTTTAGTTCTGGAGACCTGAGATGTATCAAGTGCCCCTTGATTGTCATTACTCCCAGCTCGACTCTGACCAGGAGTGGTAGTACTTGTTAGGGCTCCATGTAATAGTCAAATAGATCTCTTTAAAAATCATTTGTTTTTAGACATGAATTTTGATACCATATAAAAAGTAAAGTTTGCGACCTTAGACGAGGGTGCCCCGAAGGCTCCCTTTTCAGTAGCTACTACATCGAGGTGTAGGGAAGGGTGCTACTCCATTCCCTGGATTGTTCCGCTTTACTCTTGATCCATACCTTATTATGCTAAGTGTTAAGCAAGGCGGCATCAAGTACCATTTTTTAAAGTCTTTGGCGAATCTATGGTAAACGATTAAAGAATCAAGTACCATTTTTTGAGTCTTTGGTATGACTTGACCTGGGATTAAACCCTGGTCTTCCGGACCATTGGCGAATACTCTACCCATTAAGCCAATGGGAATGTTTATAAATTATTTGTATAAAGAATAGTTATTTGATTCTAATTAAAATTTCGCAGCTGCTCTTTACATTCTGATATCCCAATGTTTCCTTGAAAGAAATAATTCGATTAAATTTATTAAGCATTTAGTAATTTTTTCCTTTGTTTAAGTTGTATATTTAAATTAAATTTAAATTAAGCTATTAACTAAATGTCAGAAATTTAAATTTTGCAACAAACATACTAAAAAAGTGGAACCTCATTGCTATCCGGGAAAAAAATAAACAATGGAATAAACACAATTAGTGGATGTTTGCCTTTTTAAAAAAATTAGCAGTAAATAAACTAATAACAGATAAGACACAAAAAGTCTTTTATTTAATATCTGAATATTTTGGCTTCATAAAATAATCATAAAATAAACTAGATTAAATTATTCAAATTATTGGTGTAATTTTAAAACTATGCCGTGGAATATATGATAGAATAAAGCATTGTGAAAAAGAAGTTTTGTTTTTGTTTTAATGGCATATCAATATCAAAGCTATACGTATAGAAGGACAAAAGGGATACTATTTAACTTATGAGGAGATAAGGGAGTTCATGCCTTTCCTTAGAGTATTAGTCCGAAAGTGAATGAAATAGTGCGACTGGAATTCGAACACGCAAGCTACGATGTCGATGTCTAGCTTGTTAACCACAACATCACTAGAATTCCCCCTTGAGAATAGATCTGCAGATTACACAGGGAATAGCAAAACATTAATTTTTTTTTTCCATCAATCTATCTATACTAGCATTTCAAATAAAAATCATGATTGATTCAAATGTTGTTCAGCAACGAAAGAGGTTTTTTTTTAAATCAGAAATGGTAATGAAAAAGGTTATTCATGAGGCCTTATTTAAAATAAGATACAAGAGAAAAATTAAACTCACACACACACACACACACACACACACACACACACACACACACACACACACACACACACACACACACACACACAATATGTAATACTGTTCTTATGATGGATATTACAAAATGAAAATTCAACATTTGTGAATAATTTAACCTAAAATAATATGTATGCCATAACTTCATCATACCAACGCCCAAGAGAAAGGAAAAATCATGATCTATCTATCTATCTATCTATCTATCTATCTATCTATCTATCTATCTATCTATCTATCAGTTTTAGATTTCTTTTGTTCATTGTTAAGTAAAGTCTCTTAGAATATATATATATATATAATCATTCATATATATATATATATATAAATATATATATATATTCTTGCAGGATTTACTTAACAACTAGAAAAAAAATAAAACAAACTGATAGATACATAAATATATATATCGGTCTGATATGTTTGTCTATATATATATATATATATATATATATATATATATATATATATATATATATATATATATTGAGAGAGAGAGTGAGATGTAGAAAGTTATATATATATATATATATATATATATATATATATATATATATATATATACATATATATATATATATATATATTCGACATTTAATGTTGTAGGGGCTTAACCAGAACTATAAACCAACAGAAACAGCTAAGAAAATTTCTTGTGTTTATGGCTAAGGTGTCATTACTGACTAAAATTGATTTTCAAAGTTTTGTTCTGGCAATACGTCATTGAGGGATAAAAAAACAAGCATTACAATACGTCAGTGAGAGAGATATGACATTAAAACAAACATTACAATACGTCATTGAGAGATATAACATTAAAACAAACATTACGTCATTGAGAGATATATAATTAAAACAAAGAAATCACACCAAACTTCATCCCATTGAAAATGCGTGATGTGAATAAAAAGAAAATGTTAGAAAAAGAAATCCCATGAACATATTGGAAGTAGAGAAATTCAGCGAAGAAGAATCGAATAAAATTTTCGGAAAATATTTGGTTGATGACCCTAAATATTTGACAAAAGAAATTGAATAAAAACAATTCCCAAAGTTAAATTCTATTTAGAAGGCGCCTGTAGCGTAACGGTTATCATCAAAGAAATGAACTCTGCAACCAAAGTTCCAATTTTACCCGGGATTTTTTACGTTTCACTTCGCACTCATGCCCCTTGGAAAGACACAAATTCATCTTCTCTCCTCCAAGCTATGGTTCCCAAATATATGTTAAGTAGTAGGGCAGACTAGGTTCTTTACCTTTAGTACAGCAACCAGTTTAGCAGAAGGAAAACTAATTTCAAACTAGCAGAACCCCTCTGAAAAATTGACCTTGTGTTACATTAAAGTTTAAAATTAAATAATATATATATATATATACGATGTATATACAATGTACGTGGGCCATTCAATGAATAAAGTGATGTTTATCTTAAGAATTGGCAATAAAAAGCATAGTTTATAATTGCACCTTTTTCAAGGAACTCAGTAGGGATTGGTTCTTTCATGCCTTAGAAGACTTTCAACATGGTCTTCTGTACTGACTGCTTCGCCTGGAACTTTTTCCATACCGGAGAGACAGTGTATTGCCATTCCATGGACTGTCTTTTCCACTCAGGCAAAGCCTATTCGTTAACATTTTCTTGACAAAAACATTTTTCTCTTTACACATTGCACATTCTTCAGTAAATTTCTATTTGCCCGTCTCAGTCATCAAAAATTTGATGACAGATCTCTGTTCGAGCCTGTTTGACTTGCCACCATTTTGAATGGCCTCAAAACAAATATTTTTTTTTAAATATTAATTACTAGATTAAAATATTTTTACTAGAAACCAATTCCAAACAAAACAGAACTTACGTTTCTGGAAAGAAAATTCTTAAAATGAAACTTATTTTGCTATTTAAAAAAATCCTCTAATTTATTGAATGTCCTTCGTATTTTCTACTTATCCACATAAACCCGTGTTGTTGTTTTTTCAAACCTATGCACATGTGTATGTTTCTAAGGCTAAGTTAACCTGACATAAACAAGACGACAAATTCAAATCTTTAACATACTTCTGAAGCAACGCTGATAAGGAAGTCCGATAAAATAGAGTGGGGTGGTGGAAAGGTGTTAATCATAAGCCGTAAGCGTTTATAAAGAAAAGAAAAGAAAAGAGAAAAACCCTAAAGAACCTTCGCCCAAAACTTTATAAATCACATGACTCTACGTCTCTCGCCTTCATGTTTCAGGAAAGCACCGCATAGGCAAAGGTTATCAGACACTAGCAATGTCGGGAACACAGTAAACATACATCATTGATACCTATTGCACTGAACCCAGTGGAGGTGAACACTTGCAAGACATTGCGCATGCGCGCCTTAACAAAAAACCCTTTATAATCCTTGTTTCAATCAAAGGGTGATAGATGGGGTTGATGGAGAGGTTGAAGTTTTAAGGACAGTTTTAAGGGATCGAGAACCGCGCGTTAAGCATTGAACGTGGATATTTTCTTTTAATTTCTAATAAACGAATTTGAGTAGGAAAAGATATTTACGACAAAGCTCTGGGAAAGATTACCGTTTTTGTTATTCTGAAGAAAGAGGTGCCTTCATGTATACAGATCTAAACATCAGAGCATTTCCTATGCACATGAATATACCTGCTCACCCCCCCATATATATATATATATATATATATATATATATATATATATATGTATGTATGTGTGTGTATATATATGTATGTGTATATATATATATATATATATATATATATATATATATATATATATATATATATATATATATATAAATTGAGCTCAAAATCAGTGATAGAGAATATGCAGATGTAAGTTAGGATAGTGTACACACAGAGTCAACGGTGCTCGGGGATTGTCAGTGTTTTATTAGACTACTCTATCCTAACTTATATATATATATATATATATATATATATATATATATATATATATATATATATATATCACATCTTACTCGTCGACAGAGGAATTTATTACCTGTCATATTCAATGAAACATGTCGAAAAGAGAATTTGCTGCTTAAATACATCATGTACAGATGAGGAGTGTTAAAAAGTATAAAGATCCATACCATATATATATGTGTGTGTGTGTGTGTGTGTGTGTGTGTGTGTGTGTGTGTGTGTGTGTGTGTGTGTGTGTAGTTTGCTATATTCATTAATAAAGTGGGCTCAATATCGGTGATGAAGAATATGAGAATCTAAGTTAGAATATCATAGACATAGTGTCAACGGCGCACGGTGACTCTCAGTTTTTCGATAATGGGATCATTACATTACACTATTCTTACTTCGATCTTTTCTTTTGTCTGTATCTCTCACTCTTCATATATATATATATATATATATATATATATATATATATATATATATATATATATGAGGTGTGTTTAAAAAATATCATGATTGGAGCTCTATTTACCAAAAAAGAAAAACAATGTATGGAACGTTAATTTCTTTTCCGATTTAGTTTTCTAAGTATTCAACACACTTATTCAAGCTAGTCCAGTAGGGTAGGACAGTAGATTACACCGACTGCATTTCTGCAGTAAACCAATTAATGGTGAGACTCCAGTCCTAAATCTTTGGAGGATATGGAGTACTCTTTCAATGTCATTACTCCCAGATCCACTCTGATTCGGAGTGGTAGTACCTATTAAGATTCCAATAATGAGTCAAACAGAAATATGAAATCATTTTCTAAAACTTGAAACCATTTAATTGTGTACAAACAAATAACTGATGTTAAATTGAATTATTAGCATTACATGGCAAGTCTTAGAGTGATTTAACAGTGTACAACCAAATGAGCTCTAGCCCGTTTAAAAATAAAGTTACCTAAAACCTATTGGTTTACAAATCATATGATTAATATATATGTATAAACAGGATTTGGCATTAGATAATTTATAATGGTTGATATGCCATAAAACACAACCAACCAACTTATACCAGCGAGTTTTTCATTGGCCGAGGCACCCATGAAACGCATTAAATTTTAATCCTGAAATGAATTTCCAGTTTTGGAATCAAGAAAATGTTACACGCTGCTCGATCTAGTGAGCATAAAGGGGCTACACTTATTCAATACTGTTAAAAAAGAATCGAAATTTTGTCTAAACAGCTGTAGAGAGGTATAGACTACGATCTAAACGTCCCTATAAGTTTTTAGGTGTCTCTAAAAAATGTCTTAACATAGATACATAACTTTATGATATATGTATATACCCAACCCCTCCGCACAAGCAGGGTATGACACAAGGTCAATATCAAAGCGAAGTTTAGTTGGTTTGAATTCAGAGTTTTATTCTCTTAGACTGGTTGCCGTATCAAGATTAAAGAACTCAGTCTGTCCTACTATTTACCCATAGCTGCAGGGAATAGTTGCATTCATAGCCTTCTAAGGTTATTAGCGAAATGTAAACAGCCTCGTCCAGGATTTGAACTCGGGTCGCCGTGTCAATTTCATTCGATGATAACCATTACAAGACAAGCGCCTCTTTTATGCTGTCAAGCGCATGTTCTCATTCAAATCTTAAATTAAATTTTTCAAACTTCAAGATTCAGTTTCAATACTTTTTATTCTTTATTACACTTTATGTATATATATAGCTATATATATATGTGTGTGTGTATATATATATATATATATATATATACAGAGAGAGAGAGAGAGAGAGAGAAAGAAAGAGAGAGACGTATATGATGTGTTCAAAATTTTATATACAGTCATGTAGAGAGAGAGAGAGAGAGAGAGAGAGAGAGAGAGAGAGAAAGAAAGAAAGAATAATTCGAAGCCACAATCTTGCTCACAGCTTTCGTATTCAGTAGAAAAAAAAGTATCCAAATGATTAAAAAAATGCTTTTTCAATCGGTTTTAGAGGTTCTCTTATAACATTTCGCATTTTATATTATCATTAAATAAACACGAAAACGTAAAGCATAGAAACCTTATCAACGTCATGAGTGTCTCTCAAAACACTGGATTGTCTCCTTTAAAAGAAACATTTGGCTTTTGCTTCAGAGGAAATGAATCCCTGGCTGAGCCATTAATACTTTGAATTGCGGGGATAAAGTTAAAGAATCAGAAAAATATATCTACGCTGGGAAATTTCAAATCGTTTTTTTGAACAGAAATGAGATTTCCAGGCAAACCGCATCTCATCCTATCTCTCTGCTCCTTTTATTTACAAGCGTTCACGTGATTTCCTCCCCGCATCTCACACACATAGCCTGGTCGGTGGGACTTAGAATATAATGACTGTATCCCCTGCAAAGAGGTTAGACCCCCGCCAACTCTCCAAAGCCGAAATGTTCGACACTAAATTGCATCTGATGGTGTGATTCCAATTCTGGTGCTTTAGCAAGTGGGGAAGCACCCTTACATTAACATTACACTCAGGTTCACTCTGACCTGGAGTGGTAGTACCTATGGGTCAAATAGATCGGTTTAAAGATCATTAGTATTAGATATAAATACTTGATACTATATAACTATAAATTATTTATATTAAGTACAGATACTTGAAAATATAATTACTTATTTAAAATTGCCGTAGAAATTCTAGCAGCAATAACGATTCTCTATAGAAACACCAAAGTAAAAGTACGATCACCAGATGGAGACACAGACTACTTTGACATTGTAGCAGGAGTACTACAAGGGGACACGCTGGCTCCGTACCTCTTTATCATTTGTCTAGTCTATGTACTTAGAACATCGATTGACAAAATCAGAGAGAATGGCTTCGAGCTGACGAAGAAAAGAAGCAGAAGGTACCCCGCAAAACAATTACCGACGCCGACTACGCCGATGACATAGCGATACTGGCAAATACACCCGACCAAGCCGAAACACTACTGCATAGTTTGGAACGAGCAGCCTCTATGTTAATGCACACAAAACGGAATATATGTGCTATAATCAAACGGGAGACATCTCCACTCTAGACGGAACCCCTCTTAAACTAGTAGACAAATTCACTTACCTAGGAAGCAGCGTCGAATCAACCGAAAAGGACATCGACACGAGGTTAACGAAAGCATGGACAGCTATCAATAGGCAATCGATTATATGGAAATCAGACCTAACCGATAAAATGAAACGCAGTTTCTTCCAGGCGGAAGACCTGGGTTCAATCCCAGGTCGAGTCATACCAAAAACTTTAACAATGGTACTTAATACCTCCTTGCTTAATACTCAGCAATATAAGGTACGTATCAAGGGTAAAGTGGAACAATCCAGGGAAAGGGGTAGGGCCCCCTACACCTCGGTGTAGTAGCTATTGAAAAGGGAGCCTTCTAGTTGCCCTCGACATATTTACTTACTTACTTACATAGGAATACTTGAAACCATAAAACTGTATGCAAATTATTTAGATTAAATAGGAATATTTGGTATCATATAACTGTGCAAAAACTCTTAAGAAACAACAGAAAATATATAAATATAAACGCGATTACCTAACCTCTAGGCATCAAATAACTCCAAACAGGTTGACACACCGTTAAAACCAATCTCTCACTTACTCAATCAGATAACAATTACGAGGTCATCAGCTTTCTTACAAGAGGAGAAAAAATGAAACTAAACGAATAGAAAATATATGGAAATCCATAATTGGATAACAAAAAATAAAATTCCAACAAAAACAGATAAAAAAAGAACATTAAGAAAACGTAAATGTGGTCTAACCAATTCATGGCGAAGGGCAGACCCATATACAGGAGCACCCATAAATATGTATATCCCTACAAGTTTTTTATAAAACGTTAATTTTCTTCTAAAGAAACAAATTCATAAAAATATGAATATGAACGTACAGTAAACGTGATTCCCTAACCTCTAGGCATAAAATAATCCTAAATGAGTTGATATGACCTCAAAATCAATCTCTCTCTCTCTCTCTCTCTCTCTCTCTCTCTCTCTCTCTCTCTCTCTCCACCATATACATATATACATATATACGAGGATCATTAAATAAGTTTCCAGACTTTTTTCGTATGGGTACTTTTATTGATAATATACACATGAAACTCTAGTCCCCTTCGAAGTAATCTCCTCCAGCTGCAATGCACTTGTTGTACCGTTCCAACAACTTCTGGAAGGCCCATGGAACTCCTCTTGGGTGAGCGTGTCAATGACCTTCGTCACAGCCTCTTTCACCTCCTCAATTGCTTCATAACGACAGCCTCTGAGCTTAGGGAATAACCAAAAGTCACAGGGAGCAAGGTCTGGACTAAAAGGAGGCTGAGAAACAGTCTTGATGCCCATCTTGGTCAAATAGTCTGTGACAATGACGGAGTTGTGGACTGGTGCATTGTCCTGGTGGAAATGCCACTGACCCGATTTGAAGAGTACTGGCCTCTTCCCTAGGAATCTCTTTCTTAAGACCTCAACATAGTAACCTTTGGCCAATCAACTCTGGTGTATTGACTTCCTTACTCCTTCCACACCTCTCATCATCCCTCACAGACACCCTGCCTTCCTTGAATCTCTTATGCCACTCAAAAACTGATGCTCGATTCATGCAAGATGCTCCAAAAGCAGTCTGAAACATTCCATACGTTTCTGTGGCATTTTTTTTTTTTCAAGTTTAAAACAGAATTTTATTGCATATCGTTCTTCTTAAGTGTCAGATTGCATTTTTTAAATTCACCAGCTGTGACAATCAGACTTTAGAAGGGTGTATTCCAATTGCTGCTGTAGCTGTTCCTTTGAACCTGAAATCATAAAAATTGGTCAGTCATCTCATAAGATGTATAGAAATAACATAGTGAATTTTCAAGAGTCTACGACAATTTCAAATGCATGTACAAAAAAGTCTAGAAACTTATTGAAAGCACCACGTATATAGGCTGATTAACGAAAATATTGTAACTATTTCTGCACAGATACAACACTTTCATCCAACGAAAAAAGAAAGAGCAAAATTAGATAGCTTACATAAGAATTTCCTTAAAAGGCCGAGCGATTATATCCGAAATAAAACGTAACTTACCCCTTGGTATTAGACGGTTTTGGTCTTTAACCTAAAAGTACGCATGTTAGTTTAGATAGTCGATTTGTTGAACAAGGGACATCTGCTAATATTTATCCAGGCAAAAAATCAGCGTGGGTCTGCATCTATATTTAACTAAAGATATTATTCGCTGTTTGTGTTAGCCATCTGCTCAAGACCTGCGGGTCCATACACAGAATTTATACCCTTAAATATTCGCTTAAATATTTACTATCATTCGGCTCTTGGGGAATTTTCCCATTAATATAAGCTGGTGACATTCAAGAGAATCCAATTGACAACAAGTCTCATCGGTTCCCCCGGACTCTCCTCAGTATTTTAGCCGATCTCAAAAGTGCTGCAATCTGGACAATTTCAATCCTTCCACTGACCTCCAGCTCTTCAAGTCTTTCTACCAGGTGTTTGGAATTGTTCCAAGGGCTCCGTATATTGTTAGTATCTTTGTCACATTCACGTTTTTTTTTTTAATTTTTTGACAAGGTGCTGTAATTCTAACTTTCCGACTATTTTACACAAGAATCTGCTTGAATGGCAAAGTCCACGAGTTGACAAGTTTATTTTTTTGTCTTTTTATTGTTCCCTAATACAGAAAATAAAGCAATTTCCTATACTTTTTGAAATTTTACAAATTTGGGTCTTTGTTCTCGCTCGTTTCGATCCTTATCATTTTTTTTGAAGGAGAATACGATTAATTTCTAATCCTATTTACCAACCCCTCTGCTCGGGCAGGATATGACACAAGATCAATTTTTAAGCGGAGTTTAACAGGTTTGAATTCAGAGTTTTCCTTCTCTTAGACTAGTTGCCTCACCCAGGCTGAAGAATCAGTCTGCCCTACTACTTACCCATAGCTGGAGGGAGAATAATTGGATTCATATCTTTCCCAAAGGTATGTGAAATGCAATCAGGCTCGCCCAGGATTTGAATTCGTGTCGCCGATTCATTTCTAATTGGGCGTCTTGCATTGTTTAGTGGGGAGCGATTTAGCCGCGCAGACTCTTGTGAGTGAGTTCGGTTCTCACTTGGAGGTGGACTCTCCGTGGCGTAGTGGTTAATTCAACGAGTTCGAAGTCCAGTCAAGCTGTTATGTTGACTTTCGGATAATACCCTTGGGAAAGGCATGGTCCTCCTTACAGTCCCGACTAAGAGTTAAATTGTACAACTAGTCTTCTACAAGAATGACTTCGGCATTAAATAGCTCTCCCCCAAGAACTTTCTCTCTTGGTGTCTTATACTTCTGACCTTTTGCCGAACTCAGCGACAGTTTATCATTGTGTACTTCCCCTAATCTATTTATTTTCAATTAATTATAAATGTTATGAATGGGATGTGATTCAATATCAAGCCGAACGATCACCAGAGGTGGCCTTTAAGCGAATGTACAGGGTGGAACGATAAAATTGTCATCCTAAAGAAAACAACACTACAGCTTTATTTTAAAACTTTTATTGAAAAAATCAATTCAGGTAACATGATTATGAAGTAGAGCTGACATTTATTCAATTTAGCCGCCTTTAGCCTCAATCACCGCCTCGATATGGATCCGGAACTGGGAGCATGCCTTTTCTATAAGTGCCGGCGGGAGCTCAGCGAATACTCGGCGATCAGGCTGGCTTTGGTGTTGTGGGAGGTCATGTTGGTGATGTTCTCGACGTGTGACCAAACGAATTAGTCCAGCGGGTTTAGGTCGGGGGAGGAGTGGGACTGTGAGAGAAGGGTACAAAGTCGTAGCACTCCTTCTGAAGCCAAGCCTGGTTCTCTTTGGACTTGTGGGCCGGCGCCGAGTCCTGCTTCCACGCCCAGGGTCTGCCACCGGCCACCTGATTGCACCAGGGGATCACCACACTCTTCAGCACATCCAGGTACACTTTGGTGTTGACTTTCAAGCCGACTTCGAAGATGTGAAGTGGCATGATGTGGCCCTCACTTGAAACCACACCAAAGACCATAACCGTAGGCGGAAACTTTGTTTTCATCACCCTGGGCACGTTCCTGTTATTCGTGGCAATCCAGATTTGCATTTTGAGGCTACTGGGAATGGTCCTGTTGTCATAAGTTGGATCGGTAGAGAGCATGACTTGTACAGCGACGCATCTCATATCTCGCTTGTTGAACATAGTATCACTTTCAGACATGATAGAAGGCTCCTATCGCTCTTGGGATTTATACACAACTGGCCAACTAGTAGATGGTCTGCAACAAAAAAAGAAAACCGGTTTTCATTAAACGGAAATGGAATCATGTCGTCTTTTCTAGAGCGACAATTTTATCGTTCCACCCTGTATACTAATTATAATTCTTCAAAGTAGATAAAAGGTAAATATCTGTCTTATCTCCTCGTAGACAGTTTATATCTAATGAGAAAAGAACCAAAAATATACTGCCCTGTTGACGGGGCATTGAATATGCGCATTGTATCTCCTACAGAGGGGCAAGTAACCCTCGAAAAGAGGGGGTCTTGGGTATGACACTTAACTACATCTGATGGAGAGGCTCTATTTTTGGAGATCTGAGGAATGTGGAGAATCCCTTTACTGCCATTACTCCCAGCTCCACTCTGACACATTGTATTTGTACTTGTTAGGATTTCATCTACTTTTTGCAAATTATTTGTAATTACAAAGGAAAACTTATAATGGCAAATTATTTATATTTGAAGCTATAACTGTTTATTATTACACTGGTCAACAACAAATTTGTTGTTAGCGTTTTTTTTTTTTCTGATTTTTTTTTTTTTTTCTGATCTTTTTTTTTTTTTTTTTGCTGATTTTTTTTTTGCTGACTTTTTTGTTGTTGATTTTTTGCTGATTTTTTTTTTTTTTGCTGATTTTTTTTTTTTTTTTTTTTTTGCTGATTTTTTTTTTTTTTTTTTTTTTTGCTGATGCACTGAATCCAAAAATTACATTGGTTTTGCTTAATCGGGTCAACTTTTTGAGCCATGGTCACATGTTGTTTTTTACGTTTTTGTTCACCTGTACGCATGTGTGGAGCATTTTAGAATACCATGTCGAATTGTTTTGATTGGAAATGATTATTTTAATGACAAGAAATATTCAGGCCCGATGGTTCTGGGTGATTATGTCGAAAAGTTTGAAGTCATAAAACCTCAAAATCTTCCAAAATTTGATGCTCAGCATTACACGAAGAAGGACTGGCCTTTGAAGGAGGAATTAGTGTCTTGCAAAGAAATGAACGTCATCAACGACTCTCTGGTGGACAGAGACGGAATACTCTTCCCACCGCTGCACATCAAGCTTGGCTTAATCAAGCAGTTTAACAAGGCTCTGGACAAGGATGGTGACTGCTTCACTTACTTGTGCCAGGCTTTTCCAGGATTGACCATGGAGAAGTTGAAAGCTGGCATCTTTGACAGTCCTTAGATCCGGCAGCTCATCAGAGATCCAGAGTTCGAAAACTCAATGAACGAAGTGGAACTGGAAGCGTGTAAGGCATTTGTTCTGGTAGTGAAGAACTTTTGAGGCAACAATAAGGCCAGAAACTACGCAGGACCTGAAGGAGATGGAGACTAGGTATTAGGGTCGCTGAGACGCAGTCATGATAGCTGACTACTGTTGGAATCTGAAGAGAGGACTCTCTGCCGCTGAGCATTCCAGGAGTTCGAAGTTCAAGCCCTGAAGTTTGAACAAGGGTGAAGCAACAGGCAATTTACGTGTACTTACCTTTATCAATGCTCACCATTCACTTTACAGTAATCGATGTTTCTATCAGGTAATCAATATATGTTGCTGGCAAAACATTTTTTTTCTCTTAAAAACATATTTAGGATATGTGTTGACAAAAATCAGCTGATAATGCCACAAAAATGTAATCAATTTTGTCACAAGATCTGTTTTAAAATCAAATTAGCGCAAAAACCTAACATAATAGAGAGAAACGGATGCCATTTCCTGATTCAGCAGTACAAAAATACCCTAAATCATTTGTAGAAATCTAGGCAACATTTAAAAAGTAAAAAATTGTTGCCCAGTGTTATTGTTAGTTACTGAAAACTATAGTGTAATGGTTATCGTCACTGAAAATGAACACGGTGACCCGATATTAGTTGTTTAAATTTCTGAGACGAAGCTTGTTGATTTTTATCATTAAGGATTTTCGGACTATTGTCTTCATCTTTATTGTTATTTCCACAACGTTTCGGCCGATATGTCCTCCGGCCTTCTTCAGGTGTTTGTCGAACTCGGGGACCTTCAAGGAACTTCGAACTACGTCCTTTATTGAAACCACGGGGGTCGCCTGTTCTGATTCCGTTAGCCATAACCGGGTACAAGTGTTAAGTATTCGTGAAGGTTCCCGAGTTCGACAAACACCTGAAGAAGACCGCTGGACATATCGGCCGAAACGTTGTGGGAATAACAATAAAGATGAAGACAACAGTCGGAAAACCCTTAATGATAAAAATCACGGTGACTCGAGTTCAAAACATGGACGAAGCTGTTTGTATTTCACATTGCGCTAATATTCTAAAGGAAGGTATGAATACAACAATTTTCCTTCTAGCTATGGGTAAATAGTAGGGCAGACTGATTTCTTTAATCTTGGTATTGCAACCGGTCTAGGAGAAGGAAAACTCTGAATTCAAACCTGTTAAATTCTGCTGTAAAATGACCTTGTATCACACTCTGCTCGTTCGGAGGGGTTGGGTAAAAACACACTGAAAACCATAAAACTATGTGCAATCAACGGACTATTATCAAATGGAAACAATTACTTGAAACCATATAATTTTGTATGAATTATTAGATAGAAACCATATGATTATTAGATAGAAACCATATAATTTTGTATGAATTATTAGATAGAAAACATATAATTATTAGATAGAAACCATATAATTTTGTATGAATTATTAGATAGAAATACTTGAAACCTTAAAAATGTGTGCAAATTATTTACATGAGGAATATTTGATATCATTTAACTGTGTGCAAATTATTTGTATTAGATAGGAATACTTGAAACTATTGAACTGTGTGCAAAAAATCTATTAAGTAACAACTATAGAAAAAACGTCAATATGAACCAACAATGAATGCGATTTTCTAACCTCTAAGCGTAAAATAAGCCTAGATAAGTTGACATGCCGTTAAAATCAATCAACAGATCAATCACTGAAGACATAATCATTACTTCCTATCATTCAAAGCCGTCGTTTCAGACGGGCAATTTAGGATTTTTTTGTCTATCAACTATATAAATTTAGGACCTTTCGTCTATTAACTATATAAATTTAGGATTTTTCGTCTATCAACTATATAAATTTAGGACCTTTCGTCTATCAACTATATAAATTTAGGATTTTGGGTCTATCAACCAAATAAAACCTGTATTTAAAAGTCAGTGAATAAGCAAGTATGTGAGAAGTGTTTCCAGCAAAAACACCTCTAGTAATTGATCGAGAGTCAAAAAAAAAAAGTCGAATGAAAGATTGTTTCATCGGAGCAGTAATTAGTCGAGCTGTACCGTTTCGGCCGAAGGATTTCGTTGAGGCAGTCAGCCTAAAAAAGTACCGTTGAAAGGTTTTAATTAAGAGTTGTTCAACGCATTCTGGTTCTGGTATGTGCATCCATGACATGCAAATGGTTCTCTCTTTGTCGTAGTCTGTCAATAATAAAAATGTGTACAGAAAGAAATGGACGGAAAAGAAAGGAGAATAGAAATAAAAAAGGGAAGGATTAAAAAGGAAAGAAAGGCGAAAGGTGAGGCTCATGAAAGAGGTTAAGAAAAGTATGAATTGAAAGAAAAGGAAGTAAAAAGAGAGAGGTTGAAACGTAAGGAGAAAATGTTAAAACGGAAAGAGAGAGAGAGAGAGGGGGGGAGGGAGACAAGTAGATAGACAGATTGAAAATACAATTCTAAAAATAGATAGTTACGTAGATAGATACGAGGATCATTAAATAACTTTCCAGACATTTTTAGCATACGTACTTTTATTGATAATATACACAAGAAACTTTAGTCTCCTTTGAAGTAATCTCCTCCAGCTGCAATGCACTTGTTGTACCGTTCCAACAACTTCTGAAAGGCCCTATAGAACTCCTCTTGTGTGAGCGTGTCAATGACCTTCGTCGCAACCTTTTTCAGCTCCTCAATTGTCTCATAACGACAGCCTCTGAGCTTAGGGAATAACAAAAAGTCACAGGGAGCAAGGTCTGGACTATAGGGAGGGGGAGGAACTGTCTTGATGCCCATCTTGGTCAAATAGTCTGTGACAAGGACGGAGTTGTGGACTGATGCATTGTCCTGGTGGAAATTACCCGATTTGAAGAGTGCTGGCCTCTTCCCTAGAAATCTCTTGCTGAGCTCCCTTAAAACCTCAACATAGTAACCCTAACCCTAACCCTTTGGGCAATCAACTCTGGTGTATTGACTTCCTTACTCCTCCCACACCTCTCATCATCCCTCACAAACTCCCTGCCTTCCTTGAATCTCTTATGCCACTCAAAAACTGATGCTCGATTCATGCAAGATGCTCCAAAAGCAGTCTGAAGCATTCCATACGTTTCTCTGGCATTTTTTCCAAGTTTACAAACAGAATTTTATTGCACATCGTTCTTCTAAAGTGTCAGATTGCATTTTTGAAATTCACCAGCTGTGACAATCAGGCTTTAGTAAGGTGTATTCCAATTGCTGCTGTAGCATTTGAACCTGAAATCATAAAAATCGGTCAGTCATCTCGTAACATGTATTGTAATAAGATACTGAATTGTCTACGACAATTCTAAACGCCTGTATGAAAAAATGTCTGGAAACTTATTGAAAGCACCACGTATCTTGGATAAATAGATAGCTACGTTGACAGATAGCTTACCAACTCACCTATCGACTAAACGACTTATATAAATGGGCAATGATAGAAAGAAAGGTAGGTTTGGTTTGGTTTCTTGGCTCTAAGGTATATTAACCTTTGTAGCTTAATGCCGAAGTTATTCTTGTAGAAGGACAGTTGTTGTACTATTTAACCCCCCCCTCAGAGCTGGCGGGAGTTTAGGAAGTTCAAACCTATGCAATAATGTGACTGGAGTTCAAACTCGCTTGCTACGATACTGCAGTCTAGCACGTGAGCCACTACACAACGAGGATTTCTTCCATAGATAGATAGATAGATTTAGGGGAGTAAATTTTCGCTCGATATTGAAAACTTAAACGTTTTCTCAAGCGACATTTTTCATAAATGCTCTACTAAGTTCAAATTATGTCCTGGGTGTGATAATAAACTGCTTCTTCTGTGATTTAGAATAATATTGGTCTAAAATTATAAAAAAAAAACTTGATCAATCTTGAGAGAGGAGAAAATCAATAAAAAATTGTGAAAAAGTATCTTGTCAGCGGCTTTTTAACGAAACATGCTTACGAAAAACTACTGTCTAAATATAACTTATTATTATTTATGGAGGTGCCCGTGGTGTAATTGTTATCGCCGTAGGAAATGAACACGGCGACACGAGTTCAAATCCTGGACGAGGCTGATTGCATTTCACATAGCACTAATACCCTTGGAAAAGGTATGAATCCAATTATTCTCCCTCCAGCTATGGGTAAATAGTAGGACAGACTAGGTTCTTCAGCCTTGGTTAGGCAACCAGTCTAGGAGAAGGAAAACTCTGAATTCAAACCTGTTAAACTCCGCTTAAAAAAATTGACCTTGTGTCATATCCTGCCCGAGCGGAGGGGTTGGGTAAATAGGAAATATAACTTATTACACACACACACACACACTTATATATATATATATATATATATATATATATATATATATATATATATATATATATAACAAGAGTGAGAGAGAATGGTATGAAGTGTATGTAGAGAGAGAGCGACAAGTAGACAGACATACAGACAGACAAACAGGGACAGACAGACAGAGAAAAGATTTGAGAGAGGAAGATATATTAATATCTTATAGGATTTTGCCTTTAGAAATAGTAGTGTTCGCAGTTGATACACACACACACACATATGTATATATGTAAATATAACGTGAGAGATATGGACGTAAGAAAAGATAAAAATGATGCTTGTGTGTTTGTCGTTGTGTATGTGTGCCTTTGTATTTGTGCATGTGTGCATGTGCGGGTGCGTGTGTGTGTGTGTGTGTGAGAGAGAGAGAGAGAGCGAGAGAGAGAGAAAGCCAGTTTATGTAGCTGATACCTATCTTTACACTGAAGATAGGAATTGATTAAATTTGCAATATGAATAGGCCTTGTATCTGGATCAACCGAGTCAAGCATATGCTACGACACACACACACACACACACACACACACACGCACACATATATATATATATATATATATATATATATATATATATATATGATGTGTGTACGTACAATAAAAAGGGGGAAAGAGGAAGAGAAAGTGCATGTATATATAAATAATGTTAGGAATAAAACTCTGGGCGTTATTATGCATACGTACACAAATTACAAATATATATGTATACATAATTATACAATTATTTTGATAAATAAATCTGTTTCTAAACTTCAGCAGTCCTATATGCATTTTTATTTCAACCTTTATACTGAAAATGAAGCCAATAATTATTACTTACCTAAGCGTGTAACAATTTCTGGACGTTTTTTACTCGCTAAAACAAAGAGGGCGGGAAAGAGGCCTGTTTGCGCATGCGTGTATGTGAAATAGTAAAGTTAAATTGAAATTTACCGGCTGATTATAATGCCTTTTCTGTATAGGCATTTAACTGAAGACCGAAGACTTAGAAGCGTGTGAAAGTCTGTTATTCGACTCCATCAAAGAAAAGAAAGAAAATCTTTGTATATATTTGCCCCCATTTTATTCTATTTATTCATTTGGCAAAATGCCTGATAAGCCTTTAATGTTACAGCTCATTTAGTTAGAGTTAAAGATTTATAAAACGAACGTAACTGCGTGAGAAATGTAGCTTTATATTTACTAAGCCTTACTTTAAGGCATAAACTGCTTAAAATCTTGCATTTCCTAAGCAGTCACTCATCTAATTTCTTTCAGGTTCAACACTGCTTAACTTTAGTGACCAAACCGGAAACTGTGCTCTCAACTTAACATTAACTAAACTTTGCTTAACCAGCCAAACAGCTTTAAGATTGATAGAATACCAATTGTTTCCGCACCAGAACATGCTTAGATCAACGGTTATCATTTTAGTTAATGGAATCGATGAGTTCAAATCCTGGACGAGATTTTTTGCGTTTCACTTGGTACTAATGCTCTTTACAGAAGCATCAATCTATCCGTTATACGAGGATCATTAAATAAGTTTCCAAACTTTTTTCGTATGAGTACTTTTATTGACAGTACACACATGAAACTCTAGTTCCCTTCGAAGTAATCTCCTCCGGCTGCAATGCACTTGTTTTACCGTCCCAACAACTACTGGAAGGCTCCATGGAAGTCCCCTTGTGTAAGTGTGCCAATAACCTTCGTCACAGCCTCTTTCATCTCCTCAATTATTTCATAACGACAGCTTGTGAGCTTAGGAAATAACCAAAAGTCACAGGAAGCAAGGTCTTTACTATAGGGAGGCTGAGGAACTGTCTTGATGCCCATCTTGGTTATGTAGTCTCTGAAAAGGATGGAGTTGTAGACTAGTGCATTGTC
Source organism: Sepioteuthis lessoniana (assembly GCA_963585895.1). Classification (NCBI taxonomy): domain Eukaryota; kingdom Metazoa; phylum Mollusca; class Cephalopoda; order Myopsida; family Loliginidae; genus Sepioteuthis; species Sepioteuthis lessoniana. The sequence continues at coordinate 118,599,374 of OY757913.1, read as the reverse complement.
CTGGTGGAAATGCCAGTGACCCAATTTGAAGAGTGTTAGCCTCTTCCCTTGGAATCTCTTGCTGAACTCCCTTAAAACCTCACCATAGTAACTCTAACCTTAACCCTAGCCCTTTGGCCAATCAACTGTGGTGTATCGACTTCCTTACTCCTCCCACACCTCTCATCATCCCTCACAGACACCCTGCCTTCCTTGAATCTCTTATGCCACTCAAAAACTGATGCTCGATTCATGCAAGATGCTCCAAAAGCAGTCTGAAGCATTACATACGTTTCTCTGGCATTTTTTCCAAGTTTAAAATACAATTTTATTGCATATCGTTCTTCTAAAGTGTCCTCACGTTCAGATTGCATTTTTGAAATTCCCCAGCTGTGCCAATCAGACTTTAGTAGGGTGTATTCCAATTGCTGCTGTAGGTGTTCATTTGAATCTGAAATCAGTCATCTCATAAGATGTATAGCAATAACATACTGAATTTTCAAGAGTCTACGACAATTTTAAATGCCCGTACGAAAAATGTCTGTGAACTTATCGTATGCACCTCGTACCTGTTTATTTTATAAGGTTATATATAGAGTGAGAGACTAAGTATTTGTACATCGCTATCAACGTCGTTCTTTGCCATTCTTTCAACATAACATGGAAATAAATTTTGCCACAATTACACTACATGTCTTTATAGTACACTTAAATATTAATCTAAGTGATGCTAAAACTTGTTAAGATAAACAAATTATCGGAGATTTTATGTATAAATAAATTTATCAAGTTTTTCCTTTATTTATTGTTGACGTAAATCTATAAGTTATTTTAATACATTTGTAGGTGTAGCGTGTCGAATCCTAACGTATATCTTTATTATTTCTACTGTTTATTCATTAGAGGGTTAATTTATCGTCTATCATTTAAACAGTTTAAAAGTAATTCTAATATGGTTAATAATAATAATAATAATAATAATAATAATAATTTTAATATGGTTAATAATAAAAAAAAAAATAATAATAAGCAAATTAGCACAGCGGGAATATAAGGCGAGACACGACTGGGTCGGTAAGGTGATTCACTGGGAAATGTGTAAGAAATTTAAATTCGACCATACTAACAAATGATATATGCACAACCCAGCACCTGTCCTAGAAAATGACTCGCATAAACTCCTATGGGACTTTAATATACAAACGGATCACCTTATCCCGGCCAGGAGACCAGACTTAATAATAATCAGCAAAAAAAAAAAAAAAGAGAACTTGCAAAATAGTCGACTTTGCTGTCCCGGCAGACCACAGGATAAAACAGAAAGAATGTGAATGAAGGATAAATACCTCGACCTTGCTAGGGAACTGAAAAAACTGTGGAACATGCAGGTGACAATTATACCAATTATAATAGGTGCGTTTGGAACAGTAACTAAGAGATTACTAAAGGGACTAGAAGACTTGGAGTTTGGCGGACGAGTGGAGACCATCCAAACGACAGCATTGTTGAGAACTGCCAGAATACTACGAAGAGTCCTGGAGACTTGAGAAGACTTGTTGTCATTCAGACTTCAGTGAAAAACCACCGGCTAACGCTGATGTGAAAAGCTCTAATGAGTGAATAATAATAATAATAATAGTGGAACATGAAAGTGACGATTGTACCAACTGCGATTGATGCTTTTGGCACAATAACTAAAGGATTATTAAAAGGTTTGGAGGACTTGGAAGTTGGCGAACGGGTAGAGACTATCCAAATGACAGCATTGCTGAGAAAGGCCAGAATCCTGAGACGAGTCCAGGAGGCTTGAGGAGACTTGCTGTCACTCAGACTCCAGTGAAAAACCATCAGGTAAGACTGATATGAAAAACTCTATAAGAGAAATAATAATAATAATAATAATAATAATAATAATAATAATATAAAAGCTTCATAAATATCTGGATATATACAAAAACTAAACAATTGTGAGGAAATGCTTGTTGGGTAGAGGTTAGTGCAATTTTCTTTTTTTTTTTTTTTTAAATAACACTGGATTTTCTATGACTTGTAAAATCTGTTGGGAATTTTTGTTATATTTTAATTGAAGAATCTTGATTTTTCTAAATGTTTTTACCTGCTGAAAATATCACGAGCTAACTCCCCTCCATATTGACGACTTTTCCAATCGATAGGTTTTGTATTCCCGTATTTTTCCGTAAAAACTTCAGAAATATCAATTGAAAATGTATAAGTATTAGATATTCCCATTAACCAGGATAGAGTACTTCAGGCTGTCCAATCTAGTTGGTAGACAAAAAATAAAATAAAAAGTAGATCAACGGATTTTAACTAAGTTAAAACTTAGGTCCAGATTTTCTTCCAGAATTTTCCTTTTTTTTTCTTTCTTTTTTTTTTAATCTTATTTATTTATTTTTTTTTTTTGTGTGGCCCGCTGCTTATGAAGTCTCTGATTGTTGGTGGTCACATCTGTGTCAGGTGCGCAGATCATAAACAACCCCTGGGCCAGATATCGCCACATTATACCACCCATGATAAAAATGTCAAATCACAATATTACACAACCTGGGTGTCATGATCGGCGGGTGCTCTCTTGATAGCCAACATGGGAGACTCGATCGTCATCCTACGAATGTTGGCTGCTCTTTTTTCAGATACATAAACGATGACGTAACAAACCTCAACCAACAGAGACCTAAACGCAGAACATGGACTAGGGAAGAGAATAAACCTGTGCTAGAATGCTATTTCAGGAGCAACCCCTCACAACGAGGCTATAGGAAAAGAATGATTGAGATCTGGAAAGAATGTACGAAATTTCAGACAACTAGCCAAAGGTTAGCGGATCAGGTTAGGACAATAACGAAGAAGGTTTGGTTTTCTGACCTAGAATTACTAGAAATCCATCAAAAAACACTGAAACAAAACTATAACACAGTGCCAGACACACCAAGTGGTGTCAAACAAAAACAATCCAACGAAAAAGAACCGCAAACATCGGCAAATAAAAACACCCCACTCCCAAACGATACACTATCAAACAACCACGAAGAAACACTATCGCAAGAACAAAAGGTAAATCTAGAACATGTAAAGAGAATCATGAATAGTGAAAAGACTATTCTACCTTCGTTAAGAAACATAGAATGGAAAACTCTTAAGATAGAAACGAATAAAATGAATCACATACTACCTTACATACCAACGAATAATTTAACTGAGTTAAATGAATTAATAAATGCAGGAGCGAAATTAGTTTGTGAGAATATTGGGATCCCCGCAAAAAGCATGAAGAAACAGCAAAAACTGGGATGGGAAATTAGACTGGAATCGCAAATAAAAAAACTACGAAAACAAGCCCGAATGATGAAGATAGGCGCTGAAATAAGCGGGGTGGTGAGAGAAGGAACAGGCAACATGGGGAAAAATAACTACAACTTGAGGAAATAAACCAGAAAATACTGGCCAAAGAAAGAAGATCAAAGAGATATCGACAAAGAGTAAAACAATACAGAACATGAAGGTAACGATTATGCCATTTGTGATTGGTGCATTGGGCACAGTAACTAATGGATTATTAAAGGGTCTGGAGGACTTGGAAGTTGGCGGACGGGTAGAGACTATACAAACGACAGCATTGCTGAGGATGGCCAGAATACTTAGACGAATCCTGGAGGCTTGAGGTGACTTGCTGTCACTCAAACTCCAGTGAAAAACCATCAGCTAACACTAATGTGAAAAACTCTAGAGGAGTAATATAAATAAATGAATAAATAAATAAAAGTAACCTTCCGAATAGTGAACTTCGCCAGAGAACAAAAAAGCTACGGAACATTAAGTTGACGATGATAACAATTGTAATTGGTGCATTCGGAACGACCCCCAAAGGTTTGTAAGGGGGCTGGAGGAGTTAGAAATCAGAGGACGAGCAAGATCATACAAACTTCAACATCGTTGAGGGTGGCCAGAATACTGAGAAGAGTCCTGGAGACATGAGGAGATTGCTGTCTATCAGACTCCAATGAAAGATCATCAGCTAATGCTGGAGAGAATAAATTGCAATGAATAATGATAATAATAGTGGAACATGAAAGTGACGATTGTGCCAATTGTGATTGATGCCTTAGGCACAATATCTAAAGGATTATTAAAGGGCCTGGAGGACTTGGAAGTTGGCGGACGGGTAGAGACTATCCAAACGACAGCATTGCTGAGAACGGCCAGAATCCTGAGACGAGTTCTGGAGATTTGAGGAGACTTGCTGTCACTCAGCTCCGGTGAAAAACCATCAGCTAACGTTGATGTGAAAAACTTTAATGAGTAAAAAATAAGACTCAAAAAATAGCAAGCATAGGTTATTTGGTGAAAGAGACGGAACGATCAATTATATAAAGAGTGAATGGTGAAAATTATCGTAAAAAGAGTATAGTGGAGGTGCTCGTGGTGTAATGGTTATCGTCGTAGGAAATGGACACGGCGACACGAGTTCAAATCTTGGACGAGACTGTTTGTATTTCACATAGCACTAATACCCTTGGGAAAGGTATGAATCCAATTATTCTCCCTCCAGCTATGCGTAAATAGTAGGGCAGACTGATTTCTTCAGCCTTGGTGAGGCAACTAGTCTAGGAGAAAGAAAACTCTGAATTCAAACCTGTTAAACTCCGCTTAAAAATTGACCTTGTGTCATATCCTGCCCGAGTGGAGGGGTTAGTAAATATAGTAAAAAGAGTATAACATTAGGCACGGCTGGACGAGGAAAGTGATCCACTGAGAATTGAGCAAGACATTAAATTTAACCATACGAACAAGTGGTATATGCACAACCCGGAATCCATCAAAAAGAATGAGACCCACACACTTCTCAGGGATTTTGAGATACAAACATATCACCTAATCTCGGCCAGACGATCAGACCTAGTGATAGTCCATAAAATTAGAGAACCTGCCGAACAGTAAACTTTGCCGTTCCGGCAGACCACAGAACAAGATTTTTTTTAAAGTCAAAAGAGGGATAAATATCTGGACCTTCTTAGAGAGCTGAAGAAGCCATGGAACATGGAGGCAACAGTGATACCAAGTTTGGTAGGTGCACTTTGGAAATTCCCTAAGGATTGGTAAAGGGACTGGAAACCTTGGAAATACGAGGACAAGTAGAGACCATCCAGACAACACCATTACTAAGGTCGGCCAGAATACGGAGAAAAGTCCCGGAGTCTTGAGGAGACTTCCTCTCACTCAAAGTACAGTGAGAAGCCATCAGCTTACGTTGGTATGGAAAACGCTCAAAGCAGTAAAAATTATATAAAAAAAAACAACTGCGTGGATATTTCATGTGACAAAGTGACAAAATCTCACACGAGAAGACTTGGACATGGCTACAGAAGACAGACCTTAAAAGAAAAAACTAAATCTCTCTTAGAAACCGGCACAAAATAAAACGGCATTTACCTAGTCGGCTGGGGCTGTAGAATACACCGACTGCTTCTCTGCAGAGGAGTAAGACCCCCCCTCCCACCAACGAGTGTCCTAGATATGACACTAAACAGTCTGATGGTGAGGTTCCAGTGATGCTGGAGCTTTGGGGAATGTGGAGTACCCCTTTATTATCATCGCTCCCAGGTCCACTCTGGCCCGACGTGGTAGCACCTGATAAGGCCCTATCTGTGGGTTAGATAGAACTAACGGCATACTTATGTTAAACTGAATTGCTTGAAATAGAAATGTTTGTGACAATAAAACCGTACTTACATTTAAACTGCGTGCTTATGCTAAACTGAATTACTTGAAATTGAACTGGGTTTTTTACATTGAAACTGTACATACACTAAACTGAATTGGTATATATAACTGCTTGAATAAACTGAATAGTTTGAAATGGAAATGTTTTTGACAAACTGTGTACTCACACTAAACTGAATTGTTTGAAATAGAACTGATTATTTACATAAAAATGGATTTGGCGTTAAATAACCTACAAAGGTTGAAATGCCATAAAAACCCAACCAGCCAACCAAGACACCATAAGGACCAAATATATTAAAGAAAAAAGAGATAATTCGCAACAAATAGCAAGTGTAGGTTATGTGGTGATAGAAACGAAATGATCACATAATAATAATCACATAATAAGCGAATATAGCAGATTAGCTTAAAAGGAGTATGTCTAGGCACGTCTGTGTTGCTAAGGTGATCCACAGGGAATTGTGTGAGAAATTAAAATTTGACCATACTACCAAAGGTTTTTTTTCGGCAATTACACAAGAATGTTGCGAGCAATATTGAACAAGCCCTGGAGGCAACACCGAACAAAGCACCAACTATACGGCCACCTACCTCCCATCACGAAAACTATCCAAGTATATATATATATATATATATAAGTGTGTGTCTATATGTGTATGCATATATGTATACATATATGTTCCTTCCGACTTAGACGATCATAAAACAAGGTTGCAAGAACCCAATGGAAATAATCCCAAGGGCAGAAGAACCTTCTTCAGGATCAACGGACATCGAGCACTTACATTTAGAGGAGGACAAATCCTTCACAAAAAGCCAGACATGTGAGGGCGGATGTATACACCATTATGTACTTCCGGCCGGTGACTGCAATCACTGAGTTGTTGATCTCGTCTTTGACCGTCTTTGCAAGCTCATCACCTACTTAGACGAGGAGAGAAGTACACAAACAACTGGCAAAGTCTTACACATCCTCAGAAAACCTTGTCATCTTCCCATGTGAAACATGTACTCCAACAAAGAAAAATTTCCCTGCTGATAGGATGTCACCCAGGATAAAATAAAAAAAAGTTTTACAAACGGCCAAGCTCAACCTAGTAACAAGGAATAAATAATACTGGACAAACCTAACTCAAACAGACCTGAAAAGAGGAGCGCCATAGCTACAGAGCTCCAAAAATACAACATTGATATTGTAGCTCTAAGTAAAGGCAGGCCAGGGCTTGATGAACCGACGATACCGTTTCTCCTACGGTACCTATTGCCCTGGGGAGCAGCCTATCAGTTGTTTTCGAAAGAAGAGACAACATGGTTGTTAAGACGCCAGGTGTCAGGGTCCTCTGCTAGGGTGGACCATTGGCAATGGTTGCTGTGATAAGTACCAAATGATTGTTTTAAGCAGTCCTTGGTCCTCCTATGTTACGATGATCAGGCGAGAGTAAACTGCCAATTATGATCCTGGTCAGGCGATACTTTCCCATCCTGGAGATGTGTCTAGCTAGGCGTCGCTGAAATTTCAGTAACATGGCCTTGATTCTGGGGATGCTTGCATAGTAGGTCCTCAAGACAGCACTCAGTGTCTGCACAGAGCTGATGAATATAAGTTTTTACTAGTCGGCTAACACTCATGTGTCCATATGTAAGAGCTCATTGAAGAACATCGCTTATGAGTTTGTCCTTACTTCTCCAGCAGTGCTCAGCATGACTAACACGTCTTACTTGGATGGTTTGTAAGATAGGAGGGGAGTAGCCAAATAGTTGCTGTTTTGTAAGCTACTACTTCCAGGATTTGTTCAAAACAGCACGCAACATTCTTATTTTGCTCAAAAGTGGATAAAAAGTGCTCGATTCTCCTATAGCAGAACAGGTTTTGGTTTGGTTCCGTTTGATTTTATGGCATATCAACTATCGTAGTATATTTAATGCCAAATCCATTTTTATACTTATAAACAGTTCTATTTCAAACAATTCAGTTTAACATAAATACGCAGTCTAAATGTCAAAACAGTTTCATTTCAAACAATTCAGTTTAACATAAGTATATAGTTCAAATATCAAAACAGTTCTATTTCAAACAAATAGCATAAGTACACAGTTTAGTTTAATTTGACCCATAGATAAGACCCTATCAGGTGCTATTACTCCGGGTCAGAGCGGACCTGGGAGCCATGTCATTAAAAAGGTACTTACATTCCCCAAAACTCTAGCATGACTAGAGCCTCACCGGAGATTGTTTAGTGTCCTATCCAGGACACTCGTTGGGGGAGTCATACCCCTCTGCGGAGATGCAGTCGGTGTATATTCTCCAGCCCCAACCGACTGAACCAAGTTCTATTTCAAGCAATTTAATTTAGTACAAATACACATTTTAAATGTCAAAACAGTTCTATTTCAAGCAATTCAGTTTAGCATAAGGACCCTATCAGCTGCTACCATACCGGTCTAGAGTGGACCTGGGAGCCATGGCAATGAAGGAGTACTCTACATTCCCCAAAGTTCCAGTATTATTGGAACCTCACCATCAGATTGTTTAGTGTCCTGGCCAGGACACTCGTTGGGGGGGGTCTTACTCCTCTGCAGAGACGCAGTCGGAGTTAACTATAGCCCCCGCCCCAACCGACTGGGCCAGCAAAGCAGGTCTAAAACCTAAAAGATTCAAATTATCTCCTCTTAAAGTTTGTTATTTAAAGTTTCATGCAGATCACAAAATCATATGATGGAAAATGCTAAAAAGTGCTCGATGCTCCTACGGCAGAGTAGGTCTAAAACCTAAAAGATTCAAATTATCTCCTCTTAAATTCTTATGATTTTGTGATCAACTTTAAGTAACGGACTTTAAGAAAATGTATATATATATATTTATATGTTAATGAAAAAAATATAAAGTAATATTTAAAACAAAACTGGGTGTCCTTGTGGTGTAATGGTTAAAGCGATAGACTGCGGAATCGTAGTATGCGAGTTCGTACTCCAGTCGCGCTATTACGTTCACTTTCGGGCAAATACCCTTGGGAAAGGTATGAACCCCCTAATCCTCCCAGCTATGGGTTAAATAGTACCACTACTGTTCTTCTAGGAGAATGGCTTTGGCATTAAATAACCTAAAAAGAGTTGATATGCCATTAAAACAAAGAAACCAAACCATTAAAACAAAACTCATGCGGTTTTTGTAATAGTCCTCAATATCACACACAAATACACACACACACGTGTATGTGTGTATGTGTGTTAGTGTGTGCAATCATTTGTATTAGAAGTCGCCATGTTTGTCTTCTTGACAGTAAAATATCTAAATGTGATTCACAGAGAAAAGAACTAATAACAAGAAAACATTAAAAAGGCAAATGCCAAAAAAGAAAAAAAAAGGGGGGGATATCATTCTCAGTGACCTTGATAGCCAGCAAAACAAATAGCCGCTTTGTTTTTATATCTTATAAATGAGATATTGTCAATGCAAGTCACTCTGAATTGATCGATTTGATTTCTGTTTCACTTTAAAAAAAGTTAATTCCTCTTTCTCATTTCACGGATTCAAAACACTCACTTTTTTTTCTTGTTACATGACTGGCTCAGAATACTGTAAACTCTTTTCTTTTCATTGTCCTATGGATTTGCATATATAAATATAAGAATAGATGATTAAAGAGACTTTAAATAGATTTTATGCCGGCCGAAATACATTCCTGAATGATAAAAGTCACCTTCAATGGGACCATTAAATCATCGTTCGTGTTTATTCAAATCATCATACAGAACTTTATCACATACACACGTATACGTGTATGTATATGCGCACACACATATGCCCACGCCTTTAAACACACATGTATATTACCTCAATCTAAAATGATGGAATTAGCACACTTAGGGATGTTCACTTAGGTTTTTTTTTATTTAGCAGTAAATAAACTAATAACAGATAAGATATAAAACTTTTTTTATTATATCGTTAAATATTCAGGCTTCATAAGATATACCTTAAAAAATAAATTAGATTATCTTAATTAATGGTATATATTCTTTTTCAGAAAATGCAGAGGAAAATATGAAATAACTCAATATTGAAAAAATGGAATTCATTAAAAAAAAAAGAAGGTTTTATGACAGTCTTAATTGTTCCAAGCCTAGATTTCACTTGCCCAGTCGGCTGGGGCTGTTGGATACGCCGACAGCACCTCAGCAGAGGGGTAAGACCCTCCCCAATGAGTGTCCAGGATATAACACTAAACAGTCTGATGGTGAGATCCCAGTAATGCTAGGGCTTTGGGGAATACGGAGCACCCCTGCATTGACATTGCTCTCAGGTCCACTCTGGTCCACTCTATTTTAATAGCTTGAAATAGAAATGTTTTTTGACAATTGAACCGTGCTTACATTTGAACTGCGTGCTTATGCTAAACTGAATTATTTCTAATAGAACTGTTTTTTGACATTGAAACTGTAATTACACTAAACTGAATTGTTTAACATAGAACTGTTTTGACATGTTACTGTGGGTAAACAAAATCTGTACTGATACTAAACTGAATAAGCTGAATTAGAATTGCTTGACTAAACTGAATAGCTAGAAATAGAAATGTTTCTTACAATTAAACTGTACTTACATTTAAACAGCGTGTTTATGCTAAACTGAATTGTTTGAAATTGAACTGTTTTTCACATTGAAACTGTACTAACACTAAACTGAATTGTTATATATAACTGCTTGAATAGTTTGAAATAGAAATGTTTTTGGCGATTAAACTGTGTAATCATGCAAAGCTGAATTGTTTGAAATAGAACTGATTGTTTACATAAAAATGGATTTGACGTTAAATAACCTACAAAGGTTGATATACCATAAAACCCAACAAACCAAACCTAGATTTCACTAATTTAAAGCAATATTCTTTAACAAATTAGTTCTAAATTTCCCGAATCGCAGTTAATAGATCTTTCGTGGATATAACCTACTCATAGACAATTTAAAAAAATTCCCAACATTTTCTGTTGGATTCAGATGCAGATTGTTAGCTTCTCATGTTGATGTTTAGATGTCTTTCGTAAAGAAAAGCCCTAATCTTCTTTGTTCTGTGACAAGATATTTATCGTGCTGAAAAATGACGTCATCATCCCCTAACCAACCTTCTAGCGATGGAATGAGAATATTATCCAGGATTTCAATATACATGGCATCAATTGTTGAGGTATTGACTGTAATCTCTCCTACACCTTTAAATGACATGCAGCCTCAGATCATGAATAACTTGGGAAATTTACTTGTTCTCTTGTTTCCTTCAGGAATTCCTTTTCATATATTTTCATTTTGAAGATGGAATATTTCGCTGTTAATTATTATTAGCTTATTTACAAAAAAAAAAAAAACCCTAAGTTTTCAGTAAGGAAAGTTCAATCAGTCATGTGGGATTTGAAATAACTGAAAATATGACACGTGAACGAGAATAGAATTTCCGAGAAGTTCACGTGAAAAATCAATGAATCGATAAATATTTATTTGAATTGTATGACGATAGGATAACGTCACTGAAAAATTAAGATAATGTTCAATACATTCAAGTTTAAATGACATGGTCTAGTGGGCAGAGTATTCGCTAATGGTCCGGGAGACCTGGGTTCAATCCCAGGTTGCGTCGTGCCAAAGACTTTAAAATGGTACTTGATACCTCCTTGCTTAACACTCAGCAATATAAGGTACGTATCAAGGGCCAAGTGGAGCAATCCAGAGAAAGGAGTTGCGCCCTCTCCTACACAATGGTGTAGTAGCTATTGAAAAGGGAGCCTTCTGGTTGCCCTCGACTATGGTCGCCAACTTTACTTACTTATTTTGAAACTGTTTATTAGTACCGATAAACAAATGAATTCAGTGTAGCGTGTAGAACTCCTGAAAATGAATCCCTTCAAACAATTTACAATATATATATATATATATATATATATATATATATATATATATATACCGGATAAGTTTGTAAAATGAATGAATTGATAAATTTTGTTTCTTTAAATTGAGGTGGAAAATTTTGTTGAATTTAACAGAAGTTGCAAAATCTTTTCTGGTAAGAAAAGATAATATTAGTCAGAGATATTCACAAATATTCATTACAAGAAACGAAAATTTTCTTTGAGATTTGCGGCAAGTCAAATATTTTTGTCCGCAAATTTCAAAGAAATTTTAAAATAGGCGCGAAAACACCGATTGGTCAATAAACGAAAAATACAAATACAAAAATTACAGCTTCTCCAGTAGTCTTTTTGCATAAAATTGATATTTTTTTACTATGGAAATCAATTGATTTTCCGTATATATATATATATATATATATATATACGAGATCGACTTGAATATGTACAGTATTCAAATATAATGAGGGCAACCCTTGGCATAGAAAATTAATTCCATGAATTACTGATTTTATGACCATAAATCAAGGGTCGACCTATACGCGATATCGACTTATTCACGAGATTTACTGACAGTATTTTGAAACTTTCATAGTTTTAATGTTTTTTTTAAAAATCCTATGAGTGATAAATTCCCGGAAGTAGACCACAAACATCCCTGTTTTCTGAGATTCTTTTCCAGTCTCCAAATCCATAATGTCTGTCCTTATCTCTTACCGGAAGCGATAACGGACTGGAAGAAAATAAATATTTGCCTTTCGCTCGTATCTGTTTAAGCGGTCAATCCACATTTGTAGACAGATCAAATTTCTGGATGTCAGACTGAAAAGATAGTCATTTACGTTTCGAAGTGAACAAGGAAAAAAAAGTTTACAAAATGTTCATAACATAATATTCATAATAAAATACGCTAAGTGTGATATTTGATCTCACGAAACAAGATACGTGAATCAAACGTGTTTGTGTTAGTGGCTAATACTTACTCCCTATCTCTCTCTCCCCCTTAAGAGGTGCGCGGAGCATAATGTTTATCGGTGCAGAAAATGGAATCGACCAGCCGAGTTCTGATTTCGGCTGCGTCGATTTCGTTCATTTGGTGCTAATGTCCTTAAGAAAGCCATGAATTCATCTCTTCTACTTAAAGCTATGAGTAAAGCCGAGCCCTCTAGTCCTGGGAGAAGACCAGTCTAAGACAAAGACAAGTAAGAACTCAACGCCAGAAGCTGGAATACATCGGACAATATCCCTTTGGACAACATCTGTGGCATGGTGAAAGGTTAAGTTTGTTGGTTGGTCAGCTTCCATAAAACCTTGCCCAACCCATACGTTCAGAACGAGTAACAGACTCATTGTCTTACGAGACTAATTGGTACAATGAAACTTATCACTCGTGGAAACATTCACTAAAATGCTCAGTCACGTAAATGCTCACTTACATAATGACACATACTCACTCAAAATACATTTCTCTATCTCTCTCACTCTTTCTCTATCTCTCAATATATATATATATATAGAGAGAGAGAGAAAGAAAGAGAGAGAGAGAGAGAAAGAGAAAGAAAAAGAGACAGAGTAATAGGAGGTGAGAGAATAGATAGTTATGAAGAAGCTGAGATAGATCGATCGATGATATTCTCCAAATGTATGCATTGATATGTAAAATGGATAATTAAATTACTGATCTGCCGAACAAATTGGCATTTAATATTGTGATGTTGATCTACACTGAGTGTCCCAATGTAATAACCTTGTGCCGGACTAAAAAAAAAAAAACGCGGAAAATAATGATCGAGAAATAAGTGTAAGTTTTGATACAAAACTCGAGTATATATTTTTTCCGTTTCGGTCAGTGTTAGACTTCCGGTAGACAACCCCACACTAAAACAAAGAAACAAAATGACCCGCGCCTTGGTACATGTGTGCTTAGAAAATCCTTTGTCCAAACATTCCAGGCCATAATTCATTCTTATTGTTTTACCAAACCAACGTAATCGTCAGCCGTTTCCTATATTTTTAACTCCGTTCGTCTTCTTTTTGTTCTGACCAAAAACACGATTCATATTCCCCACAGCATTCGAAGCGTTGCAAGAGGAGTGTGCAATATATTGTACGCAAGTAATTATAAATGTTTTTAACACGCTTTTCAGTGCCGGTATCAGCCACTTTAAAATACATGAAGAGGGTACGTACTGGGCTGAAAGCAAAATGATTTTAGCAGCATTTCGTTCTTGGCAGAAGACTGCCCTGCCCACCCGCGAAGTACAGAAATCATGTTAGCGTCGAAACTTACCACTAATAATCTATTTGTCTGTCTATCTTCAAAGTCTCTCTCACTGTTCTTCTTTCTTTCTTTCTTTCACCTTTTCATTTGATCTCTTTCATTCTTTCCCGTTGTCTTTCTCTCTTGTTCCCACTTTCTCTCTACGTATATTCCTCTACTCCTCTCTCTCTTTCTCTCTCTCTCTCTCTCTCTGACTCTTTCATTATCGTTCACTTTCCTTTTCTCTCTCCTCATTTTTAATTCCGTCTTTCGCTGTATCTTCCATTCGCTTTCTTTCATTTGTTCTCTTTCTTTCTTTCTGTCTTTCTTTCTTTCTTTCTTTCTTTCTGTCTTTGTTATTTTCTCTGTCTCTCTTTCTTTTTTCTTTTTCTTGCTTTCTTTTTCCGACTCTTATTCTCTGTCTCTCTGTCTTCTCTCTTTATCTCAATATTCCTCTATTTCTCTCTCTCTCTCTCTCTCCCTATATATATATATATATATCTCAACCATTCTCGTCTTCTCTCTCTTTCTTTTTCTCTCTCTGTGTTCTCATACTCCCTTTCTCTGTTACTTTCTCTCTGTCTCTTACCCCCCCTCTCTCAGCCTGGGTGTACAAGCACAGCCACACCACATCTATTACTTAATCCGGCGTGTGTTCGACAACAGCAGGTGTGGAGGAAACCCGCCGTTTAATGAAGGGCAAGATGAAGGAGTGAGTTATCTGAGGAAACGATCAAGATCTGATGATGAGCAAACGGCCCCAGTGTTCTTTAAGGCTTGCTTAAGACCAAATCTCCAAAACAGCTTCGTATTTTACTGGTTTCCTAAAAACATGTCTGCCTGAACCAGTCGAACCCTTTAATTCCAACGTTTGCTTCTATTCCCTATTCTGGATTTGCTACATTTTTATTGTCTGATTTTGATCTTTTGTTCTGGTGTTTTGCCTCACAACAGGCGGCCACTTCCGAGAAGTTGGGTGGCAAAAATAAAAACACATTGTACCTTTAACAAGCAATTTGTTAATGGATTATTAGCAAGTGTTCACTGAACTTTCTTATGTTACCGAAAAGGAAGAGCTTGTTTTTTCATTATTATAAAAAAAAGGCAAAAAATAAAGAAGATACAATGTTAATGTTTAACAAGGTCTAGCATAGCTTATATCCGAACAAAACCCTTTTTCCATAAAGGACGCTGAATTAATGAGGCTCGTTATAAAAACATTGATGGAAACTAAACGATGCCGCCTCTCCATGGAGTAGTGGTAACTAAACTTGTCTTGTTCACCTTATCTTCTGTAGCAATTACTATCCTCATAGGGGATCCAAAAGTTTTAAGATAATGTCGTATTGATTTAAGAACCTAGTTCCTTATTTTCTTCTTGGGAACGTAGAAGCGCAGTTTCTTCCAAGCAGTGGTCATGTCGATACTGCTATATGGCTGCACTACATGGACGCTAACTAAACGGATGGAGAAAAAGCTTGAAGGCAACTACACAAGAATGCTGCGAGCAATTTTAAACAAGTCCTGGAGGCAACATCCCACAAAGCAGCAGCTGTACGGCCACCTTCCACCCATCACGAAAACTATCAAAGTTAGACGAACCAGACATGCAGGATTCTGCTGGAGAAGCAGGGATGAGCTCATAAGTGATGTTTTCCTATGGAAACACCTCACATGGCCGAGCAAAAGCAGAGAGACCAGCTCGAACCAACAGGCAGCAGCTCTGCGAGGATACGGGATGTAGCCCTGAGGACCTGCTAGGAGCGATGAACGATAGGGAGGAGTGGCGAGAGAGGGTCAGGAATATCCGTGCTGGTGGCACAAGATGTTGATGATATATATATATATATATATATATATATATATATATATATATATGAAAAAAGACAAATGCAAATTATAAAGGTTAACAATTAACCGCATAAATATCAAAGAGTAGACATATTGATTCATTTATCATGTATCATTTACCACCTGATTAATTCTATATTTCTTCTCCTCAAAGCGAGGAGTCCCCTCCTCTCTCTATATATATATATGTGTGTGTGTGTGTGTTTTCTCCTACCAGTGAGTGTGCTTCTAACAAAAAAATCAGACAAATTTCTGAGAACCACTTTCGACATAATATTTTCTGTTCTTTTTTCTTTGTATTTGCTAAGTTTTGTTTAATCTTGCATAGAAGCCTCACGTTGTTGTCAGGACTTTCTGTTGCAATGTGCTCACCCATATAGGTAAGGATCAGGTTCAATGCTGCTTAACTATGGTGATGAGAACTATCTTATAAGATTGCGGCCAGGGGCCCTCTTGGGTTAAAATTTTGGCAACCTGAAATGGTTGGGCACCACTGAACTAGAGATTCAAAACGTCACTACAATTCCATATATTTCTTCTGTTGTTTAACACACTTGACACATCACATTTCAAGTTTCTTTAACTCTTCAAAAAAGAAAATCGAGAAAACAGTTTCTCTAAAACCGAGGATTTTTATCATTTCTTTGTAGTACTGACAATGTTTTACGTTTGTGGGTCTACTTTCAGTATTTTCCATCGGCGCCAATTGCTAATGTTTGAATCCACAGGATTTCAAATGTAGATCTTCTTGACGCAACATAATTTTGTTTGAATTCCTCTTTGTCCGTAAATTGCGTATATGTCTTTAAATGAGTGAACCTTTTATATTTGCCTACGTGTACCATAGATAACATTTTCTTTTTTTATTAGACATATTTAAAACACGGTTTTCATTTGTTTTCCCTGCCCTCTGCTAAATACGCAGTTGATTGTTGTAACGCACTGTGTCATTAACTGCAGACACCAGACATTCTGACTGTCGCCGGTTTTTTTTTTATTCAAATGATCAGACATTTATCGCAGAAATTGACGCTTTTGAAATAAAATTTCGTGACATTTCGCATCGCATAATTCGCTCAAATCACGTTTAATTGAAAAATCAGCATTTAAAGAAACTGAATAAATAAAATCCTTTTGAAATTTCTGCCTTTAAGCCAAATAAGAATGATGGAAAACTGAACAAAAAATAGAAATGCATGCAAATATAAGATTTATAAAAAGTACTTTTTTCTGTGAAATATTTTCCAAAAAGCAGGAATTTTTAGGACATTTCTCTCTAACAATGAAATTAAAAAAATAGCTGTTCAGGTCAACTTAACATAAAACTACAATTATAGTGGATACAGCAGAATTTGAACTTACTATCAATAACTTGCGTGACTGAATTTCAAGCATTTGCATCATGTGAATTAGACTTTCCATAATATTATGAGTGGGTGTAAAATGGGATTAAGTCTCTATTCTGGCGTTAAGCTATTAAATTCACCAAAAGGTGTTTCGCGTGCTGTAATGGTGAACCAACTTGGCTATTAGATTATTGAAAGTATTGTCGATTCTTTCTGGTTGCTTTATAATCAACTAAGCAAAGCGTAGTAAATGTTTACTCTAGGTCCCCAGTGTTTGAATGACTTATAAAAATCGTTACATTGGCAACGTATTGAAAGAGTCTTTGTGTAATCGAGTTGGATTGTAACTAATATCGGTAGTAATCAGACCTTTTTGTATTTGTGAGTGAGAATAAGATAAAATAAAATAGTCACAAACGAAAAGAAAATCGATATGAGGAGGTACGGAAAGTTTTTTTCCAAATCGAAATAAACTAAAAAATATTAATTTTTTTTTAAAGATTATAGAAACATAAAAAAAAAACGAGTATTAATCAGATTAAGAAGCCTCATCTCAAAAAGGATTCCCAATAAAGACAATAAAAAAAACGATTTGATGGGTTGAAATCGGAATGGATATGTAGAATAGAATATACATTTCCAGGCTCTTTGTAATTTCTTCATCGGTTTGGCTGAGAACATTTTCGTACCTCTCATAGATCGTAGGGAACATGAAAAAGTCCTAAGTGCTAAGGACTCTATTTTGATTTTATTGATAAAAAGATATCAGTAATGTAAAAGAGAAAGAACAAATTTGAAAACTATGTAATTATTCATTCAAATTTCTGAAACATAATGACATAATTAACGAAATAAAAGAAAAATAAATAGAGGCATAATTACCTGTAAAAAAAAACAATATATATATATATATATATATATATGTGTGTGTGTGTGTGTGTGTGTGTGTGTCATTCAAAAACAAAGGTGGATTTTGCCTAAAGAGTTGGCAATAGGAAGCACTGTTTACAGTTGTAGTTTTTTTTGTCTTTTTTTAATGAGGTCAATAGTGATGGGTTCCTGCCATGTCGATGTAACCTTCTTTATTAACCGCTACGCGCAGAACTCTTTTTTTACCGCAGAGTCAGTATACATCCACTCGATGGGCTTTCTTTTCACTCTGGCTTGTATTGGGAAACCCATGTATTGTTCAATTGTAAACATTTTTCTGAAGCCAGGAGGACTCTGTTTGGTATCTTGCTGTTTGGTATCCTGCTGTTTGGTATTCCGCAGTTTTGAATAGCTTCAAAGCAAATACTTTTGTGAGATTAAAATGATTTTTGCTATAAAATGATTGAAAAAAATTCAGAGTTTACTTTTATAGGAAAAATATTTTGCTTTTTTAAAAAAAATATCCCCTTACTTATTGAATATCCCCTTCACACACGCATTACAAATTCACCTGACGACCGGAGATGTGAAACTCGAAGTCATGTGTTATTACCCTGCGTTATTTGCTAAATCGTATATATATATATATTGAGAGAGAGAGAGAGAGAGAGAGAGAGAGAAGAAGAAGAAGAAGAAGAAGAAGAAGAAGAAGAAGAAGAAGAAGAAGAAGAAGAAGAAGAAGAAGAAACGGGTTAAAAAATGCTTATGCAGTAGAGAAAATCTCAGACTTAACATATTAGAATTATATTCCTGCGTAACTCACTGTTACTCGGAGTTTTAAGTAATTCTGCAATCAGCATTGCTTTTTCCATCATTTCCAAATAAATTAAACTTGCTTTCATCACTGGAAAATACTTTTGCCCAATTTTCATATGTCCAAATTACATATCTGTTTGCAAACTCTAATCTCTTCTTCTTATTCTTCGAACTAACAAGTGGTTTCTTCCTTGGGGTTCGATTAAACATCCCTATTTTTTGCAGTCGTCTAGAAACAGTGTGTCTTGACACATTAACACATGAGGTACTATTCATCACCCTTTTAATTTCTGTGCAAGACTTAAAATGGTCCTTTAATGACATACGCTGCATTATTCGATCTTTCTTACCGAAGTTTTGCGGGGTCTGGCGGTTTTAAAAGCACTAACTATTTTGCCAGTATCATTGTAGGATTGAAGAACCCTGTCTACAACATTCTTGGAACGTTTCACTTTCTCTGAAATCTCTCTAATTGTGTGCTTTTCCTTGTGTAGCTTCACAATAGCTTGTCTCACAGAGTAATCAAGTTTTTGGCATTTCGCCATGGTGCCGGCTGATGCAACGTTTACAAATGACTAAGTAAGACTTATTCTTTAGAGGAAATCAAAAAATTTGAATATAGCATACTGTTTACATTGTTTTTCTCAATTTTGTCCCTTACTTTTGGACGACCCTATTTTGAAAATAAATAAATTATTGATCTAATTCTTTTTCTATCCTTTGCAAATGATTCAAATTTTAGTATGTTAATATGGATGATAACGACTAGCAGTTGTAAAAATTTCAGCTTTTCACAGTTGTTATTTCTAACAAATATTAGGTTTTAAAATTTTTTTTCCTTAGTTTTGGACGCTACTGTATATACATATATATATATAATTGAAAATTCAACAAACCTTAATTTGGCTATTATAAATTTTTTTCAGCAGCAAACTCTGTAAGAGAAACAGGTTATATATATATATATATATATATATACCTCTCCGCACGGTCAGGATGTGACACAAGGAAAATTTTTAAGCGCGCTGGGACATGTTTGAATTCAATGTTTCCGATTGGCATATTAATATTCAAGAGTTTTATCTACCCTGCTCAACTATTTACAGATATCCGAAGGGAAAATAGCCGGGTATATACTTTTCTCAAGGTTATTAGGGTTACGTAAAATACAAATAACCTAGTCAAGGATTTGAACTTAGCTCACAATCTCCATTTCCTTCAATGATAATCATTATGTCATGAACGCCACTAATATATATATATATATATATATATAGTGCAATTACAAGGAACTCAATCCTGGTTAAGTTATCTCTATAAATTTATTTCGCCAGAGAATATTATTATACTCTCTGTCACATCAGATGACTTTTTACATGTTAGACTTGAGGTTGCGGAACAGCAAATGTGGAATTACAGTTCATATGTGTACGAAGAAAAAAAATCAATTCTCAGGACTGGATATTACTTATATATATATATATATATATATATATATATATATATATATATATATATATAATATTGTACTATGTTGTATTTTGTCTCAATTTTTCAGTTGAAATTCGTTTTCACGGTGTGTGTCTTGACGTCAGTTAATTAAAATCTTACATCATTAAATTAACGCTTCATTGCTGAACTCATGCACATTGACCATCAAGTTGTGAATAGAAAAGGAATTACTTGATGTGGTGACATCTTCATTTGACATTCCCATAATGTAACAGCTGTATTGTAAGGGATCATTGCGTTAATCATGTTTCTGCCTTAAAACTATACTTGACTCCTGGGTCCGTAGCTTTTTTTTTTTTGGTGACACCCTTTTTTTTTTTTTTTGCAGCGCAACTGATTTTAGCGACTGAAATGGCGGTCACGTTGTATTCGAGATCGCAATGTATTCAAATCAATTCATTTAGATATCAGAAACAAGTTTTCTACAAAGAATAAACTGCACGTGGTAAATGGATAAATTGAAGGAGACAAATTCTAACCGAATAATTACAATGGTAAATACAGTGAGAGTTTGTTGTAACGAGAGGTACGAATCGACTTGATTCAATTGTGTTAATTCAACAAGTATTAATCGATAGAGACAATACACCAGTCATGGTATTTCTTAGAACGTTAATGCAATTAAAAACTTTGCGGAGTAGAAAGAACAAGCAAGAAGCCACATGAGACCCAGAAATCACAAGGGACCCAGAAACCACATGAGACCCAGGAATCACATGGGACCCAGAAACCACATGAGACCTTTATCCTGTAGGATATATTGTTTTACAGGAAACTGTGGCTTGCGTGCCAACCAAAGCCCGGATAATACTTTGATGGAATTGGATAATTAAATAGAGTTTCAAAAATGCCAACCCAACAGATTATTTTTGAAGAAACCAAGAAATTTTCTCAAGGTTTTAGTTTGTGGATTTTAAAAACATTTATTTTCAAACGTTGAAATAATCCATAATAACTATGTGATACATATTGCAATTCTCTACCACTATAATCATATAGTCATACACTCAATAGCCTTATATATATAATAATATCCTTATACATATAATATATCCATACTATGTCCACCGGAGTAAAGTTATTATATGTAAGGAGGTGGTCTTGTCGTCACGGTTATCATCGTAAGAAATGAAATTAGCGATTTGAGTTCAAATCCTGGACGAGGCTATTTGCGTTTCACTTGGGCACCTCTGGTGGTGTAACGGTTAGCAAGCAAGACTGGCAAACCTACACGAGTGAGTTCGAGTCTCATTGGGCGCCCCATTCATTTGGCCTTGTGCCACATCGAAGCAAAGAGCTTTGTAAATTACTATTTGCGTTTCACTTAGCTAAATGCCCTTGGGAAAGGCATGGATCTATCTGTTATTACCAGGTATTGATAAATAGTAAGGCAGACTGGGTTCTTTAGCCTTGGTAAGGCAACTAGTCTAAAGAAGAAAAACAAAACTGAAACCACCTTACTCCACCGAAAGATTAATCTTGGGTGATATCCTGCTTGTGATGGAGTGAGGGGGTAAATAAATACCTATTCTATCTTCCAATAATCCATATCTTAATTCCTGATTATCATTTATACCTTTTCAATTGATTTCCGAGAACTGAGATTTCTTAAAACATATTTTCGATTAAAACAAATTGTAAAATTTAAATGATTAAATTAAAATTTTTAATCCCTAATAATACGATTCTGGTTCTAATTTATTCCAGGGCTTAGAATATACTGACTGTATCCCTTGGTCAAGACCAAGACCCCGTCCCACAAAAAGGCATATATTTATCTAACTTTCCACCTTGTCAAATTTAACAAAGAGTCATTTTATTGTGGGGAGTCATGCACGAATCAAGACTCTTGTGTGGCCATTACAAAAATATATTTATTTAATCGGTTTTGGAACAATTCAATAACATCATAATGGCGAATTTTAGATCATTTATTTTTGGATGTGTCTCGTCGTAAATGACAGATTAGCGCTTCTGTTTGTCCATGGAATCGAAAAAGTATATTAGTCGTGTTTATAAATCAAGAACTCAGAAGCATCGGTCGACTGAAATCCTATCAAATCATTCAAATAGATAGAAAGCAAACAAGCATGGAAGGAAGAAAGAAAAGAGAGAATAAGTTGGAAGGAAAGATATATTTCAAAAGAGAGAAAGGCTACAAGATGATGCAGAAGAAGGAAAAGACTGATGTAAAAAAAGTTAGAGAGAGACAGAGAGAGAGAGAGGGAGGGAGGAATATGAAAATATAATGTAGTCTACTTAATTATTTTCTTTCTCTTTTCCTGAGTGGTGTTGCGTTGTCTTTTTTTTTTTTTTTTTAACTAAAATGGAATTTTTGTCTGTAGTGAAACGCGGTTGTCTGACTTACACTCACACCCATACCCAACCATCCATACTTTCAAATGGTTTTAACGGAAATCATGAATATTTTCTCTTTCCAGATTTTCAGAAATATATAACAGAAATCGATTACGTTAAAGATAACTTACTTTGTAATCGATTAATAAAATTATATCACAAGATGTTTAAATATTTTATTAATTCTGGAATATTTTCTGTAATACATAAACTATAAACTAAATTATCATCACCAGAAAATCCGGCAATCATTGCGTTCGACATACTGAAACACTGGACAGCTGTTTCGATCTTATTAGGTCTCATCTAGCTTGCCGGATTTTCTGGTCATGACAATTCAATATATAATATATAATTCCTCTATTTACAAAAAAAAAAAAAAAAAAAAATACATAAATTCTTAACCAGAAAATATTTATTTTCGAATGCGTAAGAAATAAATTAAAAATTAGCAATTAGATTTTAAAAGAAATAAAAAAAAACTCCTGATAATTTATAATTTTTGGAAACATAAATTAATCAGAAGCCAGATTACGATATATACCATTACCTGTTGGTGGAGTTTAGAATACACTGACTGTATCCCCTCTGCAGAGGGGTAAGACTCCCCCCTTAAAAGGGGTGTCCTGAGTATGAAACTAAACTGCATCTTGTGGTTAGGTTCTTATTCTGGAGATCTGGGGTGCGTGTAAAGTACGCCTTCACTGCCATTACTCACAGGTCCACTTTGACTCGGAGCGGTTATACTTGTTAAGATCCTATCGACTGGTCAAATGGATCTGTTTGAAAATTATTTGTATTAGATAGAAATACTTGATATATAACCGTGTGCAAATAAACTATATAAAAAAATCTGAATATTCAATATATTCTGTGTACAGAATTCCCTAACCTCTCGACATGAAATAACCCCAAATGGGTTGACATGCCGTTAAAATCAATTAATCAATAATGATACATACCTCGGAAAATTTTTACGCTAACAACTTCCAATAATCCAAAAACCAAATTAATGTATTTAAAAAAGGAAAAATATTGTCATATCGAATTTAATGGCTTTGCAATTAAAATAGATAATGACTTAATGATATAGACTTGATAATAAATATGATATTCGAAAAATGTCTGAAAAGTAGGATACAAACTTTTAATAATCCAACCCGACTCTTACCCACGAGTGGGGTGCGACGCAAGATAAATCTTTTTAGTGGAATTTAATTAGTTTGATTTCAGAGTTTCTTTTTTCCTCGACTAGTTGCCACACTAAGATTAAACATCCCTGTCTGCGTTACTATTTACCCATAACTGGAAGGAGAATAGTATTAGTGGTATGTTAAATACAAACAGCCTCACCCAAGATTTGAACTCGGATCGTCGTATCCATTTCTTTCGATGATAACCGTTACACCACGAGTACCTCCTTTGATTCAAGGTGTATATGATAACTTACCATATGATAATTTGCAATATGATAACTCGCAATATGATATCAGCAAACTTTCTCATGTGAGATAGGAGTAAAACGCTCTCTTGTCTGCTACAAGATGATCTCTTCAGCGTCTCCTTGGAAACTGACCAATTACTTTGAGCGATCAACGTTATCGTTGGTACGATGATCAGGTACTTGGGGCACCTTCAGAAGGAAGTTCATGTGAGGTAGAACAATGAAAGAGCTAAATAGCCCAATGTGAAACAATTGAAGTATTCTATTAAAGGTTTGTAAAATACTCGCTCTACGGGAACTTGACTTCAGTTGGTATACGAGGATCATTAAATAAGTTTCCAGACTTTTTCGTATGGGCACTTTTATTGATAGTACACACATGAAACTCTAGTCCCCTTCGAAGTAATCTCCTCCGGCTGCAATGCACTTGTTGTAATGTTCCAACAACTTCTGGAAGGCCCCATAGAAGTCGTCTTCTGTGAGCGTGTCAATAACCTTCGTCACAGCCTCTTTCAGCTCCTCAATTGTCTCATAACGACAGCCTCTGAGCTTAGCGAATAACCAAAAGTCACAGGGAGCAAGGTCTGGACTATAGGGACGGTGAGAAACTGTGTTGATGCCCATCTTGGGCCAATAGTCTGTGACAAGGATGGAGTTGTAGACTGGTGCATTGTCCTGTTGGAAATGCCACTGACCCGATTTGAAGACTGCTGGCCTCTTCCCTAGGAATCTCTTCCTGAACTCCCTTAAAACCTCAACATAGTAACCCTAACCCTAACCCTTTGGCCAATCAAGTCTGGTGTATTGACTTCCTTACTCCTACCACACCTCTCATCATCCCTCATAGACTCCCTGGTTTACTTGAATCTCTTATGCCACTCAAAAACTGATTCTCGATTCATGCAAGATGGTCGAAAAGCAGTCTGAAGCATTCCATACGTTTCTGTGGCATTTTTTCCTAGTTTACACACATAATTTTATTGTATATCATTCTTCTAAAGTGTCCTCACGTCCATATTGCATTTTTGAAATTCACCAGCAGTGACAATCAGGCTTGAGACAGAGATAGAACATTTGATAACATAATAAGCAAACACAGCAAACTTGCCCCAAAAGAGTTCAGGACTTGACTCGACTGGGTGGGAAAGGTGATCTGGGAATTGCCCAAGAGATTGAAATTTCTTCATGCTATAAAATAATATATGCACAAACCACAATCTGTTCTACTAAGACGTCCTGAGATGTATAAAATTCCCTGGGATTCTGAGGTACAAACAGATCACCTTATCCCAGTCTGATGGCCTGACTTTGTGTTAATTAAAAAGGAGAAATAAACTTTTAATCCAGAGGATTTTCGTTCCAGTGGATTACCTCTAATAAAAAAAAAAAAAAAAAAAAAAAAAAAAACGACAAATTAGACAATGCCTGGATCTTGCCAGAGAATTAAAAACGCCGTGGAACATGAGAATGGCGGTGGTACCAATTATAATTCGAGCTCTTGGAATGGTGTTCAGAGGCTTGGAAAATAAATAAGGAGGATTAAAAATTAGAGAAAGAATCGAGACCATCCAGACCACAGCATTCTTAAAATCGGCTTGAATACTGAGAAGAGTCCTGGAGACCTGAGGGGACTTGCTATCATACATATTCCGGTGAAAGACCACTAGCTAACGCTGATTGGGAAAATTCACTAGGAGTACAATAATAATAATAAAAATAATAATGTTGGGTACTGACGGTGAAGCTTGGTAGGTATTTGCACTTGAGAAATTAAAGCAACATTCGGTGATTTGCTAAATGGAACATATACAACACAGAGTCGCTAATTCATAATCTTTTTTATTTTTCTTTACTATCTCAACTATTTTTCTTCGTCACTATTTCTTTCTTAATCTTTCACCATCATCCTTTTCTCTAATTACTTTTTCCTTATCGTTTAATTTCATATAATCCTTTTCATTCGATTACTGTCTCGCTTCTTCCCCTCCCGCAGTATCCCTCTTCCCATTTCTATTCTTCATTTTTCACTAGTACCTTCTTATTTGAAGTCCAAACATTTTCAAAATGACTGATCAAATTTGACTATATCATGTGCAAATGTTCCAATTGTAAAGAAAGGATCCGATCCTAATTTTTTGAAGACGATTGGCTTTTCGAATGTTGAGCTATTGTATTGTCATCTGCTGATTCATGCAGAAATATACATATATATACTGGATACATACCGACGCAATGATAAAGACGCAGGAAGGAAAACAGACGCAGGAAGACTTCTTTAACAAAATATTTACCTCTCACTTTATTTGTAAGGGTACAAAAAGGTTGTGTGGGGTTTTACTGTGAGAGGGAGCTGGAGACCGAACATAACAGAAATATTTTGACCCCACGTTGTGTCTTTCTTGTTCTTTGATGCTCAACCGGAGGTCCAGAGGTCACTCTGCTGGGTGATGGCTTTCTTTACGGCATCTTATCAGCATCTTCTCCGGACCTCAACTCATCAGGGCATAAAGGCCCCTTGGGCCTGATGTGGCTTTCCCTACCACATCTCGTCTATAACTCCGTCCGATCTTCAACTCTACTGCAACTCAACTGGCCGCAACTGCCACTGGGACTCGAACTCAACTCAACTGGCCACTGGCCGGAACTCCAACTGAGTTTTATAATCGTTCGACGCCCACTCGATCTTTGAAATCGAATGTTTAATCGTCATCAAGCGGAAATAACTGTCATGCAGTTTAGAGGCCACTCTCTTCCGGTGCATCACTCTGTAGTGGCACAGTGGGACCTTCACCTTGTCCCATATTATCAGCCTTAATCCGCCCACGCGATCTCTTTCGATTACTGGCCATTGGAATGTGTCACTTCCTTCCGGTGCATCACCTTGGAATAGCATTTTTGGGCCGGGTCGAAGGTCAAAATACTGCACTATTTCTAACGGGAATCAAGAGGATCCACGCATTGTAGGTGAATGTCGATTCAAAGTTACGAAATAAATTTTAAAAAAAGAAGTAAAGTTGGTGACCATAGTCGAGGGCGGCCAGAAGACTCCCTTTTCAATAGCTACTACACCGAGGTGTAGGGGAGGGAGCTACTCCTTTCCCTAGATTACTCCACTTTACCTTTACCTTATAATGCTGAGTGTTAAGCAAAGTAGCATCAAGTACCATTTTTTGAGTCTTTGGTTCGACTCGACTTGGGATTGAACGCCGGTCTGCAGGGCCATTGGCGAACACTCTAATCCTTATGCCAATGTCCGGTGATACGAAATAAATAGTATGTATTAAGTTCGGAACAAAAGTAACGATTCCTATTTATTTTCATGAAAACAACAAAAGATACAAAAATAACAATAACACTACTGAATAGAGCAAGTATTCTGCAGCAACCCCACCTCTTTTCCTACATTAGTCACCACTGTTGGTAAGTCATTTTTACCAGCGATATTAAAAAACCTGTATATCAAAATCAGCCTCAACAGAAGCGACACAGTCTTTCTCAGCTGCGATGATTACGTATTTGTGAGGAAAATGTTATCCACGTCGTCCATTGTTCATCAGTTCGAATCGGGGTTGACTGAGCAGCTAGGGCTGTTCCTTTCAGGAATCTAGACCAATCTATCCAGACGACAATTAAAGTCAGAAATTGAATGAAATTCGAAAGCTGCCAATGGAAGAGAGTTATAGATGAGAGTTGTTTTAATTGTATAGGAATGTTGGTGAATATTTTATTGCATTTCGAAAGAAAGGGGTAAAATAAGCGGGTGAGATCTAAATAAGGTTTCTTAGATTAAAAAAAGAAACTAGAAAAATGAAATTATAACATTTTATTCAGTATTTTAAAGACAAACTTCCTGATACTCAATAAATCTTTCTTTGTGATATTGTAATGATTTTCATTGCGTCTTCAACGAAATTACGCCGAATATCTAACCAGAAAAAACATCATTTCTTTGCTGTCACAAATTATAAATTTAAACAAAATATTTCTAACATTTTAAATCAATGATTCTCGATATTTCTTTTGCTTCCAATTTTTCTCTGATGGACCTCAATTGCCATTCATTGTTTTAAAAATCCTATTGTACAAAGTGAAACGATAAAATTGTCGCCCTAGAATAGACGACATGATTCTATTTCCATTTAATAAAAACCGGTTTTCTTTTTTTTTGTTACAGACCATCTACTAGTTGCCCAGTTGTGTATAAAAACCAAGAACGATAGGAGCCTTCTATCATGTCTGAAAGTGACACAATGTTCAAGGAGCAAGATCGAAGATGCGCCGCTGTACAACACATGCTCTCTACCGATACAAGTTATGTCAACAGGACCATTGCCAGCACCCTCAAAATGCAAATCCGGACGGTTCAACGCTTGACGGCACAGCTCAACGCATCGGACAAACCTTTGGAGGTGGTGGAGCGGAAGCCCAAGGCTGAGGACACCGCCAGGAAGACTCGGACCAAGGAATTCATCGAAAAGGTCCAGGCAACCATTGATGAAACTCCCCAGAGACCATATGAACACAAGTTGAGAACCACTGGTTTGGATCATTGAAAGGATATCTTGATTAAAAATAAGTGGGAGCATTTGTTTTTCTAATATCTGTATAAATCAATTGATCGGCTAGTGTAGACAATACACATAAAACTATTCTTAAATGTTCCGCAGGAAAAACATTTGATATTTACCGACTTTATTAAAAGGACATTTGCTGAATTTGTTCATTGGTATTTTCAAAATACTTCATGAAAGTGAAACATCATTACGTTAATTCAATGAATATAAAACTAGTAAATATTTTCTGATGAATACAGTGTCAACAGACTGGAAAAAAGTGGGTGATACTCGTCTGAAAACTTTAAGAAAGACATAGCTTTTTCAGACAGGATTCTGGGGGTTGTGAATAAATCCCATGTCTGCTCACCATGCTGGACGTTCCCATCAAAATAAGATTCTAAATGTTCGCTTTAGCGTATAATATTACACACAAATAAACGAGGTTTGGTTTGGTTTCTTTGATTAATGGCGTGTCAACATTTATGGGTTATTAAATGCCAAAACCATCCTTGTAGAAGAACAGTAGTGGTACTATTAAGCCCATAGATGGGGGGGTGATTAGAGAGTTCCCGTCTTTCTCATTAGGATTAGTTAAAAAATGAGCGTAATAACGTGACTGGAATTCGAACGTGCTTATTATGATGTCACAGTCCAGGATGTTAACCACTACGCCACGGTGAATACCTCGAAGCGATAAACAAAGAAATATTCAGAAATGATCGCATTTTTATTATAATAAATGACATGAAAAAATGTCTCCCATCACGTCATGCACAAGTATTTCAGTTCTAGCGCAATGTAATATATAACGCACATTGCATTTAGCTGTGTTTTTATGATCTTTTAAGGTCACAGCTCGGGTCCTTCTGAGTTAAGCTTTGATGTTCTCTGGTTATAAAGGTTAGAGACTCATTATATTACGTGTTATATCAAGAGTTAAAACTAATTTTTATAAAGAAAAATAGGGCCGTTTTCTTTTAAGATCTTACTAATAGAGCCAAAATATCAAAGACACCAAATGCTTAATTGAAAACGAGGGTGACATGTAAGACATTTCGAGGGGTAATAGATAACGAGATGAATAATTGCTGAGGTTGAGTTCAATCTTCACTAGATTCCTCGAGGTCTTTTGCAAAATCTAAGCTACGCTTAGTTTTTAAGGGCGCCTCGCGGAGTGTTACTGTTAACGAGCTCGGTTAGGAGATCCTAACGCGTGGGTTCGATTCTCATTGGACTTGTTTAAGAAGACATTGAGGTGACCAACAAAACTATGGGTAAATAGAAGGGCAGATTAGGTTCTTTAAAACTTGGAATGGCAACCGGTCTAAGAAAAGGAAAACTGAATTCAAACCTGTTAAACTCCGTTTAGAATTGACCTTGTGCCACACTGTTCGTGAGGAGGGATTGATGAATATGTATATAACACTACTGGCGGGTTAAATGACAACTAGCAAGTAAATGACTACTACTGAGAAGTGCGTTGGATCCTCACCGGGTGCCGCTTGATTATAGCCTGTTCTTGCAAATATAGTCATTAATAATGAGGCTTATGAATATTTGTCTGTGTCTACGACTAAGCACTTTAGCGGCTGATTACTTCTCATTGAAAAGAAAATATGCAAGAAATTTCATCTTTTATTACACAGTAGAACGTTAAGTAGGAATGGTGGAGCTCAGGCTCTGCAATTTCATCAATTGGAAGGGGAAGAAGAAGAAAAAAAAACTTGAACTACGAGTCACCAAGTCTGGAAATTTTTCCCACTATTATTTTAAGGGATTGTAGAAAAAGAAAGAAAAATATTGTCAACAATAAATGAATAATAAATAAATGAATGGATAAATATAAGAAGAAATAAAAGTAGGAGAATCAGTAATTGTGGCAGCAGAAAATGGACAAAAACAAAGAAGAAGAAGAAGAATAGGGGCAAAGAAGAAGAGGG
This sequence comes from Sepioteuthis lessoniana, assembly GCA_963585895.1. NCBI lineage: Eukaryota > Metazoa > Mollusca > Cephalopoda > Myopsida > Loliginidae > Sepioteuthis > Sepioteuthis lessoniana. The sequence goes on along the minus strand of OY757913.1, from coordinate 118,568,796 downwards.
GCAAAGAAGAAGAAGAAGAAGAAGAAGAAGAAGAAGAAGAAGAAGAAGAAGAAGAAGAAGAACGCGTAACGAAAGAAAATGACGGTTGGATGTTTTATGGCATATCAATCCTTTGAGGATATTTAATGCCGAATCCTGTTTATATATATATATATATATATATATATATATATATATATATATATATATATATATATTGAATATATATGATTTATAAACGAATCGTTTGTTGATAAGAATTTTTATACGAACCAGAGTTCATTTTTTGCACACACTTGAAGAGTTTCAACTATTTCTATTTAGCATCAATAGTTTTAGTTGTTCATAGTTACATGGTTTTAAGTAAATAGTATTGCTAAAAGTTTTCTTTGTACTCAGATAAATGGTTCCAAGTATTGCTATGTGATACTAATAATTCAATGTAACAGTCATTTGTTTGCACACAGTTAAATGGTTTTAAGTAAATGATTACAAAGTTTTATTTGATCCATTAGTTGGACCCTAACAGGTTCTACCACTCGGGATCAGAGTTGACTTGGGAGTACTCTACATTCTCCAGAGCTTCAGGACTGGAGCCTCACCATCAGATTGTTTAGTAGTATATCCAGGATACTAGTTGGTGGGGTCTTATTCCTTTGCAGAGATGCAGCCAGCGTATTCTACAGACCTACCAGACTGGGCTCGAAAGAAAAGAAAAGAAAAGAAGCAAGGGCAAAACAGCAACAACAACAATAAGAAACAAAGAAAAGGTTTGAAGAAAAAAAGGACCAAAAGAAAGAAAGAAAAAAAAGAAAAGGTCGAAATTTGTAGCTCATGGGAAAAAGAAGAAAAAGAAAAAAAAATAGAACAGAAGAAAAGAAAGAAAAGAAAGAAAGAAAGAAAAGATTTAAATTGATATCTCAAAAATAAAGGAAGAAAAAGAACAAAAGAAAAAAAAAGAATTCAAGAAAAAAGAATGGTAAATAGAAAAATTAGTTAAGACTTGAAAAGAAAAAAATAAGTCTGACTCATAAAAGCCGAGTATATATATATATATATATATATATATATATATATATATAGAGAGAGAGAGAGAGAGAGTGTGTATGTATGTGTGTGTGTGTGTGCTTGAAACCATCCCTTAAATATAAAGAGACTGTTTATCATAAATTTGAGCTAAAAAATGACGCAAAGAAAATTTAGCATAATTACATTTCAGTAGGGAAAGTAAGAAAATTTCACGAAAGAGAAAAAGAAAAAAAAAAAAGAAAAAGAAACAAAAAAGAAAAATCTTTTTCGGAAGCCAAACGAGAGTGCCTGTCAGGGTGAAAAACAGTAAGAAGGGGTTTCCATTCCCGTTTCTCATCTGTTTAAGTTCAATTCCAGTCTGATGGCCATTGTGTTGATTGTGTAGACAGATGGGTACACTTGTAGAATAGGACATGGAAAAGCTATGATTTGTTTTCATCAATTATTTTATTGCAAGCATATTCCTCCTCTCCTTCAACTTTTTCGTATTTCCCCTTCACTCTCTTTCATTGTACACACACACACACACACACACACACACACACACACACACACACACACATTATAACTTGCCATGAATGGAAGACGCCAATGTTACAAGGCATGAGCCAAATTTAAATATTTCCATTTTTCTTTCAGATCTGCAAAGAGCATAAACATGACAGCTTCCAATTTGATATAGGAAATGAAAAAGCAAGCCGTGCTCGTAACATAAGCCATAAGTTTGTAAAAGTGGCCTTTGTACAGGATCAGAATCCTGCAGCACCCAGGATCAAACTGACTATTCAATTGTTGTCATTTATTGAGCTTAGCTTAGCATAATGACGTCTTTCATTAACCTACTGGATGTGATAAACATTCGGTGGGATTGATTAAGAAGTGCTGGATCGAAGTTCAGTTCTAGGCAGCCCAAGCTGCTTGAAAGACATAAGCACTGATTTCATTAATTATGGACAGTTGCGAGCGAGTTGAGAAAGAGTCACATTAAAAACGTAAGCAGTTGAGTTTTAGACGCAGAGAGGCTTAAGCGAAAAAATTCGGAATATTAAATATTGTTCGTAACTCCAAGTTTCACGCGTTCGAACAACACAATCATCAGACAGATACGTAAGGCATTTTTCACGATAAAAGATGTGCCAAAGGCAAAACTGGACAGGACCCAACTTGCTAATTTCTTCAATAGCACCAATTTGTATGCGATCTTATACGCAAGCGAACCATGGGCCAAGATGAAGAAAAAAGAACAGTGACTGATGACAATATAGAGGTCTATGAAAAGATCAATAATCGTAGAAAATCGCCATCGTAAACTTGACAGCCAAGATGGACAAAAACCAGGTATGCAGTCTCTTCCGTTGCCAAATCTTCATCACGAAGATTGGTTTTACTGTATCACTTTTTTATGTTCTTTTTCTTTTAATAGTTTTAAAAAGTTTTGATTTATTCATTAAGTTGTAATAATACATCTCAAGAGTGCTCAGGGTCTCCTCGTCAGTGATGTTCTTGAGGTCCTTGCAAGTATATATATATATATATTGGTCCTTACTAGTATATACATATATAAAGCTTGTATCACTTATTTTGGAAAGACAATGATGTTTGTTTGTCAATTGCTCTGTCGAGTGAATTTAGATTTAAATTTACCATCCAAAATTAATTCTTATATGCATATGAAGGATAAGTTCACTTCTGATATACCAATGAAGCCTGTCTGTCTGTCTTTATTTGTGTTTATCTATCACTTTAACATGTCTCTTTTTATCGACCTGTCTGTCTGTCTCTGTCTTTTTCTGTCACTGTATCCGTTTGTCTATCCGTCATTCTTTTATTAGTCTCTGTCCGTCGATCTGTCTTTGTCCGTTTCTTTGTCTGTTTGTTTGTCTATCCGCCACTCTTTTATTAGACTCTGTCTGTCTATCTGTCTTTGTCCATTTCTGTGTTTTTGTTTGTTTGTCAATTCGTCACTCTTAGTCTCTTTTTCTTTGTGCATCTTTCACTATTTGTCTGTCACTTTTCATCTGTCTGTCTGTCTGTCACTCTTGGTCTGTATCTCTTCGTTTGTCTTTCTTTGTCTTTTTATCTCTCTTTTTTCTCAGTTGATCTGTCTGCCTTTGTTAATCTATCTCTCTTTACCAGTTTCTCTTTTTTTGGCTTTCACTCTTTGTCTGTCTGTGTGTATGTCTGTCTATCTTTGTCTATATTAGTTTGTCTCCTAGATGCTCCCCCTCTCTCTTTCTTTTTCTGTTAAATCTTTCTCTCTCTTTATCTATCTGTCTCCATCTCTGGGTCTGCCTGTATATTTGTCTCTGTCAGTCTCTGTCTGTCGGACTCTCATTCATTCTCTCTCTCTCTCTCTCTCTCTATATATATATATATATATATATATATATTGAAATGCATGTAGTAAAGCAACAATATCATTCAATTTTGTTAATCACCGGGTTATAAAGAATCTATTTACACATCATTATCCTTCTTCTTGATATTGTGAAATACAAGTTATTGTTGTTGACCGTAGTCAAGGGCGACCAGAAGGCTCCCCTTTCAATAGCTACTACAGCGGGATGTAGGGGAGGGCGCTACTCCTTTCCCAGGATTGCTCCACTTTACCCTTGATACGTACCTTATATTGCTGAGTGTCAAGCAAGGAGGTATCAAGTACCATTTTTAAAGTCTTTGGTATGACTCGACTTAGGATTGAACCCAGGTCTCCCGGACCATTGGCGAACACTCTACCCTCAAGGCCAATGAGCTGGTTACTAATGAAATACAAATCGAATGTAATTGAATGAAAATAAAATGCGTATTGGAGAGTCCTTCATACTTATCACTCTGCTTATCGTCTTATTTGCAAAAGAGAAAAAAATATAAAACCAAGAATTAAACAGATATAATTCGTTTTTTTTATTAATGAAATCTGAGTGTGTGTGTGTGTGAGAGAGAGAGTACATATCATCATCATCATCATGTCGCGCCGCCTGCGCGGATATCCCTGACCGTCTCTCGCCATTTCTCCCTATCATTCATCGCCTCCGGCAGGTTTTCAGGATTACAACCCGTGTCCTCACATAGCTGCTGTATGTAAGTTCGTGCTGGTCGTCCCACTCTTGCACATCCATGAGTGGGGGTCCACAGGAGTACATCGCTTATGAGCTCGTCCTTGCTTCTCCAGCAGTGTCCTGCGTGTCTGGTTCGTCGAACTTGTATAGTTTTTGTGATGGGGGGCAAGTGTCCGTATAGTTGGAGTCTCGTGGGGTGTTGTCGCCAGGACTTGTTTAATACTGCTCTCAACATTCTTGTGTAATTTCCGTCCAGCCTCCTCTCCAGCCGCTTCGTAAGCGTCCATGTGGTGCATCCATATAGCAGTATCGACACAACCGCTGCCTGGAAGAAACTGCGTTTCATTTTATCTGTTAGGTCCGACTTCCATATGATCGAGAGCCTATCGATAGCTGTCCATGCCTTCGTCAGTCGTGTGTCGATGTCCTTCTCGGTTGATGAGACGCTGCTTCCTAGGTAGGTGAATTTGTCGACTAGTTTCAGAGAGGCTCCGTCTAGTGTGGCAATGTTGCCTGTTTGGTTGTAACACATATATTCGGTTTTGTTTGCATTGACATGTAGGCCAATGCCAGCTGCAGCTCGTTCCAGACTATGTAGTAGTGTCTCTGCTTGATTAGGCGTATTCGCTAGTAACGCCAAGTCATCAGCGTAGTCGGCGTCCGTGATTGTTTTTGCGGGGTACCTTTTGCTTCTTCTCTTAGTCAGCTGAAAGCCATTTTCTCTGATTTTGTCGATCGAAGTCCTAAGCACGTAGTCTAGACAGATGATAAAGAGGTACGGGGCTAGTGTGTCTCCTTGTAGTACTCCTGCAACAATGTCGAAAATCCAGACCAAGGTTAAAGGTCATCAAGGTTTGGTTTTAAGGCATATCAACCACTGTTGGTTATTTAATGTTGGTTCATGCATATATATTAGATCTATATGATTTATAAACATAAGTCAACAAAGTTAAATGGTAAAAGAAGGGGAACTCCAGGACTAAAGCCTCAACATCAAATTGTTTAATGTCATATTAGGACACTCAGCGGAAGAGTCTTAACCCATTGTAGAGATGAGGTAAAGTTGCAGTACCGCTGGAGTAACCCTTCATTGCCATTACTCCCAGGTTCACTCTGGCCCGGAGTAGTAGCACCTGAAAGAGTCCTATCTATTGGTCAAGTAAAACTGTTTGACATTTAAACTGAGTGCAAACAAATTACCAGTTCTAAGTTGAATTGTTAGAAATAGAACTGTTTGATTATTTAACTGTGTGTAAACAAATGACAGATGTTTAATTGAATTGTTAGTGATACATAGCAATACTTGGAACCATTTAACTGTGTGCAAACAAATGAGTAATGTTGAATAGAATTATAAGTCTTAAATAGCGACACTTGGAACCATTTGATTGTGTGCAAATGAGTGAATAGTGTTCAATAGAATAATTAGTTTTGAATTGTAATACTTGTAACCACTTCAACGTGTGCAAACAAATGATTAATATTTAATTGAATCATTAATTTTTGGATAGCAATAATTAAAATCATTTAACTGTGTAAAAACAATGGTAGTACTCGTGTGCAAACAAATTAGTTCGAACTCATTTTAAAACGGAAAACTGTGCAAACAAATGACTGATGTTAAATTGTGACTGTTATAGAGCAATACTTGAGACCATTTAACTGTGTGTTAGCAAATAATTGGTAATATGCAAAAAAGAATGAGCCCAGTCTCATTTAAGAATGTCATCAACAAAATGTGTTCACAAACCACATATACTTTATATAATTCCAGATGATGCTTCATTAGAATCGAAAGGCTATTGTATCGATTTTGTCTGAATAAATCTCTCCTTCTGCCAAAATTACCTTGTTATCAATTTTTTTTCTATCTTGTAGGATTTTACTCCATTATTTACTTCTCTTTTTCTTGTTGTATTTGGAGGCAGTTTTCACGTCTGCACGCTTTTCTCTAACCGCTAATGTATCCCATTGGACTCTATATGACGGCAATTACACGAGAATGCTGCGAGCAATATTGAACAAGTCCAGGAGACAGCACCCCACAAAGCAGCAGCTGTACGACCACCTACCACCCATCACGAAAACTATCAAAATTAGACGAACCAGACATGCGGGACACTGCTGGAGAAGTAGGGACGAGCTCATTAGTGATGTACTCCTATGGACCCCTTTACATGGACGAGCAAAGGCAGGATGTCCAGATCGAACCTACATACAGTAGCTCTGTGTCGATACGGGATGTAGCCCTGAGGATCTACCGAAAGCAATGGATGATAGAGAGGGATGGCACGAGAGGGTTGGGAATATCCGTGCTGATAGCGCGACATGATGATGATGATGATTTACTTCTATTTAATATATATATATATATATATATATATATATATATATATATATATATATATATATATATAAAGAGTATTTGTCATTAAATGACCAAGAATGTTTGATATACCATAAAACCAAACCAAAGATCTGTAATCAGAAAAAGAGAGAGGCATACTCTTGAAGGAATGGTAGGTAAGTTGTTCTCACAGAGCTTTCAAAATATGACATGTTCGACAATCAATCGGTTTCCCCAAACATCTAACCATATTCCTTAAAAAGCTGAGCAGATATCAATATCTCCACTGTGACTGCAGTTTTAGGTGTTTTGCTTTGTTGCCGTATTTAGCATGCTAAACAAGCTGATCCTTATTATTAGAACGAGTTCGATCTTCAGTCGCTGATCTACAGTTGTGTCATTATGCCAGACTAAAGATAAATCAAATCAATATCTGCATACACGTGAGGCAAAGGTCGTGTGTGAAGAAACAAGTCGCAAATGAAGTAACAAGGGGATAAATAAGCAAGATAAATATGAACAGATCCAGATAGATAAATCCGACTGTGATAAATTGATAGGTTTGGTTTGTTTTCTTTGTTTAATGCCATATAAACCTTCATGGGTTATTCAATGCCAAAACCATACTTGTAAAACAGCAGTGATTATATTCAACCCATTGCTAGGAGGAAGAGGGGGTTCATGCCTTTTCCAAGAGTATTAGTTCGAAAGTGAACATTACGGCCTGACTGGAGTTCGAACTCACTTATTTCAAGACAATGGTGGAGCACTTTTGTCATTAAGACACGGGGGACTGATAGATAGATAGATTCAAGTAAAGAAATTACATATTTCAAAATGTAACATGACAAGAAATGAAGTTATGGATTTATTATTAGTTATCACTCACTCTCTCTCTCTCTCTCTCTCTTCTCTCTCTCTCTATATATATATATATATATATACATGTGTGTGTGTTTGTGCGTGTGTCTGTGTGTGTACATATATATATATATAAGGAGAGAGAGAGAGAGAGAGAGAGAGAGAGAGATTCATGAAAAGCTATATTCTTAGCATCTATTCATCTTTCTCTCTCTCTCTCTCTCTCTCTCTCTCTCTCTCTCTCTCTTTCTATATATATATATATATATATAGAGAGAGAGAGAGAGAGACCGATGTTTAAAATGTGGCTTCTACGAGGGGAAGTTAAAAGAAAAAAGGAAAGAAAGAAAGAAAGAAACGACTTTTGCCATTTGCCGAAGAAACTTGTCATAGATCTCGAATGTGAAATATATTTACACTTCCTAAGCAAAGAAAGTTGATATAAATAATCATAGAAATCTGAATAATTGTAAATGAGTCCAAAAAGAAAAGAAAAGAAAAGAAAAAAACAATGTAAAAAATTAGTAATCAAAATACAATAGTAACAAGAATGATTATTCAGGAAAAAGAAGCAATTAATAAAGAGAAACAATAAAAATGTCGTCAAGTGAGATAAAATATTTATTAAAAAAATTATTCACGAAAACAAATTACGATTTGAGGAAAGAAATTCAAAAAATTAAAAAATTAAAAATATCTGTTTTGTTGGAGCAAAACAACTCGCAAAATTGCAGTTTTTGTTAATGTTACTGCTACTAACGTAGTAGTAGTAGTAGTAGTAGTAGTAGTAGTAGTAGTAGTAGTAGTTTTACGAGTGACACAATGCCTAGTGCAGTTAACGAATTATTCTAGCGACCCTTGCCAATGAGCTTGATTCTCAATGTGTGCTCCATATACCTGGCCTTACACTTAGCTAAGCTTAGTAAATGATGACGACTACTTTTACTATTTTTTATTATCGATTTGACAAACACAGTGATGATTCAAGTAAATGAATATGCCGAACGTAATTGGGAAGTGAACACCACCTTCTTGAATCCATTCACTCCAGCAAAAATAGATTCGAGAAGCTGTAAGTTTTGTATTTGTATTTTTGTATCTATTGACCAATCAGCGCTTACGTACGCTTTTAAAATTCTTTCTTTGGGATTTCGCAGAGGACAATATTTAACTTGCTGTGAAAGACCCAAAATAATTTAAGAAATCTTTTCCCTCTTAAATTGTTAAAATTCATCTTTTTAACCAATCAGAATCATGGATAAACCATCAACTTTTTTTAGATCTAAATTCGAGTCTACGTGAATCTAATAAACAAACGATTGAATCGATAAAACTTGAGTAGGTAAATTAATTAATTCTGTCAATCTACTCAAAACTTTGGACTTTATTTCTTTTGGGTGAAAATCTAACATTCTGTTCCTTCAAGTTGCATCTCATTTCAACATCACTTAATTATCTTTAATTGAACGAAAATATTTGATTTTTTGCTGCATCGCTTACATATCATTGTATAAACATATTTTCTCTACTACATAGTGACACAGTCACACAAAAATATTTAAGACACACAAAATATTTCAACTAGTGTACCGTAATTGAACGGCTCATAGAAAATTGAATGAATAGATAAATAAATAAATAAAGCAGACAGTAGTCGCTGAATAACAAGACAGAGGCACTCGTTGTAGTTAAGAATGATTAAGGAAAACTGGATGTCTAAAGTCTGTTGCGCATATCTGAGCAGAAGTGAGGGGACAACTTCTGTTCTTTTGAGAGTTGACGGCAGGACGCGATAAGGTGAAGACGTTAGCAGAACACCAGCCGCGAAGATATAAGGGACCAAAGTTTACGAGCTCCAAATTTTGGGGCATCCCAAAGGGGGTGTTAGAGTCAATGGACAAGCATTTTAGAACCAGGAATAAATTTAAGGTATGTCTGCTCTCTTTCTTCGTATGATATGTTGCTTATTTTTGGCTAGTTGACGGTCGTCTCATGTTTCCATACTCCCTTTATTTCTCCCAGCGACTGCTTGCTACCAAGTTGTAAATAAACCTTGGGTCTATGTTTAACAGTTTCACATTTGTCAACTTGTTACCTCGGCGAAGTCACAATGGTGGTCTAAAGCCGCTTTAGCATCGTTAATGGTACACTAAATTTAGACAATGCAAACTGCTACATTGAATGGATGAACTTTCTTTCTTGTAATTTAAATATTGGAGAATATATACGTTCAAACAAATATCTTTTCTTAAACGAAAAGTGTTTGTAACTTTTGTTTTTCAGATTTTTCACTCAAGTTAAGAAAATAAAATTCATTGAATGTTTATATCAATGTTTTGTTCAATCATTTACTCACAAATTCCGCCGCAACCCCGTTTCGAATTAAAACCTTTGCGAAAAGCATTAACCTCCTTATCTTACCGACAATTAGTCAAATAGTACTACTTGTGTTCTTCTACCAGGATGACTTTGGCATTAAATAACCCTCGAAGATTATGTGCCATTAAAGAAACTAAACCAGGTTGACACTGAGCGGTTAACATCAATGATTCTAGTGGCAATTTAGACAGGTACTTGTCCTGCTTCAAAGAGATTTATTTTTAACAATACAGCAGATAAAGAGAAAATATCATTTTATCTTTTATAGAATGGTCATTCATTAACTATCAGCTGTACAAACTTGCACAGGCACAGATATTTGTTTCATTGTATTTAGAAAAAATGTAATTAGACGCTAAAATTTTTCTTATATCCTAAATTATTCATATTGCAAATTCTATTAAAAATATGAGCGCGAGTAACACTGATTATCTAAAGTCTCCATCACACACACACAAACACACACACACACATATATAACACCACCACCACCCATAAAATGAGTAGTCTTTTTGTATTGCTGTCAGTATATATTATGAGTAAATCCTGCTGCATATATACAAGCATATTTTTGAATACAATATTTTAAAAATAAAGCCTCTCTGGAAGTTGAAAAAGTAAAAATATCTTTATTTTGAGTACTTAAGTAGCATAAACCATTATACTTAAGCAGGTGCTCTCTTAAGAATATTTGGAGCTGTAAATATATTAGGATCTTCAAGAATAAGCAAAGTTAAGTAAATACCAGCAAAAAAGCTCTTTGCCTCCTTTACAATATAGTAAGTAATAAGACTAATTGTGTAAAAAACTTCTTACCAATTAATTACAAATCAACTTGAGAAGCCACATACCGAAGAAACCGTTTGTCTCCACTCCAAGAAGTCTTCAACTGCTTCTGGCTTCAGTTGCTTCATTAAGACCAGTTATTAACAGTCATCAAATAGTTGTAACATATTGACACTTGACGGAGCCGTCAATCAAGAGATGCACCGGTGTAAATAAGCGGAAGAACAGCGGAAGCAGGTGGATGTTAAGCAATAATATAACCAGCACACAGACGGCTTGAGTCAGTTAGGGAAAAGATGCTGAATTGAGAACTAGCGGCAGACAGAGGGCTTTGGGCCCTCAGTGACCCACGGTTGAGCAACCAAGCCAAGATAAGGAAGGAGTGCTGCTATGGTCGAAAGAAGAACTTTGTGTCAAAATAACAGTCTGTCTCCGTCTCCAGCTCATCTCACACACACAAGAATCATCACCCTTTTGAGAATAAAGCGTGAGAGATTATATTTTGATAAAGAAGTGTATTTGTTCGTTCATTGAAGTTCGTATATCATGTTTGATTATGTTCCGCAAATATTTGTATACCCGTAGAATACAACATAGTAACTATCGAGATAAGTTTAATTTAGGTGGATAAAAAATAGTTGTAGGGGCTCAGATTAGAGGAGTGGTACCACAGGAATAATCTTTTGAGCCTATATCTCTTTCACGGAGAATGTGTCTAGAAAAGGATAAGATTGCTTTTTTTTAAAATTATTTTGGCAATATTTTGGCAATCTTTTTTGAAAAACAGTTGATCAATGTTAATTTATCACCAATCATTCTCGTCATCAAACGTTGCTAAAGTCTGTAATTCATGAAATGACCAGTCCACCAGAATAGTATTTATCTTTTCCCAGTCTATCGAGCATCCAAAAATGATTGGCTCCTTCTCAAAATCTGTACCCAGGATAAAATTTAATGTCCATAAACCAGTATTACATTGTTAAATATTTCTGTCTCATTCACCTGAAGCTTGACGCAGACTTTGAGATTGGTTCCATTTTTGTGACTAATAAGACACACTTGTATTAATTCCAGCGTACCCAGCAGATCGTAAATTCAGAAAGCAAACACGAAATGAATGTTTTCCCTCGTGTTCAAGGTCAACAGTGATTATCTTATTTTCCTTTTAGGCTGTTAACCTGAAAAAATAAATTCATTTCTTTCAAGACGATTCTTTTATTCATCTTATCACTATTATTTGGACACTCCTTGTAATTAGCTCAGTTGACTGCGCTTTTGCAGTGTTCTAAATATGGCACTAAACCATCTGATGGTGAAGCTCCTTTCCTGAACCTCTGGAGAATGTTAAGTACCCCTTCATTACCATTACTCCTAGGTTGACTGATTAAAATTAAGTTGAATTATTAATATTAGTAGCAATATTTGAAACCATTTAACAGTGGCAAATAATACTATTAGCGTTAGACAGAAATACTTGAAACCATTTTACCGTGAGCCAACAAATGAACTTTAGGTCGTTTAAAAATTGTTGCATACAAATTATTCATTTAAAAATCATGTGTATATACGGGATTTGGCATTAAATAACCATCAATGGTTGATATGCCATTAAACCAAATAACCAAACCTTTTTGTGATGACATTACACTGGAAATAAATTCCTGTCAATCATTTTAAACACGTTTAAGAAACTGAGAATTAACGTCGATGACGTTCTGCTACGAACTGAGTTCACTTTGATTATCTAACCCTTTTGAGCTCCTTACACTGGTATATCTGTGGTATTTTTATTTTCCCCCCAAACCGTAGACAAATAATGGAAGGAATAGAACTGCCAAATCAAGAATGCATCATTACCTTTGGAAAAAAAAGAAAGCGATAAGTATTTAGGTATATTGGAAGCGGACACGATCAAACAAACAGACATGAAAGGAAAGAAAAAGGTAGCCCAGACGAACAAAAAACGGACAATAGAATGAAAATAAAAGAAAGCAAAAAGATCAACAAGTACTTGAGACTTGCAAGGGAACGGGAAAAAAAAACTGCTGTGGAACATGAGGGGATACCAATTATTGTTGGTGAGCTTGGAACGGTCCCCTAAATGCTTGGAAAAGGGGGCTGGATCAGTTGGAAACAAGAAAAAAAATTGAGACCATCCAGACTAAAGCATTGTTTAGATCGGCTAGAATACTGAGAAAAGTCCAGGAGATCAGAGGAGACTTGCTGTCGCTCAAACAGCAGTGAAAGACTACCAACAAATTCTTGTGTGAAAAACTCGTGCGTAGTAATATAATAATAATAATAATAATAATAATAATAATAATAATAATAATAATCAGTATAAGGCGAAACACGACTGGGTCGGCAAGATGATCCACTGAAAAATGTGCAAGAAATTTAAATTTGACCACACTAACAAATGGTATATGCACAACCCAGCACCTGTCCTAGAAAATGACACGCATAAACTCCTGTGGAACTGTAACATACAAACGGATCACCTAATCCCGGCCAAAAGACCAGACCTTACAATAATTAACCAAAAAAAGAAAAAAAAAAGAGAGAATTTGCAAAATTGTCGACTTTGATGTCCCGGCTGACCACAGAATAAATCTGAAGGAAAGTGAAAAGAAGGATAAGTACCTCGACCTTGCTAGAGAATTGAAAAAGCTGTAGAACATGAAAGTAACAATTGTGCCAATTATGATAGGTGCGTTAGTCACAATAACTAAAGGATTATTAAAAGGCCTGGAGGACTTGGAAGTTGGCGGACGGGTAGAGTCTATCCAAATGACAGCATTGCTGAGAACGGCCAGGATACTGAGATAAGTCCTGGAGACTTGAGGAGACTTGCTGTCTCTCAAACTCCAGTGAAAAACCATCAGCTAACACTGCTGTGAAAAACTCTAAAGTAGTAAATAATGATAATAATAATAATAAACGACATCTCGCATAATAAAACCTGGACGTGACTAAGGAAAGGAAACTTTAAAAGAGAAACAGAATCTTTCCTAATAGCAGCACAAAACAATGCCATAAGAACCAACTGAGAATAGATAAGACGCGGCTAAATAGCAAATGTAGGTTATGTAGTGATAGAGATGATACCATCAATCACATAAGCGAATGCAATAAATTAGCACAGAAAGAGTATAAGACTAGACACGACTGGGTGGGAAAGGTGATCCACTGGGATATGTGCAAGGAATTCAAATTTGACCGTACGAACAAATGGTATATGCACGACCCAGCGGCTGTCCTGGAGAATGACACTTACAAACTCCTATGGAACTTTGACATACAAACCTAATCTCGGCCAGAAGACCAGACCTTATAGTAATCAACAAAAAAAGAGAACTTGCAAAATTGTCGACTTTGTTGTACCGCCTGACCACAGAATAAACCTGAAAGAAAGTGAAAAGAAGGATAAGTACGTTGACCTTTCCAGGGAATTAAAAAAAAATATGGAATATGAAGGTGACGATTATACCAATCGTGATTGGTGTATTCGGTACAGCAACTAAAGGATTATTAAAGGGACTGGAGGACTTGGAAGTTGGAGGACGTGTGGAGACCAGTATTGTTGAGAACTGCGAGAATACTGAGAAGAGTCCTAGAGGCTTGAGGAGACTTGCTATCACTCAAACTCCAGGGAAAGACCATCAGCTAACGCTGATGTGAAAAACTCTAATGAGTAAATAATAATAATAATAATAATAATAATAATAATAATAATAATCGACCATACAAACAAATGGTATATGCACAACCCAGCACCTGTCCTAGAAAATGACACGCATAAACTCCTATGGGACTTTAACATACAAACGGATCACCTACTCCCGGTCAGAAGACCAGACCTTACAATAATCAACCAAAAAAAAAAAAAGAGAATTTGCAAAATTGTCGACTTTGCTGTTCCGGCGGACCACAGAATAAATCTGAAGGAAAGTGAAAAGAAGAATAAGTACCTCAACCTTGCAAGAGAATTGAAAAAGCTGTGGAACATGAAAGTAACGATTGTGCCAATTGTGATTGGTGCGTTAGGCACAATAACTAAAGGATTATTAAAAGGCCTGGAGATCTTGGAAGTCGGCGGACGGGTAGAGACTATCCAAACGACAGCACTGCTAAGAACAGCCAGAATCCTGAGACGAGTCCTGGAGACTTGAGGAGACTTGCTGTCACTAGAATTCCTGTGAAAAACCATCAGCTAACACTGATGTGGAAAACTCTAAAAGAGTAAACAATAATAATAATAATAATAATAATAAGAAGAAGAAGAAGAAGAAGAAGAAGAAGGAGGAGGAGGAGGAGGAGGAGGAGGAGAAGTAACAGGGGGCCCAAATTAAATATAGAAGGATGAAATGCTGTGTTGAGCAAGAATAATTTATTCATGGAAAAATGAACAAACGAATAAGAAGTAGAAAATTGAACGGAATATCAAAATATATCCAACCTTTTTATTCTCTCTTTATTAACTTTTACCGCTCCGATTATTTTGCCTTCCACTATTCCCCACTGATACGTCATCAACTCCAAATCTTTTTTGTTTTTAACTCTCACTACAACTACGACTTCCTCCTATTGTGCGACTACTACTCCCATTCCTCACAACTTATCTCCTTTTCTGCTTATGTTTACATTAATGCTTCAACGAAAATGAAGTTTTTTTTTATTTCAAATGGAAAAATTGAAAAAGTTACAATGAAATAGAAAATGAATAAAAGAAGTAAGTTAAAATTTTCCTTAAGGGTTTTTTGATTCCAACATTCAAGAAATCTTCTCCCAGTTTCATTCGAAGAATCCCCACCGTGTAAACAATAAGAATAAAGTGCAATGAAGATTTATGAAACTTTTAGCCCATTGTTTTAGGCAGCAATAAAGGATATAGAGTAAGGGTTTCAAATTCAAGGACTCAAAAGGCCCATTACGTCCCGGGGAAGAGGGGTACGGTGGGCCAAAAGTAAAACAAGGGGAAGGGGCGTGAGTTTCACTAGTTTTAATACCCATTTGGAATATAGCTGATAGACTGCTATTCTTTTCCATCAAAATGATTACATATATGATAGTAAGTGGGTTTTGTGAATTAATATAAAATTTAAAGGGACAAATTTTCCGTTTTAAATTTTCTTTAATTCCGTTTTTCCTTGGGTAAATTTCTTTTTATTTGGTTTTCCTTTTTGATAAATTATCTATATTCTTTGTATTTCCTGGGTAAATTGCAATAAATTGTTCTATAAATTTAATTAAACTAGAGAAAATAAAAGCATCATTAAAGTTTTAATATATAAAAAAAATTGCAGATATGATTTCTGTCTTCACTCTTGAACGTTTTCTATAATGTTCTGGTTGTGTGTGTGTGTTATCTGTCATCTCAAATACGTTTTCCACCATAGCCATATGATAATTTGGCTTGATTTCTTTGTTCAATGGCATATCATCCTTTGTGGATTATTTAATTCCCAAGCCATATTTGTAGAACAACAGTGATACGATTTACCCCACAGCTGTGAGGAGAAAAAAAGGGGTTCATACCTTTCCCAAGGGCATTAGTCCGAAAGTGAACGTAGTAACGCGATTGGAGATCGAACTCACTTACATCGAGCTTGCATTCTAACACGTTAGCGATTACAAATTGGGGGACTCCACTCATGTCAATTTGAGTTAACGAATCTATTTCTTCTTACGTTATGAAACAAAACAAATTTCTTCGTTTCTTTTCTTTTTTTAAAGACTTTTACACCAAGGAATGGGTAAGATACAGAAGCCATTAAAAAACTGCTGTGGCCACGGAAAGAGTCACTGATGAAAATGCAAATACGGATCTGAGATAACAGATTATATTACACAAGAAAGATAGAGTTACACAGAAAAGGTAAGAAGTCTCGCACTGTTCGGATAACACCGATATTGATCTGTCCTCTGGCAGCGAAATCTCTAGTACTAATAACGGTGAAAAGAGTCCATTATGGTAAGATGGGTAAGGCTCCCACAACAAAATCAAGGCTGAGTTGGATCTGTTTATATAGTTTTTAAATTTTCCAGGCATGACTATTAAATTCTAGAAGTTCGAATAAAATCGGACAAAAAAAAAAAGAAATTTTTTCCGCAATTTTTTGTCCGATTTTAATCAAACTTCTAGAATTTAATAGTCATGCCTGGAAAATTTTAAAACTATACAAACAGATCCAACAAATATTTGTTTTTACATTTAGTTATTTAGATTCCCGTATGTTGTTAAAGAAAAATGAAGATTATAGAAACGAAATATTAGAAAGAAAGAAAGAAAGAAAGAAAGAAAGAAAGAAAGAAAGAAAGAAAGTACTTGTTTTTGTGACCGAAGAAAAAAAAGAAATAAAGAAGTAATTTGTTTTTGTAATTCAAGAAGAAAGAAAGAAAGAAAGAAAGAAAGAAAGAAAGAAGGAAAGAAAGAAAGAATTTGCTTTTGTGGTTCAAGGAAAAAAAGAAAAAGAAAGAATAAAATTTTTGGGAATCAAAGAAAGAAAGAAAGAAAGAAGATGTTTTTATGATCCAAGGAAAAAAAGAAAAGAAAAAGTAAAAAATGATTTGCTTTTCTGATCCAAGAAAGAAAGAAAGATACAAGATCCGACGAAAATCCACGAAAAAGAAAAGTTAAACAACGGAAATATTTGTACATCGTAAAGTATGGGACCGAGGAATAAAATTATGTAAGATAATCTGAAGCAAAAGAAAAAAAACATCCTAATGAATTTGACAATGAGTTGAAGGAAACCCTAGAAAAAAAAAACAAAGTGTCATCTTGATAAACGTAAGAATGAACTGAAGGAAACACTGAAAAAACAAATCAGAAAGTCTTCCCAATGAACAGGAAAATGAGTTGAAGGAAAACATAGAAAAAAGAAACAAAAAGTCATCTTGATAAACATGAGAATGATTTGAAGGAAACCCTAAAAAGGAAGCAAAAAGTCATTCTAATAAACGTGAGAATGAGCAGAAGGAAACCCTAGAAGAAAAGAAAAAAAAAAATCATCCAAATAAACTTGAGAAAGAAGGGAAAAAATCTTCCGATGAACGTGAGGATGAGTTGAAGGAAACCCTCAAAAAAGAAACAAAAAGTCATCCTAAGGATTTTGGGAATGAGCTAAAGGAAATCCTTAAAAAATATAAAAAGTCGTCTTAACGAAATTGAGAATGAGTTGAAGAAAACAAAAAAAAAAAAGAAACAAAAGTCATTCTAATGAACGTGAGAATGAGTTGAAGGAAACCCTAAGGAAAAAAAAAAATTCAAAAAGTTATCGTAATAAACTTGAGAATAAGTGGAAAGAAGCACTTGAAAAAACAAACAAACAGGAAATCATCCTAATAAACTTGTGAATGTGTCGAAGGAAACCCTAAAAAATTAAAGAAACAAAAAAGTCATCCGAATGAACCTGAGAATGAGTAGAAGGAAACCCTAGAAAAAAAGAAACAAAAAATCATGCTAATGAACTTGAGATTGAGTTGAAGGAAATTCTAGAAAAAAAAAAGAAACAAAAAGTCATTGTAATAAACGTGAGAAGGATCTGAAGGAAACCCTAGAAAAAAAGAACATCCCAATAAAAGAAAACACTAGAAAAAAAAAAGAAACAAAACGTCACCCTAATAACCTTGAGAACGAGTTGAAGGAGACCCTAGACGAAAAGAAAAAAAATCCTCCTAATGAACTTGGAAATGAGTGGAGGGAATCACAAGAAAAAAAGAAGCAAAAGTCATCTCAATGAACTTGAGAATGAGTTGAAGGAAACTAGGAAAAAAGAAACAAAAAGTCATCCTAAGGTACTTGAAAATTAGTGGAAGGAAACTAGAAAACAAACAATAAAAAGTCATCGTAATAAACATGAGAATGATTTGAAGGAAACCTTAAAAAAAGAAATGAAAAGTCATTTTAAAGATCATGGGAATCAGCAGAAGGAAACCCTACAAAAAAGAAACAAAACCTCGTCCTAATGAATTAGAGAATGAATTGAAGGAAACCGCCCCACCCCCCAAAAAGAAACAAAAATTCATCCTAATGAACCTGACAATGAGTTGAAGAAAACCCTACAAAAATGCCAAAGAACATCCAAATGAACTTGAATGTGAAGGAAACCCTAGAAAAAAGAAACAAAAAGTCACCGTAATGAACTTGAGGGTGTGTTGAAGGAAATCCCATAAAAAAAGAAACAAAAATTCCTCCTAATAAACTTGAGAATGAGTTGAAGGAAGCCCTAGAAAAAGGTAACAAAGTTCATCCTAATGAACTTGAGAATGACTTGAAGGAAACCCTTGTAAAAATCAACAAAAAGTCATCGTAATGAACTTGAGAATGAACTGAAGGAAACTCTTAAAAAAACCAAAAGTTTTCATAATGAACTTTAGAATGAGCTGAAGGAAACTCTAGAAAAGAAGAAACTAAGAAATGCCACAATAAACGAAATTGTTTTCCCCTTTCTAATTTTTTAAAATTTCGTTTTATAAATCATTTGCTGCTCTAGATTTTTCGAACTTTAAACAACGATATCTTCATTCCAGGAAAACATCAATTAAGTTTGGCAGCAGTTACCTAACCCTTCCAGTCTAGTAAAAACAAACATCACTTTATACGTCTTTAATTAATAGAAGTTCGTGTTTCGAGGGGTTTAATTTATTTCAAAGACTATATTCACAACTTTAGCTTTAAATATATCCACCTTTTCTTTTTCTTTTTTTGCAAACATACTAATTGCTATTCATAAAGTTTAATACAATTTGCTAAAATGTCCCCAAACACTTCTGTTTTTAATCAAAAGGGTTTGCAAGTCACGTAATAAGCAATGCCTCTTCCTAGTTGACCGTAGTTTAGCCACGTCGAACTCAGGACTGGTTCACTGTACCGGTAACATAGACAGTCATCGAGGGTCCTAATTATTGTGCTTGAAACAGTAGGATTTTCCAAATACTTATGAGAAAATTTCCGGAGATGCCCGTGGTGTAATGGTTATCGTCGTAGGAAATGGACACGGCAACACGAGTTCAAATCCTGGACGAGACTGATTGCATTTCACATAGCATTAATACCCTTGGGAAAGGTATGAATCCAATTATTCTCCCTCCAGCTATGCGTAAATAGTAGGGCAGACTAGGTTCTTCAATCTTGGTGAGGCAACTAGTCTAGGAGAAGGAAAACTCTGAATTGAAACCTGTTAAACTCCGCTTAAAAATTGACCTTGTGTCATATCCTGCCCGAGCGAAGGGGTTGGGTAAATATGTATTAGAAAATTTCTATTCCAAATTTTCCATATGAAAACCAATGATAAATTATATGACGTGCTACTCAGACTTAAGTAATCTTTTCATAATTCACCAAATGTTTATCTGTTTCTCTGTACTGCTAAGGATTAACCATTTTTGGCATGATTTCGATCAAACTTTCAGGAATTGTTTGAATCATGTCTGGAAAAGTTTTGAAGGTTACCAGAAGACATGAATCAGACTGATTTTTTAGTAAGAGCTGTCTCTTATCCTATATGTTTTATTGTCCACCGCGTTATAAAAAGGTGTTCGTCTCACGCCTGGCGTGATTAACCCACTCTCTTGGTAATCGTTACAAGAGGTAAATTGCTCTCTCTCTCTCTATCTCTTTCTTTCTCTCTCCCCTAATGTGTACTTAGACCTTCCCTGTCACCACCAAATCGGGTCGATAAAAACCTTTTATGTTAGTTTTGTGCATATTTTTGGCTTTGCACAAAATTAAATCTTGTGCAGCAGTGTGTCGCAGGGCATAACGTGCGTGCCAAATTATTTGGCAAAAAGTTTATATTAATCTAAATTTAGCTTCACAAAAGATGGAAATCATTTAAAACAAACATCGAATGCGCCAGCATAGCAAAAACAAAGTCATTCTGCGCACTATTAAAAAGAAAAGTAGAAACAATCTTTGTTGTAGATTTGTATTTTGAGAGTAAAAAAAAAAAAATTAAGTAATAAGTGAAAAGTTATCAAATTATGTATTGTAAAAGGTTTGATTAATAGGTCGATTTTAAAGGCATGCCAAACCGTCCAGGGTTATTCAATGTATAACGGTTAGGAATCGCGTTCATTGTACATTTATATTAATATTTTGTGTAGTTGTTTCGTGCAAATATTTTTCTAACACAATCCTATGGAATTAGAAAAATATTTTAAGAGATCTACTTAATAATATGGAACGTTTCATGAACTTCCATTAATTCTTGCACATGAGCCATATTCATCTCTGTTTTGATTCAGTTTTATTATATTTACTGCTGAAGTGAGTTCTATCATGAAAGGACTTTACTGCATGCTGAGAAGAAATCTATCATCATGCAACTTAAGAAAAAAAATATCAAAAGTGCTTAATAGGAATCGTCAAAAGTGAAGAAATAAGTTGAAGATCCTAGCGTTGATGTGATAAGGACAAGTCTAAAGTAATAACACAACAGAAAGTGTCTCGAATTAAACGTATTGTTAGAAAAAAAACAGCCCTGAGTAGCAAAACTATCCGAGAAGTTTATAATGTGACCAAATCATCTTGATGCTGGATTTCTCCACCAACATGACAAATTGCGTCAGGTCGGATATTCGACTGCTTAGGGGGTCAAACACATGGGGAAAAGTCTGGAATGGGCTAGAAAGTATTTGAAAACTGATTTTAATGTTGTAAATGACAAATGCTGATCTACCCTTGATAGACCAGATGGATGGAATGTGGGCTGGGTTGTAAAAAAAAAATAAAAATAAAAAAGATACTCCAAAACAAAAATCTGTCCCTTACGACTAGGGCGTCAACAAGGCGGTGGAGGAGTTATATTTTGCGCTGGAATTGTAGGCGGCCAGTTGGTTGTATATAGCGTGGAGCAGATGGACTAAAACTGACATATATTGGATTTTTAAAAGACGATTTTAGCCTTGGTTTAGAAACAAATCTCTCAGTCTATGTAGGAGCTTATCTTTATGCAAGGCAACGCCCTTTCACATAGTGTATATTCAACGGTCGACTACCTGAATAAAATGGATTTTAGAAATGGACTGCCCACCATATTATCCAAGAATAGCAATTTGTTATCTACTTACATACAAAACACAATGTGACTATATATATATATATATATATATATATATATATATAAATGTGTTGCGTGCATGTGCATATGTGTGTGTCACGCAATCTGTCTCCTAATTTAATAAAGATTTTTTTTTATTTAGCTTTGCTTAATCTGGCACAAAAGACTCAGTCTGTTTACTGTACCACCTGTTCTTAAGTGGTTACCGATCAAAGTACTTTAAAAGCGCATTGGGTTCCTCATTTATTCGGCCTTGTGCCGCATCCATCGAAACAAAAAACCTCATAGATTACAACTTTACGAGCTCATTTTTGTTTAAATTTAGTAATTTTAGGGGAAACATTTACTTCAGTGTAACTTGATCGAAAGTGTAAAATATGCTAAGGGTAGCTAAGATTTGGAACAAGTCCACCTAGTATTTATTTATCCACCCACCCTCTGCCATTATTAGCAGGATGTGACACTTGGTCAATTTTTCAAATGGAGTACAGCTGGTTTACATTCATAGTTTTACGTCTCCTAGACTGGTTGCCTAACCAAAGCTAATTAACTCAGCCTGCCCTGCTATTTACTCTTAGCAGCGGTGGAGAGAGAACAGAGCATTAGCGCAAAGTGAAACACAAACATCTTCGTCCAAGATTTGAACTCGGATCACCGATTCCATTTCTGAAGAGGATGACCATTACACTAAACACACCTTCTATAAAAGGTCACTGGGATGCGCATAGATAAGGGATCGAACTCAGTAAGGAGTAGTCTGCTGGACTAACTTGCTTATAATCAAACCACCAAGACATGCTCTAAAGTTATTTAGTAAACTTGATCGTGGTACAAGACAAGAAGTGTGGTCATCTAGAAATAGTTGAAATTACTAACAATGACCTGTAAGTAAGTACCAGCTTCGGTGGTACATATACTAACATTGGAACAATGATCTGTAAGTCAACCTCGGTACCCTTTGCACCATAGCAGACACTTCCCACTATTCCCATGCAGATTCTTGTTTCTTTTTATTTCATCATCATCATCATCATCATCAAGTCGCGCTACAAGTACGGATTACCCCCCTCTCTCTCACTCGTCTTACGTTCCTATTATCCATCGCTCCCAGCAGGTCCTTCAGACTACAGATCTAATGTAGGTAAGTTCTTGCTGGTCGGCCAACACAATGTGGGAAAATTTCACTTACGAGTTCGTCTTTGAATCTCCAGCAGTGTCCTTGTTTGACTTATTTTGATGGTTTTAGGGATGGGAGGTAAGTGGCCGCACAGCAGCTGTTTTGTGGGGTAGTGCTTCCAAAATCTGTTCAATATAGCTCGTAGCATTCTTGTGCAGTTCCCGCTTAGCTTTTTCTCTATACGCTTAGTCAGCGTCCATTTAATGCATCCATAGAGTAGTATTGGCACAGCCGCGACTTGGAAGAAATTCCGTTTTTGTCTATCGCACCGGTCAGATATTAATATGAATGATAGCCTATCGATAGCAGTCCAAGTCTTCTGTTGGCGCATACTAATGTAATTTTCAGTAGATGAGAAACTGCTACTGAGATACGTGAACTTGTCCACTGATTTCAGATAACCGCCATTTCGAGTGAAGAAGTCCCATTTAAGCACCATTTATTTAGCTTTTAAACTTACTTACAAAGCCTTTTATGTAGAACCTGTAAATGACCTCAGTACAAATGTTGACATCATTACAACTATTAAGAATTTGGATATTCTTTATCAATTTCGTCTAATCTTATCCCAAAAGCAAATACATCGCAGAATTATGAATAACCATATCAAGATACTCCTTAGAGGCCTTTGGGAAAATCTTAAATGCTTAAGTAACTACTGGTAGTTATAGGGGAGTGATTTACCAAAGTACTCATTAACTAATTCTTTTTCCCCCCACAACCATCATAGCCTGTCATCAACGAAGTATCTTGTCAAAATATTCACTGATTCAACAGATAGTCGAGAAAAGTGGATTCCTAATTTTTAAAAAAGAAAATAGAAAGAGACAAAACGGGAAAAGAGAGTGGAGGGTGTTATAATGCTATACATCAGACATTTATCATCTGCTTTATGAAAGAAAGAAAGAAAGAAAGAAAGAAAGAAAGAAAGAAAGAAGAGAAAAAAGTTAGGGGATGGACAAAACGAAATTGATAGATAGAACACTTATTTTGAAAACTTACTTTGGAACCTTTTTTAAAATAAGAATTGACGTGATATTTCATAGATAACAATAAAATCTTCTTAAAAGTCAAAAAATTATTTAATTTTAATGGAAATTTCGGTCGTTGTTTATTGAAAGATAAAAATACACCTAATATTTAATCCAAATTGGTCAAATGATATTTCCTTATTTGTAAAGAAGGGAGTAATGAGCAATAATAAAATATTTATAATCTATAAGATAATTTACATAAGAATTATCATACAACGGTAAAAAGTAATAAAGATTTTTTTTTTATGGGGCCCTCTCCCATTGATGGTGATTTCAATACGTTGATTGTATCCCCAACAAAGGGATAAGATTTTCCCATCAAAAAGGGGTATCCTAAAGTTCAGCAACAGGAGAAATTGCTATTTCCTCAGTTGCAGAACTTTTGAAAAAAAAACATTTTCATTCAGAAGAAGTTTTTTTTTTCAATTAAGAACGAAATATCAAAATTACTGAATCCGTTGTCAGTGTTGGTTTTCCGCTTTCCCACTTATTCTTATCACACACACACACATATATATACATACATATATATATATATATATATATATATATATATATATATATATATATATTATAAGAGTGTTGGTCGTCAGTAAATCACTTATGTATCGAACCAAGTGCAATATGATATGGAGAGTGCTCAATATCTAGGATAGAGCATTTATATAATAACAATGATAATAAATAGATATATATTAGATATACATATATTTAATCCATGGAAAATATTCCGCGACCATCTTCTTAACTGCCTGATGATTGTTGATTTATAAACTTCCTGAAACCCAAGGTCGCAGAATATTTTCCATGGATTAAATATATATATATATCTAATATATATTTATTTATTATCATTATTATATATATATATATATATATATATATATATATATATATATATGCGTCTGTGTGTATGTGTGTGTGTTCTGACTGGTGTTCTGACTTCCTTACTCCTCCCACACCTCTCATCATCCCTCACAGACTCCCTGCCTTCCTTGAATCTTTGCCACTCAAAAACTGATGCTCGATTCATGCAAGATGGTCCAAAAGCAATCTGAAGCATTTCATACGTTTCTGTGGCATTTTTTCCAAGTTTAAAAAACAATTTTATTGCATATCGTTCTTCTAAAGTGTATTTTTGAAATTCACCAGCAGTAACAAACAGATTTTAGTAGGGGGTATTCTAATTCCTGCTGTAGCTGTTCATTGAAACCTGAAATCATAAAAATTGGTCAGTCATCGCATAAGTTATATAGCAATAAGATACTGAATTTTCAAGAGTCTACGACAATTTTAAATACCTGTACAAAAAAAGTCTGGTAACTTATTGAATTCACCACGTATCAACTTAAGATCGTTAGTTAAATGAGCTCAACAGTTGTATAAGGCTTGGGAATTTTTGTTACAGCTTGTTCGTTCTTCCAGTAATTGTTAAATATTGACCTTTTGTAACATAATGGCCGAGGGATTTCGGTTTATGCCTTTGGGTTTAGTTAGGCTGAGAACCTTTCGGCTCGGCGCATGGGTTAGTTGGGTGCAACATTAAAGCAGGTGTTCACGCGCGTGCGCGCAGAGCGGACGTGTCACTCAGAGATGTCACAACAGCCCGAGATGGGAAACAGGGTTACACAGTGCGAGTGACGTCACGCACCGGAAGCGCGCGGAGGATTTTGGGAGATTTTGTAAAGGTCAGTGAGTTGAGACTAGACACCGGACGAGTTGAGATGAGACCTGCCTCATGGAAAAGACGGTTGGCTTTCGCTTGCTCGCAGAGACCTTTTTGGCGGGTGCCACACGTGTAGGGGGGGTCAGATGAAAAAGCCAGAATAGAAAGATTGTGCCTCTCTCCTTATGTCGAAACCTCAAAGGTAATAAAAGGTTTCGTACCTGAATTGAGAAGTCGTTACGTGTTTTTCGAATTTCGAGATTCCTATGTTCTATGTATATATGTAATGAATGTCCTATGTACATTTCGCATATTCATGCATATGGACATGGTATACTTTGACAGGCCGTGTAAATTCGTGAATTCTAAAACAGGATATGCAACTGTGTCTGAAGATAAACAAAAGACAACAGAAATGCCACGTTAATTGCGTAGGAAGAGTGCGGGGAGTACACAGTGAGCGGTGATACTAGATGTCACACCGTTTTGAACACTATCTCGGAGATAGGTGCGCAGACGCCCCCGGATAGATGGGCGACCCTGTATCAGTGTCCCGTGAAAGCACAAAGAAAGAAGATGATTGAATGTTTTAAGTCGGCCCAGTGCCAGTCTCGTGGAGACAGAGCGAAGAAGTAATGCTCACTGAAGATATCGTATCCCAGTAGTTCCTTGTCTATCAGACTCTCTCTCTCTCTCTCTCTCTCTCTCTCTCTCTCTCTCACACACACACACACACACACACACACACCACCATTTCGCCACCTTTTATAATAAGCATGAGAGATTAAATTTTTTTATATAAGTGTTCATCTCTGCTTCTCCAGCATGAACTCATAAGAGATGTACTCTTATGGATCCCCACACATGGCCGCGCAAAAGCAGGACGACCAGCTCGAACGTACATTCAGCAGCTATGTGAGGATACAGGCTGTTGTCCTGAAGACCTACCTAGGGCGATGAACGATAGGGAGGAGTGGCGAAAGAGGGTCAGGGATATCCGTGCTACCAGCGCGATATTATGATGATGATATAAGTGTTATTGTCCTCATGTCGGGTATATAACATGATATTCAATTCCTTTAAATGTGTACAAAGACTTATCTTCAAGATCGAAAATCAATAAAATCTTTCAGAAACGTGTCTAAATTTGTACTTTTCACTTGAACTTCAAATAAGTAATTTCCATATTTAGAAGATCTTTGAATCGGACTTTAAAGTCTCCACACAAATTCTTAAAGCGGTTTATTTAGATAAACAAGTAACAATCCCAAACTTTTTCTTCTGATTACTTCAAGCGGAAAGTTCAAAGTTTTAAAAACGGTCTGGGAGGAGTTTCAAGACTTTGATCCCACCAAATATCCAGATTATTCCCAAGTGTTAGCTACATTTTAAAAGTCTACTTCTGAGGACAAAAGATATTTTGTTTAATACTGGGTGTTTTGGTTTTATAAGGATATACAGAAAAAGATTATTTTATGTATCTCACAAATCTTACAAAAAATATTACTTCTCACACATAGCATCACGAATTGACAAGATAATCTTATATTCACGCGTATGACATAAAAGCCAGTTTTTTTGCGATACTGAACAGAATAAGTAGTTTAAAAAATAAACACTTAAACATCTTTGTTTTATTTTCACTGAAATGTTAACACATATAATTATGGGAAGGTGGCCGGTTCGGAGCGTGAGATGGTTCATTTCGTGTCTTCTCTGCGTATGATTTCGTGACATCTGCAAGGAAAAAAAAAAGAAAATTCTCAAATATCAGATAAATACACAAATATGTAAAACCTAAAAGCGAGAGAAAAGAAAAAATAGAATGAAAGTGAAAAAGAAAAGAATTAGTCATCGCTTTTCTTGATTTAATATATAGATGGGATCCATTTTTTTTTTTTTTTTTTTTTTTTTGAGAGGAGGGGAATCTTTGTGAGTGTATGTGTATACAATAGAGTAAGGGATCGAAACATTTGGAAGAATACTGAAACTTCAATAAGCTTAGTTTAGCAAAGGTTTCAACTATATATATATATATATATATATATATATATATATATATATATATATATATATATATATATATGGGGGGGGGTGTATGTTCACAATTTCAATTGGTGTTTTTATTCTCCTTTATTTGTATTTGATACTATTTACTGCTTGGTCCTTCTTTTTCTTTTCTTTTTCTTTCTTTCAATAATTTTCTTTCTTTCTTTCTTTCTTTCTTTCTTTCTTTCTTTCTTTCTTCTTTATTGGTTCAAATTCCCTTCTTTCTATTTCTTTTCATATATAGATTTCATCTTTCTTTTCTACTTTCTTTTTCTTTCTTTTTTTTCTTTGATGTCTTTACTTATTTCTTATTTTTCTCACATTATATTCATTCTCTCTCTCTCTCTCTTTCTCTCTCTCTCTCTCTCTCTCTCTCTTTTATTTTGTCTTCTTTCTTTTGACTCTCTTTTTCTTTTCTAGTCACATCTTTCAGTCACTTTTACTTTCGTCCTTTCATTCTTTCACATTTCATCTTTCCTCCAAAAACACACCACAAAAAAAATGAATAAATATAAAAATGAATGTATAAATAGAAAAAAAAAAACAGCTGATATTCCGGAGGAAATGTACCAATTATTATTCATTAAGAACCGAAAATTAAAATGTCCTGTCGGTTAGGGGTGTAGTGAGGGCTGCATCTGTAGAGGGGTAAGAATCCCCCCAATAACTAGTGTCCTGGATATGACGTTAAATCATTTGATGGTGAGACTCCAGTCCAGCAGCTTCGGGTAATGCTGAGTACTCCTTTATTGTTGTTATTCCCAGGTTCACCCTGACTTGGAGTGGTAGTACCTTTTTCGTTCCCATTTGTCGGTCAAATAGAACTGTTTACACATTCACTATACAAGAAGACAATTAATTATGTGCAAACAAATGTCTATTAATTTGGATTGTTAGTATAACACACTGATTCATTTAAAAATAATGTTACCTACAAACTGTTTGCTTATATATATATATATATATATATATATATATATATATATATATATATATATATATATATAAACCGGATTTAGCGTTAAATAACGTACAAAGGTTGCTATGCCATAAAAACCAACCAACCAACCAACCAACCAACAAAATCCCCTCCCCTCCCAATGCCAGCAATGGCTGTTGAAAGGTCTCCTATCCCTTAGGTAAACTTGAAATACTTGTAAACGACCAGAAAATCTAATATTTACTGATTTCTGATAATTAATTTATTTCCTGTTAAGGGTTTTTCCAATTTTCACCAAGAATAAGTCCTCGGATGGTCGGGTGGGTTAACACTAACGAACAGCAGGTACCTTAGGCAATATTCTTTGTGTCAGATTAAATGAAACATCAGATAAGAATGACTAAATTTGGAAACACTGGAAATAAGTGTTTAATTATTCAACCCCTTCCTGGTTAATATCAACTGGCTCAAGTACATGACAACGTAGCGTAATAGGTCAAAATTTGCTTTGTAATCGGTTATAATGACAGTAAAACTATTCCTAAGTACAAATGAGGAAGCGATAAGTATTATTTCCATCAGTGTCACAATGGGCATATATATATATATATATATATATATATATATATATATATATATATATATATATATATATTATGACAGTGTTAGTCGTCAGTAAATCACTATGTGGTTATGTGTCGAACCAAGTGCAATATAATATGGAGAGTGCTCAATATCTATGGTTGAGCTATTTTAATGATAATGATGATAAATGAATATATATTATATATATATTTAATCCATGGAAAATATTGTTCTGCAACTTAAGGTTTCTTGAAGTTTATAACAACATTTATTAGGCAGATAAGAAGATGGAATGAAATTGAAAATCGAAAATTCGACAAAATACAGACAAAAAGCCGTTAAGATTTCGTTTATGTGTGGTTGTAAGTATGGGTGTGTGTGTATATGGGTGTGGGTGTATATGGGTGCGGGTGGATGCGTGTTTTTTAAGTTAAGTCAGGCCAGGAACGTGAAGCGTTAGTTATAGCGAGATTTGGGTAATGAATGTTTATACATTTGTTTCGATATATTCATTCGTTGAGAGTGGCACAAATTATCATTCAAGAAACCTTAGGTTGCAGAGCAATATTTTCCATGGATTAAGTATATATATATATATATAATATGTATTTATTTATTATCCTTATATATATATATATATATATATATATATATATATATATATATATATTGATACTTCATCACTTTATGTTAGTTTCATGACTAAAAGTTTCACGCATTAAATATACAATTATCAGATGTGACTGAAGAGTAAATGGAGAGAAAAAAAAGAAGACTTACTAAATACTGAATATTCCCTGCGCAACGTAATAAATTACTGAATGGTGCTCGAGCGAAACTTGTAAAAGAGAGAAGGAAACGCCTTTCGCTATTACCAAAGATGTTATCAAAATTAGAAATGAATTGGTTCAACTTTTTCGGTAGAATTTAATAGGCATGAATTCAGATTTTTACTTCTCCAAGACTGGTAGCCATACTTTGGTTAAAAAAGTCCGTTCCAGCCAATTATTTATCCAGAGATGGAAGGAGAATAGTAGTATTCATACCTTTCCTAAGCGTATAAGCGCTATACGAAATGCAGTCAACCTCATCCAGGATTTGAACTCATGTCGTCATGTCTATTTCCTACCACCATAACCACCACACCACGGGAATCTCAGTATGGTTCCACCACAAAGAGGCGTGCTCCCCGGCTTTTTAGCTGGGCCGTCTGGCTTTCGTGCCGGATGGGTGCTCGAAACCAAGAGCAGACTCGGGACCGAATAAGCCCCCAGCTTCGGCTGGGCAACCTTCGGGTGGGCGAGCTGCACTTTTGTCCCCTTTGTACGGCACTAGACCAAGCGTCTAGTTTAAGCCGTAAACTGGCATACGTGCCCGGACCCACATTTGGGTTCGTGAAACTACTTGCCTCATCAGGCTCACATTGCACTAAGTGAGCCGATGAGCAGCACAGACAAGCAGGGTTCGAGTCTCGGCTCCTTCCCGACCATCCCCTCCCCTTTATCCCCACTTTAATTGGCCTTCGGGCTTTTGACCTTGTGTCAAGTCGTGTCTGGTGGGAGGCAGCGACAAATACTATGGTTCCACCACAAAGAACAGAATCTACACTCTGATCGAGATTGATTGCTGAATTAGGAAAGAAGAAGGACAGCATCGATGGATTTCTCTGATTAAAAAATCAGCAAGACATGTTTTCTAATAATATCGTATAAAACGATGGGAAACATTTAAATGCAGGAGGGCAAAGAAAATGGAGGATTATTATTGGCCTAGTGAGTAGAGAGTTTGTCAATGGTCCGGGAGATTGGGGTTCAATCCCAGGTCGAGTCATACCTAAAGACTCAAAAACTGATACTTGATGCAGTTTTGCTTAGCACTTAACACAATAAGGATCATGGGTAAAGTGGAGCAATCCAGGAAATAGAGTAGCCTCCTTCCCTCCACCTTGGTGTAGGTAGAAGTTATTGAAAAGGGAGCCTTCGGGTCACCCTCGACTAAGGTCGACAACTTTTTTACTTATTAATTTGGTCAACATAGTAACAATAATAAAATGATAATATATGCATATCAAAACATGAGATCAACATAAAGAGGTGGTATATCAATTTCTTTTAGGTTCTACCCTGCTCAGCCGGTTAGCATTTGAGCACTTTCTAGATTTCAGAAAAACGTTTTTACACACACACACACACACACACACACACACACACACACACACACACACACACACACACACATATATATATATATATATATATATATATATATATATATATATATATATATATACGAGGATCATTAAATAAGTTTCCAGACTTTTTTCGTATAGGCGCTTTTATTGATAGTACACATATGAAACTCTAGTCCCCTTCGAAGTAATCTCCTCACGCTGCAATACACTTGTTGTAGCGTTCCAACAACTTCTGCAAGGCCCCATGGAAATCCTCTTGTGTGAGCGTGTCAATGACCTTCGTCACAGCCTCTTTCAGCTCCTCAATTGTCTCATAACGACAGCCTCTGAGCTTAGAGAACAACCAAAAGTCACAGGGAGCACGGTCTTGACAATAGGGAGGCTGAGAAACTGTGTGATGCCCATCTTGGTCAAATAGTCTGTGACAAGGATGGAGTTGTGGACTGGTGCATTGTCCTGGTGGAAATGCCACTGACCCGATTTGAAGAGTGCTGGCCTCTTCCCTAGGAATCTCTGCCTGAACTCCCTTAAAACCTCAACATAGTAACCCTAACCCCAACCCTTTGGCCAATCAACTCAGGTGTATTGACTTCCTTACTCCTCCCACACCTCTCATCATCCCTCACAGACTCCCTGCCTTCCTTGAATCTCTTATGCTACTCAAAAACTGATGCTCGATTCATCCAAGTTTAAAACACAATTTTATTGCATATCGTTCTTCTAAAGTGTCCTCACGTCCAGATTGCATTTTTGAAATTCACCAGCTGTGACAATCAGGCTTTAGTAGGGTGTATTCCAATTCCTTCTGTAGCTGTTCATTTGAAGCTGAAATCATAAAAATTGGTCAGTCATCTTATAGGATATATAGCAATAACATAGTGGATTTTCAAGAGTCTACGACAATTTTAAATGCCTCTATAAAATAAGTCTGGAAACTTATTAAAGGCCCCATGTATATATGCATATATATATATATATATATATATATTTTTTTTTTTTTATAGTTAAATAAACTTTTATACCAAATGTTTAAAAAGTGATTGTTACTTCTAAAACCCATAAGAAAGAAGAGATTTATCGATTTATTCATTTTTGTTTTTTGTCTATGTTGATATGTCCAAGCTAATCAATTATATTATTCAATTTTTTTTACATCTCCACTTTGAAGAACTATCAATAAGTCTAATGAGTAATGTTTAATTAAATATGAATAATTATTTTTACAAAATAAATTATTCGTTTTTTTTTTTTGTTCTTTTGAAATTTAAATTTTCTACGATTACTTAACATTTGCAGCCACATGAAAACAGCTAATTATTCTTTATAGCTAAAAACCTCCCCTTACTCCTCGATGTACATTTTTTTCTTTTTGTTAAAGGATTCCTCGGGTTCCAGAAGGTATGCTTATCAAATTTAGCTGCATAGAAAACAGACAAACGAACCTTTTTAGAATTAATGATATAGATTTTACCTTTTTCTATAATTTTTTCCCTGGCACTCAGGCTGTCTTTGAATTGTATGGCAAACCTGAGCAGCAAAAAGATAGATTTTTTAAAACTTACAATGGACTTACTAAATACATAATAGGGTTTTTATGAAAGGGATTTCTTTGTACATTGGAAATTCTCCCAGATTATTCACACCGATGAATGTCATAAATATCACGTACAAAGACGATTCACGAGATATGAACTGTTGGATATGGGCACAAGCATACTCTCACAGATAATAGACACGATACAGTAAAATGGGGAATATGCGTCTCAAAATTTTTCTCTATGTCAACGCTGGCAATGAATGCAGCAGTTTTTTTCTTTTAAACGACTAAGGCTTAATTTTGTGGATGCATTTTTCCTGCTAAATTCTCTCTTAATCAACAAGCTTTACTACTTAATTCATAAAACGGTTTCTGGGATATCATTTTGACAATTTTCTTTTGAAGAAGTTTTACTTTGAAAATACAATAAAAGCCTCTCACTATCAGATGTACTTTATTTTCATAAACGGGGGGATCTTACTCCTCTTCAGTGGGTAGAGTCGGTATATTCTGAGTTCCGCTGACAAGGCTGACTTTGAATCGAGCAAGTTTTCCGCTGCAAAACATTATTTTTCTCTATAGTTGGTTGGTTGGGTTTTATGGTATATCAACCTTTGTAGGTTATTTAAGGCCAAATCCATTTTTATAAAATAATCAATTCTCTTTAGAAAAATTCAGTTTAGCATGAGTACACAGTTTGTCAAAACTATTTCTATTTCAAACTATTCAGTTTACTCAAACAATTATATATAACAATTCAGTTTAGTGTAAGTATAGTTTCAATGTCAAAAACAGTTCTATTTAAAATAATTCAGTTTAGCAAAAGCACGCAGTTTAAATGTAAGTACAGTTTAATTGTCAAAAACATTTCTTTTTCTGGCTATTCAGTTTAGTCAAGCAGTTCTAATTCAGCTAATTCAGTTTAGTATAAGTAAAGATTTTGTTTACACACAGTTAAATGTCAAAGCAGTTCAATGTTAAACAATTCAGTTTAGTGTAAATACAGTTTCAAGGTCAAAAAACAGTTCTATTTAAATAATTCAGTTTAGCATAAGCACGCAGTTTAAATGTAACATTTCTATTTCAAGCTATTCAGTTTAATCAAACAATTCAGTTTAGCATAAGTATGTCGTTATAGAGATAGTGGAGATAGAAACTTTCACCCATAGATAGAGCCCTACCAGGTGTTACCGCGCCGGGCTAGAGTGAACCTTGGAGCAATGGCAATGAAGGGGTACTCCGTATTCCCCAAGCCCCATCAGATTGTTTAGTGTCATATCTAGGACAGTCATTGGGGTGGGGGGGTCTTACCCCTCTGCAGAGGTGCAGTAAGTGTATTCTACAGCCCCAGCCGATTGGGCAATTTTCTCTATAAATACCTTAATAGAAATTATTAAAACCTAACGTTCCTTGTACTTCCAACCAAAACAGAATAGCTCTGGTTTTAGCATTACACAAGATCCGATGGTAAAGTTCCATCTATAGATTAAATTGATCCATTTGAAAATTATTTGTATTAGATAGGAATACTTGATATCATATAACTGAACAAATGATTATTATATAAATATTAAATAATATTATATAAATATTAAATTATATTATATGAATAAAAAAATTGCGATAAAAAATGATTGCAATGGAAAATATAAATAATTATGATTGTAATGAAATATTTATAGTGAATCAAATTTCAGCATTAAATAATTTATAAGAAGTTGGTGTGCCGTTAAACAAATAAACCAAACCAAATCGAATATAGAATAAAGATTTTGGGCCACCGAATACTTTTAGATGTAGTAGATGTTTAGCTTTATTCCTTCTCTCCACTAAAAAGCTCCAAACACAATTTCTTCTTTCCTGCCACTAATTAAAATGTTGCAAAAAATTTCCCCACCAAATCATAATTAATTCAAGTAGAAATTCTGCGTTCCCACTCCACCAATGATCTCTGCTCAGATTTTTCCAATATAATTTATTCATTAGAGAGAAAGTTGAAATTCCAACTGTAAATTGTTCTCTATTTTTTTCTTTCTTGAATATTTCTTGTCTGTTTTTGGTTCTGGTTCCACCCGAGAATCATTGGGTGAAGTTAGATTGATTAAGACGTTGTTGACACTAACAACATTCGACAATTTCGGGAAAAAAATCCCCCACTAAATTTGAGACAAAAATCTGTCAAACATGTCAATAATTAGCAAATCAATTTGCTCGAAAAAGTTATATTTGTTGCAAGTAATTATTGAGTGACTGATTCATTTTAATGGCATGTCAACATGTATAAGGTTATTCTATGCCGAGAGGAGAGGGAATCACGTTCATTGTGCGTTCGTAATTACATTTTTTGTGTCGTTGCTTCTTGTGAGTTATTATTTCTTACACACTGTCCTATCGAATACGAATAATTTTAGACATATGACCAATAGATGGGATCCTAATCAATACTACCACTCTGGTTCAGAGTGTAACTGGGAGTAATGGTAATGAAGGGGTGAATCTACACGCCTCAGGACTCTGGCACAGGAGCCTCACTTCCAGATACAGTTTAGTGTCATACACAAGCCAACCCTTTTTCTACTGGGGATATAGTTGGCGTAATCAAATCACCAGCCACATAGTGTTTTTTGCAAGTCAATCACCAAAATCATCCAATAAACTACCATTAGTATCGTTGACTCCAATTTTCCCCACTAACTTTCTCATTCCCACTCTTTCTCTCTCTCTCTCTATCCCTCTCGCTTTCTTTCTTTCTTTCTTTCTTTCTTTCTGTTAACCTATGTGTGAGTCATTAATCATCTTCAACACTGTATACAATGTTGTTTAATACATCTCTTTGAGTATTCCAACATAGTTTTATTAAAATGAATCGGACCATCTTGGAGGAGATAACCAACAAGATTCACCCAAGCAGGCACCAAATTTGATTGTATGTGTGCTATTCCTTTACTTAGATTTAGAGCGAAGCGAAGAATAGATAACTATCCAATTGTAAAACTCTCTCTCTCTCTCCCTCACACACACACACACACTTATATATATATATATATATATATATATATATATATAGAACTAAACTAATCTGCTTGAATTTTCAATTTCCAATTCAAGGTTTCTTTTCTATTATCTCATTTGGTGACCTTGACGCCAAAGACATGAGACAGGCGTCACTGTTTTCTGTGAAATTATTTTTCCTGCTTGAAAGAAGGAGATATTAATGGTTGGTTTATGTGATCGTAATTCAGCACACGGCCATTATCTTTGATAAAGATTTCAGTCTACTGCCGAGCCAAGAATTACCATCAATTCTCTCAATGAAACAGTTACGTAACATGCATTGTCTTTCCCAATTAATATTGAGTGGAGGCCAGGATATTGAGGATAAAATAAAAAGAGAGTCGATGGATTGTTATAAATGAAATACTCAGCAAAAATTAGGAAAAACATGTAAACCACAGCATTAAGATCAGCAATATGTGGTAAAAATGATAGCTAATATCTTATATGTTTAAAAATGAAGATTCAAGCCAAGCCAAACCAAATTGGCAACTATATAGCAAAGGGTTAGAATGATATCACTCTGAGATGTGGTAAATGAATAAAAAAAACGACATTGAAGCTGTTCTTCGAAAAAAGCTATTTAATTTGAAATTACATTAAGAACCAGGGGTGCCAAGAAAGCACAGAGGACATGGTGAACTGTGTTTTTACAGGAAATTTCCGGATTAATGGAGCTAGGAACTTCCGGATTAGTGGAGATAGAAACTTCCGGATTAGTGGAGATAGTTCGTCTGAACACTTGCACATATTAGGGTGGGGAGTATATAAATAAATAAGCTGACTTTCAGAATTTCAGTTTGAAGTGTTAAATGGTGCAGAAGAAAAATTCCAGGTGCTTTGATAAAAGTTAAACCTTCTGTTGTGAGTATTTAGAGTCTGACCAACCGTTGACAAAGCATTAGAAGGTGGTGTGCCAAAACTATGATATGAGAAGTGAATCTCTACGAATAAAAGAGCAAAGAAAAAAGCGCTTTTATCCACAAGTTTTCCACTGTCACCATACGTCCGAATCTTTTGCAATTTATTCCCCCTTTTATCAGCAAATGAATACTCAAAGAATTAAATCTAACCGATACAGTTATTTTAGAAATAAAGCTTACTTCTTCATCTTTCACTACAAGAATTCATTTTTCTACTTTAGGGTTATTTGATTAACGGCATATCAACTCCTTGTGGGTAATTATTACTTAGAATATTCGGACTATTGACTCCATCTTTATGGTTATAATCACAACTTTTCGGCCGATATGTCCTTCGGTCTTCTTCAGGTGTTTCATGTCGAACTCATGTCGATTACACAGAATCTCGAACTGAACCCTTATTTTAAACCACAGGAGAAGACTGTTCCCATTCTGTTAAAAATGATCGGGTAAAATTGTTAAGTTACTGTTTGTCTTACCTGTTGCTGGGATTGAACCTGAAACCTCCAGATGATTTCACTCAGAAGTAACTTCCAACCAAACGCCTTATCTATTGCGCGATGTATCATTGACGGACAATTCAGAGTGTTTTTTTTTTTGGACTTATAAACCTAGTATCTCGATTACTTTTTTTTTACCAAAGCTCATATTGTGATTTTTTTCCAATAGTCCGAATATTCTAAGTAATTATAATTATCAAGAGTCATCTCAGAAATATGGCAAATAATATCCTTGTGAGTTATTTAGCGTCGAAATTTGACTCATTTGGAAATGTTTAATTGTAATCATACAATATTTCTAATGTTCCATTATATTTTTAAAAAAATTACACTTCTATTTATCTCAGTTGTTTGCATAACAACTACTCCCATTCTAAAAGAAATAATTTTTACCGGCTTAAATTGTTTCAAGTTTTCCTATCAAACATTATTAATTGTATTTAATAATCATTTGTTTGCACACAGTTATATGGCTTTATGCATATTGAGCACTCTCCTTTTTGGAGGGGGAGGTCTTATCTCTCAGTTGGTGATACAGTCTGTATCTTGCTCCAATGGAAACTTAATTGATTTCCATACAAAAAAAAAAAAAAAACGGCTCCAGAAGCTGTAATTTTTGTATTTGAATTTTTGTATTTGGATTTTTGTATTTATCAACTAATCAGCGCACTTGTGCTATCTTAAATTTTTTTAGATACTTCACAGACGACAATATTTGGTTTGCTGCGAAAAATTTGTCGGATCAAAACGCAAAATTATTTAAGAAATCTTTTACCTCCAAGAATTTTAGAAATATGATGATTTTAGCCAATTGGAACATGAATAAATCATTAACTTTTTAAAAAAATATAATTTCGAGTCGAGTTAAATTGTATAAATAAGCAAAGAAATGAATATTTCTGCAGTAAATAATGAATTATTACTTACTCAAATATCTCTCGAAAATTTCTATTCTTTTCTTTCAAGATTTAATTTCAAATCTTTGAATTTTACTTAAATTGAACAATTGCTTGTTTACATTCATATTTGTGTTAAAAATATTCACCTTTTCCTTTCTGGTATAAAACCAGCAGCAGTCACATATACCTTCAGACGTAAATACATTTTCTCTCTCACGTCGTGACAAAATTATACAAAGATTTTTGCACACATAAAATAGGTCGCTTTAATTTAAGCTAACAATTACAACTGTACTTCATTCACAACTCTTTCTATTGAAACTGTCGTCGTTCTGACTAATCTTATCTTTTTTTTTCAGCCAACTTTTCACTTGATTTAAAGATATAAAAATCATAAACTTTTTGGTCAAATTTTTATTCATTCATTTACTCCTTTTCCCGCTACTCTCTGATGTTTGGTTGATTCGTTTTTTGGCTATAAGTTTATTCTGATAACGCCAGTCTACTTGGAAAACATGCCAATCTGTTTTTCCAAATTTCTTATATCGCTGGATTTCATTCTGTATCTTATACATATATATATATATATATATATATATATATATATATATATAACGCCTTGTAAATTTATGGAATAAGTACACTTTGAGTATGTTTCCTTTTTTTTTAGCTGTAAATAAACAAATAACGGATAAGAACTTTCAATTCGTAATCCCCAACAGCTTGTTGGATGTCTTTTAACTGTAGACCGATTTACGTATCTCGACTTCTGTTGGTATTTGTTTTAGTAATGATTATTACATTGATTATTTCTAATTTTTTTCTTCAACAATGAAAAATCTGTCATAATTTTCCTCTGCTTATCTTGGGAAAAAATGTTAACATTAGTTTAAATAATCTATGTTCAGCTATTAAAGAAGAAAACTTGTATCTTGTCTATGATTAGTTTATTTACTGCTAAATAAAAAAAAAACCCTCAGTGAATATCCTCTAAATGTGCTAATTTCATAATTTTTCTTAAGGATGCATTTATTGATAAAGGGTACTCAATATCAGTTTGAGAGCATACATATCAAAGCTTGGATAGTGTAGACATAGAGTCAACGGAACTTAGTGACAGTCAGTTACTCTCCTCTACGATCTTGGTCTGATGATCATACAGCTGAGAAATTAGCACTCACTAAGCACATTTGATTCGGAATCAACGCTATTCTAACACACACGCGCGCGCACACATATATATATATATATATACCTTAGGAATCTATTTAAAACAAGGTGTTCACACTTTTTATCCGTCCTTGTAAGCTGTCTGGGGTTATCTTTAAATCGCTCAAATTTACTCAAAGGAACGAGATGATAAGGAATTCGTTCCTTACCTGCGAGGGTTCCGGTGAGATTTAACTGTCTATGTCGAGTGAAGGGCCGGGTGGGGGTGTGGTGAGGTCGTGCGGGGGTAGGGTTGAGAGGTGAAAACTGACCTGCTTCACACGACTACGCCGTTCGATCGCACTGCACGCCGACCGGTTCGTACGCGCGAACCGCTCCACCCACCTCTAACCCAGCCGATCACCTGACGCACGTTTGAGCTTGACGCGACCTCATTGTTGCTCTGGCAAGTGATCATCGTTCGCGTCCATTTTCTCCTCCTCCTCCTCCTCCTCTCCTTTCTTCTTCTTCTTCTTCTTCTTCTTCAAAAGCAGAAGCATCAGCTTTGGGTAAAAGAAAATCAATAAAATCGATACAGCTTTTGCAACAGAGAGATGGTACAAACTGCGCGTGAGACTTCTGTGGAATAGGTGTTTACTGCAATCATGATATTCTGTAGTATTGCGATTCTCTATCGCAGATGGTTCCAATAAAACCAATAGCAATTCAGCAAGAAACGCTCTACAACCAGCTTCATGAAGAGACTTACCGATAGCTGAAATAATACACCGAGGAAAGCAACAATGCGTCTGACAAAAATTACGCATGAGCATAGATGAGCAAGACCAGACCTAAAATATACAGAGAAACACAATGAATTTAATCTACTGTCTCACAGACTCTCTTCCTCGTTCTCTCTTTCCCCCCGTCTCTCTCTCTCTCTCTCACTCACTCTTTTCTCACTCCTCTTTCTCTTCCTCCATCTCTCAATCTCTTCCGCTCCTTCTCTCTCTCTCTCTCTCTCTCTTTCACGCTCTCTCACCCTCTCTGTCTCTCTTCCGCCCTAAATCTTTCTTCAACTTTCTCTATCCATTACTCTCTTTCCTTTTTTCTCTTGTTCCTTTTCTCTTTCTCTCTCCCTCCCTCTCTTCGCCCGACCTCACTCTCTCTATCTTCTTCAAACACTCTTTCCCTCTCTCTCTCTTTCTCTCTCTTTGTTCCTCACTTACTCTTTTTCTCTATCCCTCCCTAAATTTCTCTATCTCCTTCCCTTACACTCTTCCTCACTCATTCTCGTACCTTCCTCTGTCTCTCTCTCCCTTCATCAATCACTCTCTGTCGGTATGTTTCTCTCTCTCTCTCTCTCTCTCTGATCAATGAGTAGTATCTGTACGCTTTGGCTAGGATCAATATTGGGCTTTCCAATAATTCTCTTATAAATTGGTTTGGAAT
This sequence comes from Sepioteuthis lessoniana, assembly GCA_963585895.1. Taxonomy (NCBI): domain Eukaryota; kingdom Metazoa; phylum Mollusca; class Cephalopoda; order Myopsida; family Loliginidae; genus Sepioteuthis; species Sepioteuthis lessoniana. The sequence goes on along the minus strand of OY757913.1, from coordinate 118,528,134 downwards.
TAGCATAATATTTGTTCTCTCTCCTCAGCCAGAGTGAAACGAGACAAAAGACAATTTAGTTATTGAATATTCCGACCTAGAAGCAGCAGCCCCTCATTGCACGATGAAAACAGGGCCGAAATAGTTTGATGTGTTTGTGACACGGATCGCATATGAGGAGCATTTTTTTATCCTCCCTCATATAGCGATATGTCGACCGGTAAAGAATATTTAATCAAGACAAATACGCAAGATATATAAATTAAATTCCTTTGGTATATGTGTTATAGTATATAAACCAAAGGATATACAATTTAATACATTACAAAAGAAAATCAAAATTTGACGATTAAAAATTAAAACAATCGTCTGTATCTATCAGGGTTTTATATTTTTTAATGACTTGAGAAAATCTTTTATACTCGGCGAAATGATAAACGTTTTCATCTGCTTATTTATATTGCTCAAATTTTTTTTTAATAGCTGTGGGATTGCCATGGTCACAGATACTACACTTTGATCCTAAATCTAAATATCGGCCGATATGTAAATAATGATAGTCATTTTTACCGAAAGTAAGCTACACATTTACTAAGGCATGCATCCCTTCTCTCTCTCTCTCTCTCGTTGTGTCCCTCTCTCTTTCTCTCTCTCTCTCTCTCTCTCTCTCTCTCTCTCTATATATATATATATATATATATATATATATATATAAAATATTTATCCTGCTTTTATCATTGTATTATTTCGTGTTTGAAATACATTTTTTCATGCAAAAAGCAATGTGGAGATTTTAAAAGAAAACATTTTTGCGTTAAACTCTAATCACTATTTTACTCACACACACAAACATATATATATATATATATATATATATATATATATATATATATAGAGAGAGAGAGAGAGAGAGAGAAGGAGATGGAAGGAAAGAGAGAGCAAGATAACTTAAATGAGAAAACAGATAAAATTTAGCATTATCTGATACATATTAATATATCAATAATCAAATTGTTGCATATATATATACACAAATATATATATATATATATATATATATATATATATATATACATACATATATATATATATATATATATATATACTCACACATATATACAGACACATATATAGACACATATATATATGTATATCTACATACATATATACAAATATATATGTACACATATATACACACATATATATACACACATATATACATATATATACACACATATATAATTACACACATATATGTATGTGCGTACACACACATATATGTATATATACACACATATACATACACATATATATATAAACACATATATATATATTATATATATATATTCACATATGTACACACATATATATATATACACACATATATATACACACACATATATATATACACACATAAATATATATACATACACACATATTTATATACACACACATATATATATACACACACATATATACATATATAAACACACACACATATATATATGTACACACACACACACGCACACACACATATATATATATATATATATATATACATGCTTAAATAAATTTATATATATAATCCTACATGTAGTCATGTACTTCAATTTCCCTCGTTTGGCACAAATTCAAAATATGGAGTTCCCTTCTATATGCAAAAACTAACAATAGACTGTTCGCTTTTACATCACCAGAGACTGCCATATTAATGCATATATATATATATATATATATATATATATATATATATATATATATATATATATATATATATATATATATATATATATATTGTAACCTTTCAAGTGTGTGCCAACAAATGAGAAATGATTTGTTTAAAAATAATCTTACCTACAAACTATTCACTTTAAAAACATATATATGTATAAACAAAATATGGTTGTAAATTGCCATCGAGAGTTGATATGCCATTAAACCAAATCACAACACCCCAGTGTATATATCGGTGTGGGTGATTTTACCTGCGTTGATGCACGCACACACATATATATATATATATATGAGTGGGTGGGGCGGGTAGGATTAATGGGTGATGAACACGGGGTTTCGTTTAACGAACTTTTGTGCTTTTCCTCCTATAATTTGGCAACATGGCATTTGATACTAGTATTGTCAGTGAACATTGATTATCATTCCATTCTTTATTCGTTTTCAATCAGCTCACTGCGAACATCAAAAGTGGGTGACAAGCCCCCAATCAATACTGATCAGAAGGAGATTATAGATCTTCGTTGAATTTGTTTAGCAGATTCACAGCCTCCAAATTTGATGAAGAAAAGAAGAAAAAAAAATGTCCACGAACAAAAATCGACATTAGCGGCTGTGAAAATGTCGGTTGTTGTTTTCAACGTTGTTTTATACTCCACACATACCTACACACCTGTCAATACTTTATGTATATGTTTCTTTGTCTCTGGCACACACATATACTCTCATATATACCGGCCAATTAGCGTACCGGTAAGACTGTTCACCAATGGCTCAGGAGACGGGGTTCAATCCCTGGTCGAGTCATACCAAAGACTCAAAAAATGGTACTTGATGTCTCCTTGCTTAACACTTAGTATTATAAGGTACATATCAAGGGTAAATGAAGCAATCAAAGGGAAATAAGTATCACCCTTCCCTACACCTAGCTATTGAAAAGGGACCCTTCGGATCGCTCTCGACTATGGTCGGCCAACTAACTTACCCTATTTACCTACCCCTCCGCTCGGGCAGTATATGACACAGGGTTAATTTTTAAGCGGAGTTTAACAGGTTTAAATTCAGAGTATTCCTTCTCCTAGACTAGTTGCCTCACCAAGGCTGAAGAACACAGTCTGTCCTACTATTTACCCATAACTGGAGGGAAAATAATTGGATTCATACCTTTCCCAAGGGTATAACTTACTTTAACTATTTATATGTGTGTGTTTATCAGCACCACCTCAGTTTTATATAACTCATTATTTAGCCTTGATGTTCCTGATTAAATTCTCAGCTCATTGCAAAATCGATTTTTAATCTGGGAGGGCATAATTTCAACTTGAAATAAGGGCTATAAGCTCTATGTATACAAATTATACATTCACCAGTCTTCAAAAATCACCCTTATTATTATGAATACATTATTATACATTATTATACATTAATATTTATTATATATACATTATTATACATTCACCAGTCTTCAAAAATCTTCCAACAGTAAACACACATTTCGCACCAGTTTAGGCGTTAATCGTAATTATGTAATATAATGGCCGAGGGATTTCGTTTTATACCTTTGGGTTTAGTTAGGCTGAGAACCTTTCGGCTCAGTGCATTGGTTACTTAGGTGCAACTTTAATGCAGGTATTCACGCACGCGGGCGGAACGGAAGCGCGCGGAGGATTTGGGGGATTTTGAAAAAGTCAGTTAGTTAAGTTGAGTCCTGCCTCAGGAGAAGACGGTTGACTTTCGCTTTCTCGCGGAGGCCTTGCGACGGGTGCCACACGTGTTGGGGGAGCAGATGGAAAAGTCAGAATAGAAAGAATGTGTATCTCTCTCCTTATGTCGAAGAACCTTTAAATTCAAAGGTAATAAAAAGTTTCGTACCTGAACTAAGAAGTCGTCAAGTGTTTTTCGTATTTCGAGATTCCTATGTTCTGTGTATCTATATATATGAACATTCTATGTACGTTTCCCATATTCATGTATGGCTATGTTACAATTAATTGTATCTGGAAAGAAAAAATACCAAGAAGTAGCTACCATTACCACTTTCCCAAGTGCACGCAAATCAGACAAGGAACAATTTAAAAGGTGGGAGGTGTTTCTGCCCCAACCTGCATATATATATATATATATATACACGGGGATCATTAAATAAGTTTCCAGACTTTTTTCGTGTGGGCGCTTTTATTGATAGTACACACATGAAACTAGTCACCTTCGAAGTAATCTCCTCCGGCTGCAATGCACTTGTTGTACCGTTCCAACAACTTCTGAAGGGCCCCATGGAAGTCCTCTTGTGTGAGCATGTCAATGACCTTCGTCACAGCCTCTTTCATCTCCTCAGTTGTCACATAACGACAACCTCTGAGCTTAAGGAATAACCAAAAGTCACAGGGAGCAAGGTCTGGACTATAAGGAGGCTGTCTTGATGCCCATCTTGGTCAAATAGTCTGTGACAAGGATGGAGTTGTGGACTGGTGCATTGCCCTGGTGGAAATGCCACTGACCCGACGGAATCTCTTCCTGAACTCCCTTAAAACCTCAACATAGTAACCCTAACCCTAACCCTTTGGCTAATCAACTCTGGTGTATTGACTTCCTTACTCCTCCCACACCTCTCATCATCCCTCACAGACTCACTGCCTTCCTTGAATTTCTTATGCCACTGAAAAACTGATGTTCGATTCATGCAAGATGGTTGAAAAGCAATCTGAAGCATTTCATATGTTTCTGGCATTTTTTCCAAGTTTAAAACAGAATTTTTATTGCATATCGTTCTTCTAAAGTGACCTCACGTCCAGATAGCATTTTTGAAATTCACCAGCTGTGACAATCAGGCTTTAGTAGGGTGTATTCCAATTGCTGCTGTTGCTGTTCATTTGAACCAGAAATCATAAAAATTGGCCACTCATCTCATAAGATGTATAGAAAAAAATTATCGAATTTTCAAGAGTCCACGACAATTTTAAATGCCTCTATAAAAAAGTCTGGAAACATTGAATTCACCACGTATATATATATATATATATATATATATATATATATATATTGAAGGAGTGCAGAAGAAACCTGATTAAAACTTTTGTAATATATACCTGTCACTCAGGACCTATACTTACACGTTTACAATTGATAATCTGAGTTCAAATCCTGGACGAGATTTTTTGTTCTATTCATAAAAAGCATGAATCTTTCTTTTCGGCGAGCAGTAAGTAAATAACTCAGCAGACCGGGTTTTTCAACCTTTTGATCCGCGGTAGTATGTATAGGAGAATGAAAACTAAATTCAAACTAGCTATATTCCGCTTTCAAAATTGACTTTTGTGTCGCTTCCGAAAACGTTTTTGGCATACACATACACACACACACGCGCGCGCGCGCGCGTGCGCACACGGAATACACTCTCACTCACGGATATTTATATATACTAAATATGCGTCAAAGGTATGGAGACTGAAGCTGTATTAACCAAGACATAAATGGACAATGAATGAAACGTTAATTTTCTTCAAAAACGTCCTTTAAACCAGTTTGTTTTTCAATGATCGCAACGCATCTGAAACCCTTCAGTTGATGTTGTTTACATGGCCTCTAGGTCTTCGAATATTTCTCTTGAGATGAAATTTAGGAAAGAAGAAAAGTTCACAAAGAACCACGTCCAGTGTGTAAGGAGATTACTGCACTTGCACAACCCGCTATTTCACCTTAAACTGCAGTTCAAAAATTGTCGTGACAAGTGATCAAAAAGAAAAACCAAAAATTGGCACTAACAGCAAACTAGAGTTCTAAACTGAATCATAAAAGATGCTCGGCGATGCGTACAACTTATTTAGAATAACTGTTTTAGGAGTTAAAAACACGATACTTTTTGATCACACCTCGTATATATAAGTAAAGTAAAGTTGTCTCCCTTTAGTCGAGGGTGACCCGAAGGCTCCCTTTTCGATAGCTACTACACCAAGGTGTAGGGAAGGGCGCTACTCCTTTCCCTGGATTGCTCCACTTTACTCTTGATCCGTACCTTATAATGCTGAGTGCTAAGCAAGGAGGCATCAAGTACCACTTTTTAAAGTCTTTGGTATGACTCGACCTAGGATTGAACGCAGGTCTCCCGGGCCATTGGCGAACACACACACACACACACACACACACACACATATATATATATATATATGTGTGTGTCTATTCTGTTTTATTTTATCCATAAGATCTGAAGGAGTCCTGTTATATTTTTCTTCGTATTTTTCGTTTACATCAGAAACACAAAACAGGATGGAAATAAATTCATAATCCTAGAATAACCGGTCTTTGGTTTTTTTCTTTAAAGAAAGTATATATATATATATATATATATATATATGTGTGTGTGAGATGTGAAATTTTCATCACAATAGTGCATTAGGGTACTTTGTTGTGGCGTAATTTTTAGTGAGCAGTTTCATAATTACTTAACAGTAATACTTTATACTTTATTCTAGTGGCCTTGTGCCCAAACTAAACTAAATTCAGTATTAATTGGCCTTGTGTCAAACCAAGAGAAGCCTGGTAAAAGACTCCTTAGTTGTGTATGAATACTCAAGGATTTAGATAGTCTTCTTGATTTCTGGCTTCTTGTGGAATAATTCCTTACTGGCCGGAAGTTGAGATAATTCTCGATATGTTACCTAGCTTATTTATATTTTTTGTTATGAAGGCTGATCATATCGTACCTTAAATTTAAGTTCTTCTTATTTGCCTTTTAAGCTCCAGTGGTTCATCCCCTGGTTTCCCTTGGATGACTGATGGGTAATAAGTTTCTGATATACGTGTTATCATCATTGTTATAATAATAATTCAGACTGATTACCAACCTTTTCATAAAGGCCAATTCTGATACAAGGTTCAGTCATCTGGATTTCTTCGAATGTACCTGTGTGTAATCCTAGAAATTGTCCAGTCATATCAGCATTTCTATTTTTGGGCAACACGGATCGACCCGGTCCCTTTTGATAAAACGAGTTAGTGCTGCCTGAGAAAAAGGACCCCCGGGGAGCTGGACTTTGAGGGCGGTGAGTGATTAAAGAAGTAATTGGCTGTCTATTATTACTATTATAATTATTGGTGCCCCTCTTTATCATCCACTACTTTTTATTGATATGTCCCGATCCGATTTCCTTTTTTTATCTTCAAGTTTCGGTGACGAAAGATTATTTTGCAATATCTTCACGTCAGTCGTAAAAGCGATAAGATCTCAATGCTTTTATTGTCCTTCCTATGTCGATAGGAAACATTACTGGAAATATCTGGTCGACATGTACTTGTTTAGCTCAAGTGGTTTAAGAATTTGATTTCTTTTAGTAAGAGTTGAGATTTTTCTTTGTTAAATTGTATTCAAAAACTTTTCAGAGGCGTTCATAAAATGTTTTCTCAAGTTTTACCATCGACTGAAAAGTTCTTAGGCTGACTATAATACTCTCATAGAATGTGAACATATGAAGTTTATTTTTCAACATGATACCCTTTGCAGCTCATACGCTTCTTTCAACTGAACTGTTTTTACATTTGACTGTGTGAAAAAAAACGACAAAAAAAAAAACCCCGAAAAAAAAACAATAAAAAAAACAACCTGTACTTATGCTAAACTGAATTGTTTGAAACAGAACTGTTTATTTGTATAAAAATGGATTTGGCATTAAATAACCAACAACGTTTGATATGCCATGAAAAAAACAAGCAACCAACTCAGTGTTGCAGTTCTTGGATCCCAACGGTCAAAAAAGTCATCAACAACAGATGTGATGTCATCTTATTAACTTGTCCGCTCCCTTCGTATTAGTATCCTGAATATCGTTGCGAATTTTCCGAACCGGATTCGTAACGAAATGTGCTTCAATATTGTTGTAGTGGGATTTTCCGGGTGCCATGAGAAAAAGGTTAATGGTGGATCATAAATAAAACAACCAATCAGAAAAACGAACAACAGGAGTTAGAGCTGAAACAGACGTATTTTTATGTATTATTTTTGGTAATTAAACAATTACTTACAAAATATATATTGTGTAAATGTTAATCTTTCTATATGGACAGTTTACGTAAGGTTTAAGCATTCTTTTTACATGCTAACTTGTTAGTTAGTCTTGATTTCCTTAGAAGATAAAACTTATTTATTGTCGTGAAATTTTGGGGCCAATTACTTGGCTGCTACTAAAGAACTCAGGATTTGGGCTTTTCTCTCACGCTTTTTGGCGGTAAAATAGAGAAAAGTTATTTCTGAAAAACATGACTCAAATAGGTCTTTTCTAGTTTTAGATTCGGTGACACTTCTAGGCTCGGAACCGTTACTGTATCTATAAATCACTATATTGTTTCTGCGGACATAGGTATTATTTTTATTTACTATGTTGCAAATACAATTTCGAGTAATTAACGATAATCGTTTGCAAACAGCTATAGCTTCAATTTACTATGATTTAAAAAAATTGCAGTGTTATGTTTCAAGTATTCCGAACAAATAAGAATGATTTTAAACCAGATCAATTTGACCCACAGATGGGATCCTAAAATATACTACCCTTATCAGTCAGAGTGGAGTGAGTAATGGAAATGAAGAGTGACAGCACAATTTTCATAGGTCAAGAATTAAAGCCTCACCATCGTATATTTTACTGTCATACACAGAACACCTCACTTTTGCAGGGAAGTCTTATCCCTCTTCAGGGATAAATCTCTCTCTCTCTCTCTCTCTCTCTATATATATATATATATATATATATATATATATATATATACTTTGGTAAAATATATGGACTCATAACTCTCAGAAAATATTTCCTAAGATATTTTCAATTGATTTTTTTCTTCATAATTTAGTGATTCCATAATTATTCTCTACCGTATGTTGAAAAAAAGATCTTGATTATCATTCTAATTAATTTGAGTTCCGTTCCTTGAAGCCAGAATGTTGGGCTATCAAATAAAATAGATTTTGTTTCAGATTTGTTCTTTGTTAATTTTCCAAGGATTAAAAAAAAACGACCCCCCCAAAAAAAACCAAGTTTTCTAAGTTTGCTGAGCCCATATGTTGGCCAGGGGTGGTGTATACAGTATCGTATTTACAAGGGCCCTCGAGTCTTGGACCCTTGATATAAAAAAATATAATAATAAACAAAGCCATACTTTAATGGAGCCCCATTAAATTTAAAACAATTTAAAATATTTGGACACCTCTATTTGGAGAGATGTTTTTAAATTCGATGGGACTTTTTTTTATAGATATAGTGGGGTTGGCGAACATACGTAATGAAGGAGTCCCAAATTCTATAATCCAAGGGCCTGTTAAGGCCCAAATCCAACCCTGAGTATAAAATCAGTGTGTGATGTGCGATATGTGCGCGCGAATATTTAGCCTGAGACTTGAGTGTTGAGCAACGTCTGTAAATATGTCATTTGATATGATGACACTATGAAGAACTTCAACGAACTGACTTAATTTCAGGCCACACAAACACTCACATTGTTTAAAATTAGGCAACTGCTCACTACCAAAGAAATATTCGTATCCTACATATCAATTAATTAATTCTATGTTCTGGTATATTTTTAAAAAATAAAAGGGTCTCTTTCTACTCAGTTGCAATAACATAGTTTAATTTTTTAGGGAAGAATATTATCAACATAAGAAAGTAAAGTTGGCGACCGTAGTCGAGGGCGACCAGAAGGCTCCCTTTTCAATAGCTACCACACCGGGGTGTAGGAGAGGGCGCCACTCCTTTCCCCGAATTGCTCCACTTTACCCTTGATACGTACCTTATATTGCTGAGTGTTAAGCAAGGAGGTATCAAGTACCATTTTTAAAGTCTTTGTTATGACCCGACATGGGATTGAACCCCGGTCTCCCGGAGCATTGGCGAACACTCTACCCACTAGGCCAATGAGCCGGTTTTTATTATCAACATAGTGAGCCCTAAAAACTAAAATACCTCACTTCGAACTGTTTTTCAAAAAATGCATTCCAAAAATCAAGTGTCATCGACAATGTTTAGGGAACTTGCAGCCACCATGAGACAGTATATAGAGCTTGAGTGCGGCCTTTGACTGCCTTGTCAAAAGAAAAATTGAAATTGCGCACCTTCCCTATAGAACTAGCTATAAATAAATAGTCGAGCAGACTGGGTTCTTTAGCCTTGGTAAGGCAACCTGTCTGAGAGAAAGAAAACTGAATTCAACCCAGCGGTAGTACGCTTTAAAAATTGACCTTGAATCACATTCTGCCCGTGGCGGAGGGTTTGGGTAAAAGAATATTTATCAATAAGCTTGATATATTATTTATCAAGCTTATTGATAAATATTCTTAATTTACAAAACTAAAAAAATAATTTCTAATCATGTTTTCCTGGATCCATTATTTTTTAAAAGCCAAAATATATTTCTTTTTTACACATCTGAAATTTGCGTACTTAGTGCGACAAAATATTTTTGTTGCTTCTAAATTAAGCCCGAAGCAGAGAAAAGTTTGGGAACTGCTTGCTTAAAATAACACCCACTAAAAAAAAATATTTTTAGTAAGAAGATGTATTTACGAATGTTCATGAATGGAAATGTTTATGTACTTAAAGGCTCTACAGTCGCAAGACTGGTTTTACATAAACGAGAATGCAGAGCACTGAAAAACGAGATGTTCGTTATCAACGAAAATTATTAGCCAGCCTTTGCCGAGGCAGTGGAGGTCGATGAGGTCAAGCATAGAATTCCGATCTAACAAAATCTGCGTCGTCCCGGTTAACATTTTAAAAATTAATCCTTTGTTGGCCTCTGTATTAATAATAATTGGTATTAGTTAATTGCATCTCACCGATTTCAGAAAAATAACGCTTTCGTCATGATTCAAAACTTTTTTCTTCTATTCTGGAAAATTGTGGTAACAAGCATCATCGACTCGGTACCAAAAATAGGCGCCAGTCTTCTATCTCCTTTTACATATTCTTAACCATTAGCAATTGAGTTTGCTTATTGGCAAAACTTCGTATACATTGATTGTATCCCTTACAGAAGAGTAAGACTTTCTTCAAATAAGAACTTTCCTGGGTATAACTCGTGAGGCTTTGGTACTGGGGATGTTGGAAGTGTGGAGTACCCCTTCATGGTCCACTCAAACCCGGAGTTTTGTTACCTGTTAGGTTTCTATCAATTGGCCAAATAGAGAGGTTTAAAAATTCGTATTCGTTGAACAGTGAGAAAAAAATGAATAAATGAATAAATAAATAAATAAATAAAAGAAACAACAACAACACAAAAAATGTAAATATAAACTTACAATGAATGCGATTCCTAAACCTCTATGCATAAAATAACATTAGACGGGTTGATATGCCGTTTGAATCAATCGATCACTCAATATCAATACGCAAATTTACTCGTACTTCACATAAAATGATCGTTCGGCTCATTCAACGGCATATCAACTCTATATGGGTTATTTGATGCCGAAATTTATAAATGTTTGATTGTAAACAAAACAACATTTTCAATGTGACATTGCTCTTCTTTTCAACCACTTTTTATTTGTTTATTATCATTTGTTTGCACATAGTTAAAAGTATTCCGATCTAATATAAAGAATTTGTACACAGTTGTTTTGTTTTAAGTATTCCTAACAAATACAAATAATACAAATACAAATAATTCATTCACAATTATATATTTAAAACTAACACTTCCGATCTAATGATAAGTATTTATTTGCACAGTTATATGGTCACTCTGTTGGCAGGGACTGTAGAATAGGCCGACATCAGGCCGCTGTTGGTTATAGATGGCGACTCGAAATACTTCATGACGGAATCCTGGTGGCTTAGCAGTTCTTAACCCAATAACTGAAGTGGTCAAGTGACTTGCAACACTAAACTTAGGCCTTTGGTGAGACGGATGGTCGGAAAGGCCCTATTTGATCAATTGGCGGATCCTATCAAGCCCTGGCACGTGACCATATTCTTCAAATTGCCCTTGTGGCAAATTAGTATCTAAATCTATTTTAACTTTAAAATGCTAGAAATCAGTGGCTGGGGGTCAATCGTGCAGAGATAGCAATGACTGAAACCATCTAAACTGTGTGCAAACAAATAATCACTACTAAATAGAATTATTAGTGTTAGATTGGAATACTTGAAATCATTTAGTTTCTTGAGTATGACATTAAACTGCATCTGATAGTGAGGCTCCAATCTTGGAATTTGGGGAATGTGGAGTATCCTTTCATTACCATTTCTCTCGGGTCCACGCTGACTCGGTGCGGCAGTCCCTGTTAAGGTCCAATCTATGGGTCAAACGAAACAGTTTAATCTTTTGCTTGGAATTATCATTTGTTATTTGAAATCATACCGCTGTGTGAAAGTTATTCATATTTGTTTGGAACACTTACATTAAATAGCAATACCTGAAGCCATTTAGCTGTATGCAAACAAATTATTAATATTGAATAGAATTATTTGTGTTAGATAAGAATACTTGAAACCATTTAATTGCGTGCAAACAAAGTCTAATTCGTTTAAAAATAAAGGTACGGAGAAACAGTTCATTTACAAATCATATATATATATATATATATATATATATATATATATATATATATAAAGAAAGAAAAGTTGACGACCGTAGTCGAAGGCGACCTGGAGGCTCCCTCTTCAATAGCTACTACACCGAGGGGTAGAGGAAGGCGCTACTCCTTTCCCTGGATTGTCCCCCCCATATATATATATATATATATATATATATATATATAAAATCATTAGATGGCTAAGTGGTTAATCAATCATGTTTATTGCGCGGTGTATAGTCATATGCAAAGGTTTAAATACATGTCTCAGTTACAGAAGAGAAAGAAAATAGAATATATATATATATAAAGTAAGTAAAGTTGGCGACCGTAGTCGAGGGCGACTCGAAGGCTCCCTTTTCAATAGCTACTACACCAAGGTGTAGGGGAGGGCGCTACTCCTTTCCCTGGATTGCTCCATTTTACCTTCTATACGTACCTTATATTGCTGAGTGTAAAGCAAGGAGGTATCAAGTACCATTTTCAAAGTCTTTGGTATGACGCGACCTGAGATTGAACCCAGGTCTCCCAGACCATTGGCGAACACTCTACCCACTAAGCCAATGAGCCGGTGCAGAAAGAATAGAGGGTTTCGTGCCTTTCTAACAATAAAATTAGGAGTCATTTGTCATTTGTTTGCACTCAGTGGACCTGGGAGCAGTGGCAATGAACGGGTACTCCACATTCCCCAAATCCCCTAGGGTAGAACCTTGCTATCAGATGGTTTAATGTCATGTCCGGGATACTCGTTATAGGAGTGTATTACCTCTCTGCTGAGATGTAGTGGGTGTTTTATTCTGCAACCCCTCCCCACCAGCCTCGACTTGGCTGAGATAAAAAAGGAAACATTCAATCATAGTCCATGTTGGATTTATAGATCTATGTATTTATGGCGTTAAGATGAAGAAACAAATAAAAGGCAGATATACAGCCGTGTCGATATAAGGGGTTCTTGATGGGAGGGGGTTTCAGCTTTCTCCCATATTTTGCGAGAACGGACAAAGAAACGAAAGACAAAATGTCCCTTCTGTTTAGCAACAACTGTTGAAGGGAGTTAGTCCCCCCCCCGCCGCCAGCAGAAGAATCGTCAAAGAAAGAGGAAAGCGATTAAAAATAATCGAGTCACTTATTTCATGCCGGATAATTCCTATTAATGCAAGAAGAATTCCGACGAAACTTGATAAACTTTGGTTAATTTAACAGATTTACCAAACTCTTAACATTTCCCCGAACTTTTGGGTTGTAACTAAGCTGCTTTGCTAATATCGATCAAGTAAATAAGGAATGATTTATAGTTTTGAACTTGAGTGTGCAAAACTCAAAACAAAATTGCGACTGCTATAGAAGAGACAGGCAATAATTCGCAAATCGAAGTGGCTCACTCATGACAATCAGATATTTTATCTTAAATAAAGATGGCCGAGCGTTTTTATGCTGCAACCTTCTTGTGCGACCTCGATTTATTCACGTGATTCAAAGAGGCTGGATAACACTCAGACGATTTTTCATCCCAGTAAAATCAATATATACACATATACGTATTAAATACATAGTTAAATATATATAATATTCATACACTTGTGTACACATAGATATTCGCAAATGAATAAAACGTCGCATTCACTAAAAGATAAAAAAAATGTGTATTTGATTTGAAAAAGACTTCATAGATTTTTATATGTACTAAATAATGGACACAATATATATATACATAGGGGAAAACTGGAAATAAATCCGACAGAATGAAACTATACAAATAGGAAATAACACAAGGTTTTTAGAGGATGATTTTATTATTAGTTTGATTTATATGCCAATGTTAAACGTTCCGGTTTTTAAATGTGAAAACGAAAAACCTTTATCAGGTTGAATGATCTGTTCAATGAAACGAAAAAAAATAAGAAAGTTTTAAACATTCTATTTCCGTTGATAGCGTTGTTTCAAATCTATGCGATGTAATTTATTTGAAAAAAAGTTAAGTATTTCCCTAATTTTATCTATCTATCTATCTATCTATCTATATGTAAACGGTCAAGCCAAATTATTTTCAATAAGTAATTTAGAAACTTTCTTGCTCTAATTTGATAAAATAAGAAGATAAATTGAAAAAGCCGGGTCTCTATTTGATCGCCTTGTGATTTGAGATGATACAAGATCCGATTATTTTCCGGCGTTTTTATTCTCTACGTAAACTAACGTTTTAATTATGTCTGACCAAACAATTATATATATTTCCTCTTTTCGAATCCCTTTTATGTTCATAAATTCGTTTTTGGGGATTAGGGAGTGTTTCACGCACATATTTTTTTTTAATCCAGGGATTGTAGGTGTCCTCGTGGTGTAATGGTTAAACCGCTGGACTACAGAATCGTAGAAAGAGAGTTTGCACTCCAGTCACGCTATCACGTTCACTTTCGGATAAATACCCTGGGGGACGGTATGAACCTTTTTATCCTCCCAGCTAGGGGCTAAATCGTATCAATGCTGTCCTTCTTGAAAAAGATCTTTGGCATTAAATAACCCACGATGGTTGATATGCCATTAGACAACCAAACTAGTATATCGTAAACTCCTGCCTTGGGTTTGATGCGAATGTCGGTGCCTTTATTATTAATTAAATTCTTGACTGTCTCCGAAGAGTTAGAGAGTATTTTGATTCTAAGGTTTTTGAAATTTTTTCCGTTGATGTTTGTACTTTAATTTTTGGGTAAAGTAATCTATATAATACATTGTTATTAGAAATATTATTGTTTGTGAAATTTTGAGAGTTTTTGCTTTAATTTTAGCACAGTGGATAAAAGATTTTGGTTATAGGAGTTGTGGGAAGGAATTTTCTATATAGTAAAATTCATCATTTCAAAATTTGAGGGATGACTATCCTAAAGGCTATGATCATTCCCCTTTTTATTTTGATGTTATAATATGAATGAAAACGTATATTGCAATTTTAATGAGTTGATTTGGAATGAATCTTAAATTCTACTTTGTTGTGATTATTTATTAGTAAAATGACCAAGGCAAAATGTTGATACTTTCTCGTTCATAAATAAAATCAATGGTTGGTTCAATATTGTTTAATCGATACCTAATTCTTATTAAGTCATCATTCCCTGGATACATAAGTAATATATTTTCTGTATAACAGAAATAGAATCTTTATAAATTTAAAGGAACCAGATTTTAGGAATTAAAAAAAAAAAGCATGCAAAGACTCCACTAAGAGGTGAACACGTGGGTAAACCAAATTTTTGTTTATGAAAAATACCATTATATTGAAAAATAAGCAATGTTTCACTCATCATGAGCAAATTTTAATTATTTTGTGATTTGGTAAAGGTGATGAAATGCTTGCTTTTTGGGTGAATTTCTAAACGTTTGATACATTTTTAACTGGAATATTTGGTGGATAATGAGTTAATGTTGAAACTGGCAAGAGATTTGTTTTCCATGTTAAAATTATTTACTTTTTTGTGCAAATCACAGTTCCTGATGTGTGGACTGCTAATCGTCACTAAGATAAGGGATAACATTTTGACGAAAGATTTCGCGGTGTTATTGGGATGGGGAGGAAGTTCCATTCCTAGAAATAATTGGTCGTAAAGGAATTCCAGGTTTATGAGTTTTAGGAAGACCATACATTTTTGGAATGGTAGGGTAATAATCAATTAACGAAAGCTATAATTTGTCTTCTTTTGTGATGAGTTTTTTTAAAGGGGTTATCATAGGGAAAAAGAATGTTTTCACGGGACTTCTTATACGAAATAGGGTTTTTCATAGGAAAAAATAATGTTTTCATAAGACTTCTTATACGAAATAGAATTTTTTTTTTATTGAAAATAGAATATTTATTATGTTTTAAAAAGAATATATATATATATATATATATATATATATATATATATATATATATATATGTGTGTGTGTGTGTGTGTGTGTGTGTGTGTGTGTGTGTGTGTGTGTGTGTGTGTGAATGATTAAAATTTCTCAGTCAAACCAAAAAGGTTAGGGATCTTTTATTCTCAATTCCTTGAAAGAGTGAAAGAAACTTGATTTACCCATCGAGTTGAACTGTGACATATATCAATCCAACCCTATCGCCACACGAGGTCAATTTTTAAGCAGAGTACAGCTAGCTTGCATTCAGAGTCTTCCTTCTCTTAGACTGGTTGTCTAACCAAGCCTAAAGAAGCCGGTCTGTTTTACAATTTACTCATACTGGCAAAAGAATAGATGGATTCGTGTTTTTCCAAGGGAATTAGCACGAAGTAAAATTCAAATAACTTATTTATATGTGGAATAGCATATATACTTCATAGAATTTTATACCTCTCTCTCTCTCTCTCTCTCTCTCTTATATATATATATATATATATATATATATATATATATATATATATATATATATATATATGAGGTGCCAGTGGTATTGTGTAAAATCCAACATTATTGGATTAATATACCAGCTTGTCTTCTTATTTATCATTCGATCCTCCTACATTGGACAAACGATTATTTGACAAAGCGTCCGTCCGTCTGACCCTTCCTGATCTTTTTGTAACAACCAAATTTTCCTGGGTGGAGTTTTATTCAATAAACTCTCCCCAGAACCCATGACTGAAACACACGGGATCCAAGATCGATTATTTGTAATAAAAGTAGACAGTCAGAGCGCATAACTGAAAAGAATTGTTTAGTGTATAAAAACATTTAAGCTCGCACAATATTTGAATCGATTTAATACTTTGGGGAATTTGCAAATAGATAATTATTCAACGTCGTTCATTTAATATTTGCACTTTAACTTAAAGAGGAAGACGGTGAATCTGTCGGGACGGATTCCCGGAAGGACACCAATTTTAATGATAACAGATCCGAATGATACTGATGTTTCTATTTTTTGAAAGAAGGAAGGATTCCCCCGCAAAATACAGTTTTTGGGTGATTAAAAAAATGGCGTTCAGAGCCGCCAGGGAACCATAAGATTAAAATTATGTTTCAAACTGGACTGGAGATTGTTTTATTTGAACGCTTTAAGACTATTGCTTTGATAAAGATGCGTTGTTGTTTTTTTTTTTCTGGTTTATACTAACACACACATGAACGCTCGTGCGCCTCTCTCTGTGTGTGTGTGTGTGTGTGTGTGTGTGTGTGTGTGTGTGTGTGTGTGTGTGTGAGTGTGAAGATATATAGTTGAATAGAATTAGAATATTGCTTAGGATTTTGAAGTCAGCTTACACTTGAAGGAGCTGAGGAAGCGGGAAGACAAAGAGAGAGGGGGGGGGGAGAGAGAGAGAGGGAAAGTGAGATAAAAAACGGGGATGAAGAGAGTGCGAGAAATGATTTTCTTGATTCTCTGACATACACACACACACACACACACACATATATATATATATATTGCTGAAACAGCAGAAATTCCACGAAATACATTCATAATCTCTCACTAGTCCCGTTCTCTGATTTGTTCATGTAACGTGTGTTGGACAGCCTGGTGGAGCTCCGCCCTCACCAGGTCTAAAAACTAGTTTGAATTCGAAGTTCCTCTCCAAGACTTATTGCCATGTCAAGGCTAAAGAGGTCAGTATACCTTTCTATTTACACATAGCTGGAGAGAGATTAGCGGGATGTATATCGTTCCCAAGGGTATTAGCATAATATGAAATACAAACACTCTCGTTCTGGTTTTGAACTCGAATAGCCTAATCCACTTCCCACGATGATAACCGTTATACTACTAGTACCTCCGCATAAAAATTAAATTCAGAGATAAATCATTATCAATTTCCATTGTAAAATTTGGGTTAATTAACAAAATATATACCGTACAAGAATCAATCAAATGTAACTTAACAACAAAAAACTTGAATGGAAAAATTGAAGGTTCGGTTTTGTCATGTAAGTAGCTGACTTATATATTTATAATAAAAATGTATTTTTCTTATTTTTAAACAAAATACCTAACGTTTTCGGTGGTTTAAGTTAAAACTCAGGCAAATATTGCCGGTTTGTGAGAAGTTCAAGTTTGATGACAATTTCATCGCAGGAGAAATAAATGGTTGTAAAACAATCACTTATTTTAAAATAAAAAAAATAGAATAAAAATTTTAGGCAGAACTTATTTAATTATTTTCAGTCTTAATTGCAAATAAGTTAACCCAATTCAGAAAATATTTTTGCTCTATCAAGTTATATATCACGTTTCATATTTCCAGTTTTGTATTACGTTGAAAGGTCTGACGACTTCAAGAGGTTGCCTTCCCCTTTCCGGCATGTTTGTCCCTCGTGATAACAACGGTTATATAAACAGCTTGTGTGTAATATATATTCATCCCACTATGTAATTTTTACAAGTAACATTGTCGTTTATTATCATGTTTATCCCAACGATTTTGTTCACGCCAGTTTTAACTGTTGGTTATGGACTAAAGTCTGAGTGACAAGTCTTCTCACATCTGCTGGACTCATCTCAGTATTCTAACGGATCTTAACATGGTCTGGATGGACTCGGTTCTTCTTCAGATCTCTAATTCCACTAATTTCCTTTCCAAATTCTTCGGGACTGTTCCAGATTTTCCAAATATAATTGGTATCACTGTTATCCGATGTTCCACAGTTTTTTAGGTTCTCGAGAAAGATCCAAATATTTTTCTATTTTTTCGTTTTCTTTTATTTTCATTTAATGATACGCTGGAAAGTCAAAATTTTCCAGATTTTTTCTGGTTAATTAACACTTGGTGTGATCATTGGAACAGGATTGGGTGGTCCGTTTGTATCCTAAAGTTCCAGAGAATTTCATTCATTTTATTTTCAAGGATAGCTTTTACTTTGAGCTGATACCACCTGTCAGTATGATTAAATTTTAATTTCTTGCACAATTTCCAGTGAATCACCTTTCCCACCCACTCATGTCTACTCCTGTATACCTTTTGTGCCAGTTTGTTTCATTTGCTTATCATTTTATTAACAGTTTTCATTTATTATTATTATTATTATTATTATTATTATTATTATTATTATTATTATTATTATTAATTTTGACTACAATTTTTTTTTCGTCTTTTTAGTTTTAGTTTCTTTTTATCAAAAATCCTTCGACTTGTTATTTCTGTAAAAGCAAGTAACATATATCAGAAGCAAAAATAAAGAATAAGTTTTTAGTATCACTAGATCACATCCTTATTATCCGTATCAGCTGCATTATCAACTACGTCACGGGCACCACAATTATTGTTGAAGCCTTAATCCCACCTATGAACCTATCCCAACTGGCAATGTGTCGGCGTTTATACTGTCTCCTTTTCGGGTAGATAATACGAAGGTCTACTGAAAAGTTCAGAGGCTGACCAAGATACACTCACGGAATGTGGTCAAATGAAGTTTATTTTTCAACATTGTACTCCGTGCTGTCCACTCGCTCATTCCATCGGTGTTGCTGTGCTTGGATCCCATTGGTAAAAAGGGTCCTCAACAGCAAATATATGAATTTTTCAACCCATGAACTTACCAGTTTTTCGAAAATTTGTGTCTATCTGAGAAGGAACTTTCTTTGAATTTTCAACCGAGACAAAATTCAATTATTACTCTACATAAAGATAATTAGAACGCTGCTCTCAAAATTGTTATTGCCCAGTTGGCCCCCCATGAGTGTACTGGATATGACACTAAATAGTCTGATGTTCCCAGGTCCACTCGGGCCCAGTGTGGTAGCTCCTGATAGGGTCATATCTATGGGTTAAATAGAACTAACGGCATACTTATGCTAAACTGAATTGTTTGATGAAACTGAATAAATTAAAATAGAAATGTTTTTGACAATTAAACCGTACTTACATTTAAACTGCGTGCTTATGTTAAACGGAATTATTCGAAATAGAACTGTTTTTGACATTGAAACTGTATTTACACTAAACTGAATTGTTATATATAACTGAATAAACAAAATAGGTTGAAATAGAAATGTTTTTGATAATTAAACTGTGTACTCATTCTAAACTGAATTGTTTTAAATAGAACTGATTATTTAAATAAAAATGGATTTGGCGCTAAATAACCTACAAAGGTTGATATGCCATAAAACCCAAACTACCAACCAATCAAATCAAAATTGTTTGTTTTTATTTTATTAAAAAGACTTTTATTTTTGAATCGAGTCATTAATTTGCACACATCAAACATTGTTGAATTTGACTTGATTTTTTTTTTGAATTGCGAAAATTTGGACTCGCGAAAACACCAACATCAACAGTGTAAGCTGGTTGTACGCAAGTAGTTGGAGAGGGACCGTAATTTTAATGACAGTAGGAATGTAATCGTAGGATCTAACGAAAATGAGGTCAGAGGTCAAGAATGTTAAAAGCCTCGAGAGTGGGCGGAAATAATTTCGCCTGTCGGTGAGGAGCAGTGATCTGAATTGGAAGGAGTGGTTGTTGTGATATGACCTATTTATTCTGGTGAGAGTGTTTTTTTTTTTACGTGTTCATTCAATTTTAAGGCGAGATCCATTACCTTCGAACGATCACTGTATTGTCTACGTCGTTTTTGTGATGACACTGGTGATGGTATTTGTGGAGGTGATACAAAAAGGAAAATGGTATAAAGCAAAGGAAGGCAGAGAAGAGAAAAACAAGGCAATTATCATTAAATATTAGGACCCTACGTATCATGCACTCAAAATAAGACTAGTTTGGGCGCACATATATGCTACAGAAAAGAGTGTATTATTTGTTTTATTCCAAAAACCGAATAAAACATATAAAATGTTAGGTATGTATATTATTAATCATTGCTCTAATTTAAAAAATTAACATCTCTCTCTGTCTCTCTCTCTATCTCTCTGTTTATATATATATATATATATATATATATATATATATATATATATATATATATATATATATATATATATATGTATATGAGGATCACTAAATAAGTTTCCAGACTTTTTTCGTATGGGCACTTTTATTGATAGTACACACATGAAACTCTAGTCCCCTTCGAAGTAATCTCCCCTGGCAGCAATGTAATTGTTGTACCATTCCAAAAACTTCTGGAAGGCACCATGGAAGTCCTCTTGTGTGAGCGTGTCAGTGACCTTCGTCACAGCCTCTTTCAGCTCCTCAATTGTTTCATAACGACAGCCTTTGAGCTAAGGCAATAAGCAAAAGTCACAGGGACTAACGTCTAGACTATAGGGAGGCTGAGCTACTGTCTTGATGCCCATCTTGGTCAAATAGTCGGGGACAAGGATGGAGTTGGAGACTGGTGCATTGTCCAGGTGGAAATGTCACAGATCCGATTTGAAGAGTGCTGGCCTCTTCCCAAGGAATCTCTTCCTGAACTCCCTTAAAACCTCAACATGGTAACCCTAGCCCTAACCCTTTGGCCGATCAACTCTGGTGTATTGACTTCCTTACTTCTCTCACACCTCTCATCATCCCTCACAGACTCCCTGCCTTCCTTGAATCTCTTATGCCACTCAAAAACTGATGCTCGATTTATACAAGATGCTCCAAAAGCAGTCTGAAGAGTTCCATACGTTTCTCTGGCATTTTTTCCAAGTTTAAAACAGAATCTTATTGCATATCCTTCTTCCAAAGTGTCCTCACGTCCAGATTGCATTTATGAAATTCACCAGCTGTGACAATCAGGCTTTAGTAGGGTGTGTTCCAATTGCTGCTGTAGCTGTTCATTTGAACCTGAAATGATAAAAATTGGTCAGTCATCTCATTAGATGTATAGCAATAACATACTGATTTTTTAAGAGTCTACGACAATTTTAAATGCCTGTACAAAAAAGTCTGGAAACTTATTGAAGGCACCACGTATATATGATGTAGCTTGCTATATCTATATATAAGTAGGGCTCAAGATCGGTGATTGGGCATATGTAGATCTAAGTTAAGATAGCGTAGTTTTAGAGTCAATAGTGTTTGGGAACAGCCAGATTCTCACCGATGTGATCATCAAAAGAAGATGATCTTTCATACAATATATATATATATATATACAGGTGTCTCAAAATAGATTCAACACATTAATATGATAATGGTTTATTACAGAGACAAACGCAACGGCGGTCATTTGGAACTTATCCTGTAAAATATACCTCCTTTGAGCAAGAGACATCAAATCAATGGATTTTTTAAATTGTTATTTTATCAGCCTCCAGGACATGCAATCTTTTTTGAGTTTCTTGTCTCAGTAATAAATTATAATCATATCAAAAGGTCGCATCTATTTTGAAATAATTTTGAATAATTTTGTCTCCAAATAAGTAAAGTTGGCGACCTTAATCGAGGGTGACCCAGGGCCTCCCTTTTCAATAGCTACTACATAAAAGTGTAGAGGAGGGAGCTTTACCCTTGATCCTTACCTTATGATGCTGTTAAACAAGGCGGAATCAAGCACTATTTTTTGAGTCTTTGGTATGACTCGACCTGGGATTGAACCCAGATCTTCCGGACTATTAGGCCAGTGGCCTAGTTCCAAATAAGTCGTGAGAGAAAAAATATTTTTCCTCACTTGTCCAAGGCATTGTGATGGAGGATTAATATGTCTTATTGTATACTAGTACACAAAAATACTGCGAGCAATATTGAACAAGTCCTGGAGGCAACACTCCACAAAGCATCAACTATACGGCCACCTACCATCCATCACGAGAACTATCCAAGTTAGACGAACCGGACAAGCAGGGCACAGCTGGAGAAGCAGGGACGAGCTCATAAGTGATGTACTCCTATGGACCCCACATATGGCCGGGGAAAAGCAGGACGATCAGCTCGAACATACATACATCAGCTCTGTGAGGATACGGGATGTAGCCCTGAAGACCTGAACGATAGGGAGAAGTGGCAAGAGAGGGTCAAGGATATCCGTGCTGGCAGTACGACATGAGGATGATGATTGTATACTATTTTCAAATCTGAAACAAAAAAGAATTATAATATTACATAATAATTAGTAGAGTTATTAGCAGTTAGATGTTCCCATGTATATTGAGACACCCTATATATCAGGTATACAATAAAACGTGTTGAATAATGACCCACAATGTGAAACTCTGAATGATTTTTCATCTTGCTTTACTGTTATTTTATACTTGAAATATATTGTAATATTGCTCTGCATATTCGTGAGCAGAGCACTGAAAATATTAAAACCGCAGATGCCTTGGTTCGGGTGTTCGCCAATGGTCTGGGAGATCGGAGTTTAATCTCTGATTGGATCTTACTAAAGACTAAAAAGATGGTACTTGATTCCTCCTTGCTTAACACTCAGTGTTACAAGGTACAGATTAGGGTTAAGTAGAACAATCCAGGTGAAGAAGTAGCGCCCTCCCCAAAACCTTGTTGTAGTAGCTTTTAAAAAGGGAGCCTTTTGGTTGGCCTCGAGTAAGGTCAGCCAACTCATATATATATATATATATATATACGCTCCCTTGAAGAAGGAATTAACGGCTGCCACTCGCGTAATGCAAAAGCTCTTTGAATGAATTGAACACTCTGGTATCCAGTAAGGCAAAATATAAACAAACGGAAGCTACTACATACATACTGACATATGTCGACTGATGGCTGAGCCGTATGATATTAAGTCCAACGTAAAGTTGGGAGGGTTTCAATCCCAGCTTGAAACGTCGTACATGTCTAGCAACACTGATGATTTGTGATACAACGAAATAATCTGTCTGTGATGACAATCTATCAATCAATCTATCTATCTAAAATCTCTCTCTCTCTATCTATCTATCTATCCACCAATATCGCCAGGCATATTTGCATTTAGAATAGAGAACAAGTCCGGAGAAGTTGTCCATGCAACAAGTCTCCCTTTATTAAAACACTGAAGTTGTTAAAAGGAAAGTGTTATACTACTTGGCGTCAGTGAGTTTGGGTTTGAACATATTGGATTGTCGGATATATATATATATATATATATATATATATATATATATATATATATGAAGTACATAATGGAAAAGAATAAAACAGTATGGAGAAAAATCGAAAAACGAAGTAATCCAAAGTAATGAATTTATTGTGAAAGAAAGTCGACACTATAACGTTTCGTATTTAATTAACAATCATCAGGACTTTAGAAATTAAACATCTATCGTTGATCTGTCAACACTCAGTATCATCATTTCTAAAGTTCTGATGATGGTTAATTAAAACCGAAACGTTATAGCGTTGACTTTCTTTCACAATAAATTCATCACTTTGTTTTTCAATCTTTCTCCAAATATATATATATATATATATATATATATATATATATATATATATATATATATATATATACAGGGTGACAAAAAAAAAACATAACCCATATATTTTTGTAGAAGTAATAAAAAAGTTTATGGGTTCTGTTTTTTTTGGGGGGGGGGCACCCGTATAAAAGATGAAGACACTTTGTAAAATCCCAACCGCCAGTGGCATTGAAGAGTTTTAAAATTAAAGTTAAATACACATACACCTTTAATAAATTACTACGCTCCTCTCCTTTGCACTTTAAGAATCCGTTTATGATAATAAATTCATTTTTATTCTTATTACACAAGACGACTAGCAAAACATGTCAATTTGATTTTACAAACACTCCTCTACTTCCATAGTGCTGAATTTAATTCAAAACTTTACTAAATTTATTAGCCTTTTCATACTCGCAAGTGATATCTCGCAACTGTCACATGATCTTAATCTGTGAATTCTACACATTCAGGCCGGTACCAATTGAACTGCGCGTTCATATACGACGGTAACTGCACACAATGAATGCTTGTTCAAAATATTCATTGATCACATTAAACAATTTATGGTGCCGTCGTACCTGCATCCTCGACAATGACCAACGAAGGTCGAAAGTACGTCTACTTGGGTTACAACATCAGAGATTTGGAACAATTACTAAACTGCCTCCATCCATAGTTGCGACATCTCTCTTGCAAACAAGAAAAGTCTTATAAGAAACTCAACTTCAAATCCTTGCCTGTCATCTTTAATTATATATATATATATATATATATATATATATATATATATATATATATATTCTTTGGTTTGGTTTCTTGGTTTTAATGGCATATCAACCTTCATGGGTTATCTAATGCTAAAACCATCTTTGTAGAAGGACATCATTTGTACTATTTAAACCATAGCAGGTGGATAAGGGGATTTCCCCAGGAGTATTGGTCCGAAAGTGAACGTATTAGTTCGACTGAAGTTCGAACTCGGTTACTTCGAGTCTGTAGTCCTGCATTTTTACCACTATGCCACAGGAACCACCCTTTTCTCTTTCTTTCTCTCTCTCTCTCTCTCTCTATATATATATATATATATAAACAAACGGCTGCTGCTGCTAAATAAATACCTTAAAAATTCCCTAAGACAACGTGGTCCGCTTGGTTGCCGAGAGGTCTGAGACTTAGTCTAACGTAAAGTTGGCCGGATTTCGATCCCGGCTTCGAGCGTCCTGCGTGTCTAACCACACTGAAGAGTTCTGATAGATCGAAACAGTCTGTGGATGACTATATATATATCGTAATGTTTTGTTTGTGTCATCATATTTAACAGACATTTTCAATTAAAAATAAGATTATCAGATTTGCTAAATAGAATACTGGTGTTACATAATGAATAGGTCACATATTAATTTTGGAAAGTAAGAGTAAAATTCAAAATATATGAGTCCAAAATTTAATTGGTAATTCGTTAGAAGAGACATGAAAAATAACCAGTGATATGATAGACAAGATTTGATCCCTGGCTGACCTTTTTAGCAGTTCTCTGATTGGTTGGTTCAGTCGTGAGAATGGGTCAGTTAGGCAGAGTTCATCGGAATAACCCAGGGCGCCCTAACGAATGGACGCCTAAAATGACTATTTTTCCAGTCGTACGGCTGACATAGGAATTTGGGGGAATCAAGACGTTGAAAATCAAAGTCTTTTTATCAATGTATTAGAACAAAAGCGGACAAGATAAACCCAAGACGACCCGAAGAAGACGTCCCAGATAGAAGACGAGAGAATCCGGCCAGATAAACTAATATAAGAAAAAGAATTAGGTGTATACATCACTGGAAACACAATTCAATATATAACAAAATATTTGCATATGCATATGTGAATCTAGAAATCTTGCTTCATGGGAAAACTTATGTAGTAAAATGAATAAAAGAAACAATTGAAATCTAAATTTATAGAAAGCATATTTGATTCCAGTTAGAATCAAACGAATGCAATTGCTGGTGTACACGATTCTCACTACACTTGAAGCCTTCTACCATACTAAGTAATATCTGCCTTCTTTAGAGCACCTGAGGCTGTGCATGGGCTACTATACTCCGAATTAATCAGTGAAACTAGCTTGCTAACCTTGAAACGACGACAAGTAATCTAATCACTCTGATTGCTAACTCTGATATCAGATACTAACGATAAGCAATGATTTGTTTATAGAAACTTAATGAAATTCTCATTTTCTTTGGTTGTCCAGTTAGCTGGGGCTGTAGAATACACTGACTGCACCTCTTCAGAGGTCCCAGTAATGCTGGTGCTTTGGGGAATACGGAGCACCCCTTTATTGCCATTGCTCCCATGTCCATTCTGGCCCGGCCTGGAAGCACCTGATAGGGCCCTATCTATGGGTTAAATAGAACTAACGGCATACTTATGCTAAACTGAATTGTTTGATTAAACTAAATAGCTTGACTTAGAAATGTTTTTGACAATCAAACCGTACTTACATCTAAACTGCGTGCTAATGCTAAACTGAATTATTTGAAATTGAACAGTTTTTGACATTAAAACTGTACTTACACTAAACTGAATTGTTATATATAACTTCTTGAATACTTTTAAATAGAAATGTTTCTGACAATTAAACTGTGTACTCATGCTAAACTGAATTGTTTTAAATAGAAGTGATTATTTACGTAATACAAAGGTTGATAGGCCATAAAACTAAACCAAACCAAACCAATCATATTCTTTGGACCAACCATTGAACCACAGTTATGTCTCCATTTTCTTTAAACACAAAACACAAAACTATTCTTGCAAAAAGCTAAAATATCTGAATCATCCCTATAATCGTCGTAATGAGATAATTTCATGTTTATTATAGAATTTATGCATAAGTCTATGCAAATATTTTTATAAATATCTGGGTGTAGCTGGTCAACTATCGGTCTGAGTAATCAACTCATCCCTAACTCTTAATCATCTAACTCTTAATAACGACGAGTTCTCGTGGAATAATAGCAAAAATGCAGACGAGCTCAAATAGATATTAAGAACAATTGCCGAACTAATAATTTGGACACTTGCCATTTCAAAACTGTTAATGTCCATGTAGGGAATAAAAAGACATATTCTATACATGTTCAAATACTTCTGAGCAGTTCATTCTAAAGTTTTATACTCATAAAGGCTGTCCAACTGGCTTGTTTGTAAAAATGCTAAATATAGATATTATTTGAGAGGTAAGTAGTAAAGTTAGCGACCATAGTCGAGGGTGACCCGAAGGCTCCCTTTTCAATAGCTTACTACACCAAGGTGTAGGGGAGGGCGCTACTCCTTTCCCTGGATTGCTCCACTTTACCCTTGATCCGTACCTTATAATGCTGAGTGTTAAGCAAGGAGGCATCAAGTACCATTTTTTGAGTCTTTGGTATGACTCGACCTGGGATTGAACCCAGGTCTCCGGGGCCATTGGCGAACACTCTAACCGCTTGGCCAATGTCCGGATTTGAGAGGTAGTGTTGATAATATCTAAAGATTTGAAATGGTTTTCCCATTAGAGGAAATAGTCGGTGTCTAATCAGTGTGATTGACAGATCAGTTGAAACTTGACTTTTACTGGACGAGTTAAAATCAGCTGAATAAAATCCTAGCAGTTAGAAGTTAGATTGTAACTTTCATCTAATTAGTCGAGAATCGTCGAAGCAAGTGGTTGATTTCCATCTTTGGTCCGACTAATTCCCCGGATTTTCAACCTGGGTAATGTATGATAATGCCCTTGCAATATGTTGCTCTTTCACTGATTGGTCCAAAGGAAAAGTTGATTTCATGAAGTTTCAACTAACAAATTGTTGTATAGTTGCTCGTACCACGTGACTTCCGGTATCTCAGGAGAATAAAAGACGTCGTATTTCTTAAGCACGGTCAGTACTGAAAGATCTCTGTCAGTTGTAAGATTACCCAGTCGGCTGGGGCTGTAGAATACACTGACTGCACCTCTGCAGAGGGGTAAGACTCCCCCAACGAGTGTCCTCGATATGACACTAAACAGTCTGATGGTGAGGTCCCAGTAATGCTGTGGCCTTGGGCAATACAGAGCACCCCTTCATTGCCATTGCTCCCAGGTCCACTCTGGCCCGGCCTGGTAGCACCTGATCGGGCCCTATCTATGGGCTAAATAGAACTAACGGCATACTTATGCTAAACTGAATGGTTTGATTAAACTGAATAGCTTAAAATAGAAATGTTTTTGACAATTAAACCGTACTTACATTTAAACTGCGTGATTATGCTAAACTGAATTATTTGAAATAGAACTGTTTTTTGACATTGAAACTGTATTTACACAAAACTGAATTGTTTAACATAGAACTGTTTTGACATGTAACTCTGTGTAAACAAAATATGTACTGATACTAATCTGAATTAGCTGAATTAGAACTGCTTTACTAAACTGAATAGCTCTAAATAGAAATGTTTTTCACAATTAAACTCTACTTACGTTTAAACTGCATGCTTATGCTAAACTGAATTATTTGAAATTGAACTGTTTTTGACATTGAAACTGTACTTACACTAAACTGAATTGTTATATATAAATGCTTGAATAGTTTGAAATAGAAATGTTTTTGACAATTAAACTGTGTACTCTTACAAAACTGAATTGTTTTAAATAGAACTGATTTTTCACATAACAATGGATTTGGTGTTAAATAACAGTTGTGGCCCCGGAAAGGGTCACTAACAAAAACACAAACAGGGATATTAGATAACAGATTGTATTACACAAGAAAGATAGAGTTACACAGAAAAGGTAAGAAGTCTCGTACTGTTCGGATAACACCGATATTAATCTACCTCTGGCAGCGAAATCTCTAGTACTAATAACAGTGAGAAGAGTCCATTATGGTAAGATGGGTAAGGCTCCCACAACAATAACCTACAGAGGTTGATATGCCATAAAACCCAACGAACCAAACCAAACCAGTAGTAAGACCAACTTTGGACGTAACACCAATTGTTGGACTGTACCACTTCAGTTAATAAATAGTTAACTCTATTTCACTGTGCATCTCTTCCTTACGACGACACAGCAAAAATCCTTGCTCATCGTTATTCAAGAGAATAAAGATATGAGCAAAGCAAAAGTATTTACTGTGTTATTTATCATAATGAAGTAGCGTAGTGTCACTTGGAAAAAAGAAAAAGAATTAAGCGACCGCCGGCTGAGAAGACTAGATGAGCGCAAAGAGCGACCCCCTAGTCGGCTGGGGCGGTAGAATAAGCCGACTGCCCCTTTGCAGAAGAGTAAGACCACCACCACCAACAACAACAACGAATCTGCTGTGGATGACACTAAATTATCGGAGGGCGAAGTTCAAGTCTTGGAGTTTTGAGGAATGTGAAGTACTCCTTCACAGCCGTTTCTTCTTGTTTATCTCAAATGCCAATGCCTGAGACTGTCTGCAAACAAATGAATAGTGTTGAACTGAGATATTAGTGTTAGACAGCAATACCTGAAACTATTTCATGTTCTGAGTATAACATTAAACTGCATTTGATGGAAATCCTACTGTCTTAGAGTCTGGGTAATGTGGTGTATTCATTCAATAATATTACTCTCCAATTTACTCTGACCCGGAGAGGTAGTACCTTTTAGGGCTCCATCTATGGATCAAATAGAACTGTCATTTAAAACCATACTGTAAGGTGTAAATTATTTGTATTAGATTGAAATACTTGATAAATAGAATTACTAATATTAAATAGCAATACGTGAAACCATTTAACTGTGTGCAAACAACTGATTTATATTCAATAGATTTATTAGTGTTTGCTAGGAATACTTAAAACCCTTTAACTACTGTTCGAATAAATGAGAGTTATTTGTGTGACATAGCAAGACTTTAAACCATTTAACTGTGTGCAAACAAATGATTAATATCATCAAATATGTGCAAACAAAAGATAAATATTAAATTAAACTGAAACACTTGATAAATAGAATCACTGATTTTAAATAGCAATGCATAAAGCCATTTAACTGTGTGCAAACAAATGAGCTCTGGCACGTTTAAAAATTATGTTATCTACAAACTATTCACTTACAAATCATATATATATATATATGTGTGTGTGTGTGTGTGTGTGTGTGTGTGTGTGTGAATGCTTATATAAAAGCAGGATCTGGTATTAATTAACCCATCAATATTGATATGCCATAAAACACAACCAAATCAAAACCAAACGAGAAGCGTCCATTGGCGGAGAGAAAAAGATGACGATACAATTGAAATATTGATGCGCAGGATTTTCTATTGTTTAATGGCATTTATTCATAAAAATATTTGCATAGACTTATACATAAATTAATGTCCAATTTGTCTGTTTATTGAAATACTTATGAGCAGTAATTTACATAAATTAAAATGTGACTATATATATGTATATATATGTGTGTGTGTGTGTGTGTGTGTGTGTGTGTGTGTGTGTGTGTGTGTGTGTCATGCAAGGTGGTCTCGCGATAGAGTAAAATTGCATTCCCCAAGACATTTGTAAACGATCAATAAAGTGTTAATTTTTTTTTTTCAAAATATTCACTTTGACATTCATCCAGAACACTTATTGCAGCGAGTCTTTCATTCGTCGAAGCCTCTCTGAGATTTATCGACACTGAGGCATTTCTTTTAATGTCCTCAAATTTAAGATTTAAGGTGAATTTTCAGACAAAACTATGCGAAATCAGTTTAGTATAGAGGATGCTGCACTTGTGCAATCCTGTGTTTCATAAAGCTAGAAAATCGGAGGAGTATGGAAGATGCTACAATTGTACAACTCTGTGTTTCACAAAGCTAATAGAGTTGGATGAATTGAGGGGATGCTGCCCTTGCACTATCCAGTACAAAAGAACTTCGTTCAAAAGCTACCGAGATTGTCATCATAATAAAAAAATTGAAATTGTTTTTTTCTGACTTTGTTTTCATATCTAGTTATCCGGCTCTACATCACTTATTTATATAAGTTTTACAGCCATAAACACAACTTCATTTGAATTTTAAATTTTAGAAAGAAAAAATACGACGCTTCAGTCTTCATACAGTTTGATCATATTCTGTATATTTAACAAAGCTCTAAATTAACATGACATACACGAAACCATGGTTTTATTTTAATTTTTCTTGCATTCATCAGTTGGAGTTAAAAATCCTGACTTTTTTTTGCATCTAGATGACATAGACTGAACAAGCTATGTTCTACACCCTAAGTGTATCAAATAGCAGACGCCATCACATTTTAATAAATCACCAGGTTGGTTTGATCACAGGCTTCGTATTAGTTTTTTTTTTTGATTTGCAGGAGACTTAATACGAAGAAAGATATGTGATTAACTGATCGATTGATTTATTTTAACGATATGTCAACCCATCTAGGGTTATTTTATGCATACAGGTTAGCGAATGGCGTTTGTGTTCATATTTATATTTTTTGTTGTTGTTTCTAAAGAGTATTTCACACAGTTATATGATATCAAGTATTCTTATCTAGTACAACTAACTCAAACAATTATATGATATCAAGTATTCCTATCTAATATAAATATTTTTCAACCGATTTATTTGACCCATAGATGGGACCCTAACAGCTACAACCACTCTGGGTCAAAGTGGACTTGGGAGTAATGCCAATGAAGAGGTATTCAAACATTTCTGAAAGCTCCAGAAGCAGTTTAGTCTCATATACTTTTCTCTGGGATGGTCGTATCTCTCTGCTGGGGATATAATCAATGCATTCAAAACTCCATCAAAAGAATAAAGAAAGAAGGTCGTTGTATGCTGCAGCCTGTAAGTGAAAGAGATGTCAACCGGAAATATTTTGGAAACTGCTGGGTTGAAGAATTAAAGACAAATTCAAAAAATGATCATCACAGTACTTAAGGGTTAATATTCAAGAAAAAAAAAATACCCATTCCTCTTATTGACTCCTATACTACCAATTCCAGCGGTTCCACTCTCACATCTTCTCCACATGTTTTTTTACTCTGTTTATTCTATCAACCTGCAACGACCTCTTTGCGTTTCATTTCTTTTCTCTTTTTACGCTCTGCTTTTAATAAACCTTCTCTAATATTTGTTTCATTTGCGCTAACTGAACCCGAAAATACAAATATAGAATAAATTTCACACTGCCTTGACATGTAAGTTAATCCTTAAGTTTGCTAATCCCGCAGAAAATTTGCTTTCATATTGTGAATTCAGACTTCCTATGGTGACTGACACTAGGGTCTATGAGAAGAGATTCGGCGGGTAGTTGTCACTGAGGTAGGATGACGACCAGTGCAACAGGGTTTGTTTTTTGCTTTTTGTTTTTTTCAATAAAATATATCATATTAACTAAAAAAAAAAAAAAAAAAAAAAAAAATATCTTTTGGTCAAATTGAGTGCGATAAAGATTTCGATGTGAAATAAAAAAAAAAAATTGATCTCATGGTTGTGTCGACAAAGTTAGACCCATATTTTCACATTTCAAGGCACCCTTTTCAATAGCTACTACACCGAGCTGTAGGGGAGGGCACTACTTCATTCCCTAGATTGCTCCACTTTACCCTTGATCTTTACCTTATAATGCTGAGAGTTGAGCAAGGCGGCATCAAGTACCATTTTTGAGTCTTTGGTATGACTCGACCTGGGATTGAACCCCGGTCTCCCAGACCATTGGCGAACACTCTACTCATTAGGCCAATGGCCCAGTTTTCACATGGTCAGCCGTATATAAGATGTTTACAAGGAATTAATGAAAAAGACCTCAGGATATTTTTCAAAAATGAGAAAACAAGAAGTATGATGTACAAAGAGGCTCTCAAAAATTTGAATTAAAATGCTGGTTTTAATATGTATACGTTTGCACGTGTTTGTGTATGCAAATGTATGTTTGTGCATGTATATCTGTATGTATGTGTGTATGAGCGCGCGTGTGTACGCATGTTGATGCACAGAGCAACTTCCCTAATTCTATGGAGTTTTATTTCCTGAAAAGAAAAGTTCAGAAAAATCTTTTCTATTTTTTTTTTTTTTTTCAGAATCCTCGGTTTCAAAATCCGATTACATTTCGTTCTTTTTCGATCTTTTCACTTCATGGCACAATTTTTCTTTCTACAAACTCAGTTATTCCTCGTTAGTCACTTTGAATTGTATTAAGTGAGTGCAGAAAAGTAGTGTTGTTTCATAAATAACCAATAATTTATCCTCTTCGAGATGCCTAACTATATTTTCTTTCAAGAAATCCTCGATAATTGAATCCTCACAAGAATTCAATTATAAAAAAAACTGTAATCTAAGATATGCCAAAACACAATTCATTTTGGTACATTTGGCTTGTTTGAAGGTGCTAGTAGTAGTAGTAGTGGTGCTGGTGCTGGTGCTGGTAGGTTGATAAGTTGGTAGTTTTGTTTAATAGCATATCAACCTTTGTGGGACTATTTAAAGCCAAATCATTTTTTTGTGTCTTTGATTTACTATTCATTGATATATACGTAGAAATAAGTAAAAGTAAGTTGGCGACCTTAGTCGAGGGTGACCCGGAGGCTCCCTTTTCAATAGCTACTACACCATGATGTAGGGGAGGGCGCTACTCTAGTGCCTGGATTGCTCCAATTTACCCTTGATCTTTACCTCATAATGCTGAGTGCTAATCAAGGCGGCACCAAGTATCATTTTTTGAGTCTTTCGTATGACTCGACCTGGGATTGAACCCCGGTCTCCCGGACCACAGGCGAACACACTACTCATTAGGCCATTGGCCCGGTACGTAGAAATAGCTCTCATTAACTCCATGGATATTAATTAATGGGTAGAAATTGTTTTCATTAACTTCATGTGTATAAATAAATTGGTAGAAATATACCACTACGGGTCTCAAATAGAATGTTTTGATGTTACTGCACCAAATAGGACGTTATACTGTTACACATCGAATGTACAGTTGTAAAATCGCCGTGGGAAAAGGTGACGATTATTCTAAATTCCCGAACGCAAAAGTTTATTCACTACTTCACGTTTAAAGTAGTCGTCGGGTGAAAGAAACAGCGTATGAAAACTGAGTCACTTGCGTTATCTAGACAAAGATAAACAAATTGTCATGAGGAGAGAGAGAGAGAAACAGAGACAGAGGCAGAGAGAGAGAGACACACAAACACAAACCATGAATTTTCTTTCTAATTTTCTGTTGCAGTTCTAACGTACTTGTTTGCTGGTATCGTCTCCACAGTTGCATGTCTGGTGTGAGACCCCTTTTCTGAGTTAACCCCAAATTGGGGCCGTAATTTTCGTCTCTTCCCATTGCCGTATCAAGTCGTCAACTGACTCTCTACGTCATCCTGTCTCAAAGCCAACTAACTTTCAAGCCTAAGTCGTCCCTTTACTTCCATCTGGTGTTGGAAGGAGTTACATATCCCTTTTCAGTGGTTCCACACTTGCGCAGAAGATTTGGGACCTCCGGTTTTTTCAAGCCATTTTTTCAATTACCGTAATCATTCACGCATGACTGGCTGACCTACAACGAGTGCTTTGTCTTGACTCCTCAGAGGTCAGCTGACTGTTCCGTAGATTCTCTGTCTGCTTTTTCTTATTATTTTTCTTCTCTCTCTCCTGTCACAGAAATTAGCCTCTCGTTCTCTTTCTAACTTTGATTCTCCATATTACCTTACAAAATAATTTTCAGTAATTGTTTGTATAAATAAACCAGTAGAAATGATTTTGTTAACTCAATAACTATTAATAAACAGGTAGAAATACTGTTCTTAATTTTATGAGTATTGATAAACTAGTGGAAACAATATTCATTAACAGTTTCTTTCTATCCTGTTCAAAGGCAGTATGGGTCAATACCCACAATCAACGTGTGGCTTCATTGAGAGGTAAGGGACTTACCTCACGATAGAGGTGCAGTCGGTGTATTTTACATCTCTAGCTGACAAGGCAGTAGTAGTAGTAGTAGTAGTTGTAGTAGAGCTGCAATGCACAGCTAAATTACAAAAAAAAAAAACAAAAAAAAAACTAGTTCTGAATCGATCAAAGAATATGAGAAGTTAAACTTTAGACAGAGCACTGCCATATATTCCTACATCAGCAACAAGGTTTTCATGCCGTAGAATTTGGTCAAAAATAAGAACCATTGGCCCAGTGAGTAGAGTGTTCGCCAATGGTCTGAGAGACCGGGTTCAATCCCAGGTCGGGTCATACCAAAGACTTTAAAAATGGTACTTGATAACTCCTTGCTAAACATTCAGCATTATAAGGTACGTATCAAGGGTAAAGTGGAGCAATCCCATTTGGCCTTGTGCCTCATCGAAGCAAAGAGCTTTGTAAATGATTAAAGTGGAGCAATCCAGGGAAAGGAGTAGCGCCTTCTCCTACACCTTGATGTTGTAGCTACTGAAAAGAGGGCCTTCGGGTCACCCTTGACTAAAGTCAGCATTTAACTGGTTAATTGGCCTAGGGTTAGAGTGTTCGGTAATGGTCCCGGAGACTGGGGTTCAATCCCAAGTCGAGTCATACCAAAGACTTAAGAAATGGAACTTGATACGCCCTAGCTTGACACTCAGCATTATTAGGTACGTATCAAGGATAAAGCGGACCCATCCAGGGAAAGGACTAGCGCCCTCCCCTACTCCTCGGTGTAGTAGCTATTGAAAAGGGAGCCTTCTGGTTGCCCTAGACTACGGTCGCCAACTTTACTTATTTTATATATATATATTCTTTTTTTGTCTCTTGTGTAACAGAGACATGTATTTAAACCTTTGCATATGACTATACACCACGCAACTTTACTTACTTTTACCTAATTCGACCGCACAATGTTTCACAATAAAATCATGCTTCGAAGAAATTAATTGCCAAACAAACTAATTAATTTAAAATTATCTTACTTTAATTCTTGTCGACACATGAAATCTTTGGCGATAAAAACAGATTTTTGGTATATCTACATACTTATAATCAACACTTTATCGAGAGTAATGTTCATAAAAACTATTGTGAAATAACAAAATTATGCACAGTCCTCGTTTGGAAGGAATTCCAACAAATATACTTTTAGGGTTAATTCATTAATTCTATTTCAGTAATACTCAACTGACGTGTTTCAAGATTATTATATACTATGATCATTATATAAATACTTATATTATTAGGTTTCATGCTGCACGATCAACAAATCCTTCAAGAAGATAAGACCACAATAAGTGTGTGTCTCAAATGATCTATCTTTCAGCCTGATAAAATCCCTTGTAAAAATAGAACGAAAAGTTTGAGAAATAGTCCAACCATTTTATAATTCAGACAGGCTGGAAGGACAAATATAACTTTAAATATAGCAGACACGACTGGTATATTAATTACAGTTGGTTGAATTAAAGGCAACGACTGGTAAAATTGGGATGTCGAAAAGAGAAAACCAGAGGGCAAAAAAAAAAAACCTTTTTCGATTAAAAAGTCTGCGGATATGTCGAATATCAACGATCTTATCGGACCTTTTTATTTTCTTCCTCTTTCTTTTTCAGACGTCAAAGGTGTATTTGCTTTAACCTCATCTATCGACTGCAAGACTTACCCGACTTTACACATTGGGGAAATATCCTGAACAAAGAGATCTTATATAGCTGGTTTCAATGAAACTGCCACTGTGTTGTATACCCATTTACCAAATTCAATGAACGAACGAAACACTTCTTTATGAAAATATAAATCTTATTTTATTCTCGAAAAGGGTCCATCGTTTGTTGTTAGTTGAGAGATAGATGGAGAGACATATACTCAGGGAGAAGACTTCTTCTTCCCATATTTTCTTCCAGAAGCCAGGGGGTGCCAACGCTTGCACCCCCTTGCAAGCCAAGACTCTTCTGATCAGCTGCGTTTCCCACGCTCGACTCGATTCTCTGCACTCTCTCTAAATATGATCGCGTGGTTCTCATCACGTGGTCTCCTTCCGGTTACATACCTGTAGTACCCGAGCGCCCTGATCGTGCTGTCATCTTCCTGTTTACTAATCAAAATGTGACAGCTTGCCAAAGCACTCGGGGTCACTAGGAACGAACCTAAAATCCCTGTCATATGTTATATAACAACTGTACTAAAATGAGTCAAATGTTTTGGAATATTTATTCACGAGCTGTTTATGCTTTTGTCGAGGTCGTAAAAGTAACGACCAACGCTGGACTGTAAGATATCGGGATAGCCTGATACTCTCCGAATGCAACTCGCCAGATTTGGAATCTGTGGTTTTAAGCATACTTGAGTTTGTTTGATCATCGAGGTTCTTGCAACCCGAGCGAAATTTCTTGACTGTACTGTGATCAACTACGCCTATTCCTTTCGCACAACAAATATTTTTGATCGCTTTCTGTTACGTTTTAACGAACAAGGAGAAATATGTAAACAAACTGAACAGAGATGGACTCGTGGGTGTACAATAAAACAAATCCCACAAAGCACTGTTCACGGGAGCCAACTCCTTTTCTATCCCTCAGGAGGAATAACTTTGATATTTTTTTATTAGGTCTGATTCCTAAAATTATAGCCCAGGTTCAACTCGTAACGCATTCCTGAATTAGACTTGGTTGCACGTTCATCTGTGCGACTTTCAAATCAAACAAGAAGTGAAGCAATAAACAACGTGTCAGCGAATTCCTTACCACGATATAACAACAGACCAGAGCATCATAAACCTCTTCGGTCACGTGATGAACAGGCCGGAAACTAGCGCGTACCGAAATATTGCAAAAGTTTTTGACTCACCCTGATAATTCAGAAACTCGATCTTATTCAGTAATAAAGCAGGATGGATCAAAAGAAATTAAAGGAACAACTTTGAGCCTCGACCATGACGTCATAGTTTGGACCCGAAGTAAGTGAGCTAGTGGGAATTTATTTCCTCTCAAAACGAGCGAAATAGCCAATAATGACCGAATCGGCTGTGATTGAGCCTTTCTGAAACTCTTATGTTGTCAAATCTTAGATACAATCAGAAAAAAAGGATAACGATATTACGGATGCCATTTTAACCCATTAAGGAGGCTTCGGCTGGTTCCCATACGTCAGACACATGATCTGTTGGAAAGGATATCAATAAATCTAGGTTTATCTCCCAGCTCGCGAATCCTGTCAACATAAATCCTTTGTAAATGAGAAACGCCAACTGATAGTCAATTTTTTTGGCCGTCATCACAGTTTGGGAAATTTTAAAATCTTGGCAGTTGATGCCATGGATAATTTCTGTGAGAAAGTCGTCTGTTTGTTTCTTTACCTGTTTTTGTTTTTATTTATTTTAGTAAATATCTCTGTTCACTATACTTTCATCAGTGACGAATCTTAAGATACCCTGGTAGATTTTTTAAATGGGCAAGACAGAAACTCAGACAAATGGACCAAAGGACAAGGAAATTGATGATCATGCTTAAAACCTACTGAGAGATGAGAGACAGGTTATGACGCAAGAAAAAAAGGGAGAGAACTCGTTAGCAGTGAGTATTGGATAGATACAACAATTGGAGAAATCGAACAGCAAAGAAAGACTAATCACAGCAGCTGTGACACTATGTGGGTGGTCCGCCAAGCAGACGATCCCTTTGTCTGTTTTGGTGCGAAACCAAACAAAGTGCTTGGACTCGTGATCTCCGACGAGACCGGAAGTGGGGGGGAGCGTGGTCCGAGAGAAACCAGAGGGGCAGTTGGCAAAGGAACCCAGAGAGGGTCAGTTGGCGAAGAGAGACGCGAATAGGTAGTCAAGAACGGAGAAGGGACCAGTCAAGATGAGTTACCTGTCCTGAGTCGACAACTGTCAGCAGAAGGAAGCAGTGTGGGAAGATCAGTCAAGATGTGTTGGCATTCCTAGTAGCTTTGTAAAAATTTCGCGAAAAATACACTCCCATTGATAGTCTACAAAATGTACGAAAAGCTGTCCAAAAAAGTGTCACAAAACGACCCTTCTTGCGCTTGGAGCTGACGTAAGTCCATATTGTTCGTTTGTTCTTTTTCTACCCACTCCCTCGGTTGTATTTCTTGTGGCCGTAAAGAAATGTGTGATACCCCCGTCGGAACCCACTGGATGAATCACGGGCCATGAATAGTATTGGTTTTAAGAAGTTGATGTATTCGGGGCGGCCGAAGGGGTGTATCACAGCTGCCAGTAACAGCTATGACAACATCAGAACAAACAGAATTAACAACAAAAGAAAAAAAAAACTAGAAAACAGGATATACAAAATAAAAAAAGAAAAAAGACAACAATATTTCAAACGACGAACTGGCGAAATTGCA
This sequence comes from Sepioteuthis lessoniana, assembly GCA_963585895.1. NCBI lineage: Eukaryota > Metazoa > Mollusca > Cephalopoda > Myopsida > Loliginidae > Sepioteuthis > Sepioteuthis lessoniana. The sequence goes on along the minus strand of OY757913.1, from coordinate 118,488,311 downwards.
CACGAGAACACATGGACTTGGTTAAGAAAAATAAACCTCAAGAGAGAAAATAGTAGCGAAAATTGACAATGCGTAGTAGAATCAATAAGTTTAGGTTATGTGGAGACAAAGATGAAAGTGTAAATCACATAATAAATGGATATAGCAAACGAGCACAAAAGGAGTGTATAACTAGTCACAACTTGGTTGGAAAAGTGATTCATTGGTATTTGTGCGAAATATTAAAATTGGACCATATTACGAAATGGTATATTCACAAACCAGAATCTGTCTTAGCGAATGAAGCGCATAAAGTTCTCTGGGATTTTGAGATACAAACGGATCTCTCAGTCCCGGCTGGAAGACTAGACCGAATGTTAATTAACAAGAAAAAAAAAAGAAGTTTTCATGTTGTCGATTTTGTGGCAAACAAGAAGTGAAGGAATGCACAACGTGTCAATGAATCCATTACACCACGATACTACAACAGACCAGAGCATCATAAACCATAAAAATTAAAATGAAAGAAAGTGATATAAAAAACAAATACGTGGATCTTGTCAGAGAATTAAAAAAAAATCTGTGAAACATGAGGGAGACAGTAATACTAATAGTAATTGGAGCACTAAGAAGATCCTCAAAGATTTGGGAAAAAGCCCGGTTGAATCGGAAATCAGAGGAAGAATCTAGACCATCCTAACAATTAAAACTGGTGTGAAAACCTCTCAAAAGAGTCAAATTATTAAAAGAAGTAGGTGAAACTTTGGAAATTTCACGGTTTAATAAGAATCAATAACCAAGGAATAAAGATCAAAATGGTAATTATTGCAATTGAAAATTCTGCTTGTGGCTTTATGTGAGGTCCCTCAATTAAATAGATTTGTTAATGAGATAAGGGGAAATGGCTTGAAAATCACTTTTCAGATGATATTTCCTTATTTGGAAATATCTAAATATAAACAAATTCTAACCAAAAATGTGTTTTAATATATTCATTTGTAAATAATAACTGAGACAAGAAACTCCAAAAAGATAGCATGTCCTGGAAGCTGATATAATAACAGTTAAAAAAAACCCATTGATTTGATGCCTCTTGCTCAAAGGATGTATATTTACAGGACGGGTTCTAAATGACCACCATTGCATTTGTCTCAGTAATAAATCATTATTATATAAATGGGTTGCATCTATTTTGAGACACCCGGTATTTTTCTTGCTTTCTCATTTAAAAAAATATTCTTTTTTTTCTTTTTTTCTTTTCTTTTTCTTTCTTTTCTTTATTGCAAGAAATATGTTTGTTTGGTTATAAAAAGGCGCTGGGTAGGGACATCAGTTATGTCTTTTAGCTGGGTCTTATTGGGGGTTTTGGGTCTTTCAACATAATATTCCCCTCGCCAGCTGGACCCCGCTCGGTTTGATCACACCCGGTCCGTCACCTAGAAATTAAGAACACTATTTCCGCTTGCTTTTTTTAAGAGACTTGACATAGTAGACTCTGGTTTCCGAGCATTTGATTTGTCAATGCTTTAGCCGACCAATTTGCCGGGCGGGTGTTTTAACCAGGTCTACGCGGCTGTGACACTTTTCTTCTTTTCTTCCTTTGGCACGAGAAAGGTCCAGCAGTAACTTCAGTAATTCATTTTAAAATTTCTAATCTTTACAAAATGGACCGTAATAAAAACACCCTACACACACAAGCTAACCCCCCCTCTTATATTCATGGTCCTGGTAAAAAAAAAAAAATCGCAAAATACATATATACATAAATACATACATACATACGTATACATACACACCATTCATATCAGTATTCGGGGCAACTCGTGTAGTGTAATGGTTAGCAAGCTTGACTTGCAAATCCGCAAGAGTGAGTTCGAGTCTCATTGGGTGTTCCATTCATTCGGCTTTGTGCTACATCTAAGCAAAACACTTAGTAAATTACTATATATCAGTGTTCGGATGAAATATGAAGGAGCGTCTAAGAAAAATGTAAATATTCTAAAAATGATCTAAATTAGCAAGATAATTTCTTCTTCTATAATTCCATATTTTCTTCTTCACTTTAAGTTACCGCCTGCTTCTTCCAAATCTTACGCCCACAGCTTTTGACTTAAATTTCAATGAGATTTTTACATGTAATTTTTTTTTATCTATTTCCTATCGTGAGCATATTGCCATCAATATATTTTCCATTTCTCGGCTATCGACTTTTATTTTCGCCACGGCTACATTACATCCACATTAAAACCAATTGGATTGTTGTTTTAAGAATCGTGCAACGATACATGAATGTAAATTTGCATCTAAGTTAAATAATCTATTATAATAGATTAACGGATTATCACCTATTCGCATACTCTTTTGTCCTAACCTATTTTTTCCACCCGATTAGAACTTTTGGAAACATGGGAAGAGTGGTAATCCATCTCAGGCTCTCTATAATCTCTGGATAACGAATGAGGAGATTTAGATTCATGCCTTTTCCGTAAGCACAAGTTCGTAATGACAGTGGTGACCAACACTCAAAATATGGAATCTTTTTATCATCATCTTTTTAAGAGATTTTTACACTAGTAATAATTAGTAGTCTTCACTGAAATTCAAGTCACAGCAAGTCTCATAAGCTTTCTAGGATTCTACTTCATCAGTGCTGTGGTCTGGATAGTCTCTAATCTTCCTCGAATCTTCGGTTCCTCCAGACTCTTTTCTAGATTCTTTATGAGCTCCGACTCAGTTTCTTTTCCAGATTCCGAGGACTCCAACTATGATAGGTATCACTGTCACCTTCATGTTCCATAACTTTTTAGCTCTCTGGCAAAGATCCAGGTACTTATCCAGTTTTTCGTTGGCCGAGATTATTACTATTTGACTCCCTAAAGAGTTTTTCATTAGCTGATGATCTTCTAATGGAGGTCGAGTGACAGCAACTCTACTCACATCTCCAGGACTCTCCTCAGTATTCAGTTCGATCTAAATTATGCTGTAGTTTGGATGACCTCCACTCGTGCTCTTATTTCCAATTCCTCCTGTCTCTTTGCCAATCTATTGGTGACAGTACCGAGTGAACCAATTACAAATGGTATCACCGTCACTTTCATGTTCCATAGTTTTTCAGTTCCCTAGCAAGATCCTGGTATTATTATCATTATTATTTCTGGCGAGTTTTTCATAGCAACATTAGATGATGATCTTCCACTAGAGTCTGAGTGACAGCAAGTCTCCTCAAGTCTCTCTCCCTCTCTTTCTATCTCTCTTTCTAAGCCCAGTCGGCTGGCGCTGTAGAATACACCGACTGCATCTTTGATGGGAGATAAGACCCCCACCAAGAAGTGTTCTGAGTGCGGCACTAAACAAGCTTCAGTAATACTGGAGCTTTGGGAATGTGAAGTACCCCTTCATTGCCATTACTCCCAGGTCCACTCTGGCCCGGAGTGGTAGCACCTAGTAGGATCATATCTATGGGTCAAATAGAACTGTTTGACATTTAAAGTCAGTGTAAACAAATGACTATTGCTAAACTGAATTGTTAGAAATAAAACTTTCTGATCATTTAACTGTGTGTAAACAAATGATTGATGTTTAATTGAATTGAATACTTGGAACCATTTAACCGTATGCAAACGAATTACTAATTAATCATATATGTATATCCATTTAACTGTGTGCAAATAAATAACTGATGTGACATTGTTACTGTTACATAACAATACTTGAAACCATTTAACTGTGTGCAAACAAATGATAAATAGTAAGTAGAAAAACTTTTATTATTAAAGGTTTTCGGACTATTTTCTTCATCTTTATTTCCCCAACATTTCGGCCGATATGTCCTCTGGCCTTCTTCAGGTGTTTGTCGAACTCGGGAACCTACACGGAACTTCGAACTACGTTCTTCAAGGGCCGTCTGTTCTGATTCTGTCAACCATAACCGGGTACAAGTGTTAAATATTCCTATATTGTTACTCGCCTGCAGTCAGGATTGAAACTGCAACCACTAGATGATTGTCTCCTTAGAAGCTTAGGGAACCAACGCCTATAACCGTTATGCTATGTGTCCTGCTAGAAATATTAGTGTTAAATAGAAATATTTAAAACCATCTAAATGTGAGTAAAAATATGAGATTTAAAACGTGTCTACAAAATGACTTTACAAATCTTACATATATTTTATATATATTTGATACATATGTAAAAAGAGGATTTGGCTTTAAAGAAACAATGGTTGATATGCAAAAAAGCCTTACCAAACTAAACCAAACCAGATCTCTCTCTCTCTCTCTCTCTCTCTCTCTCTCTCTCTCTCTCTCTCTCTCTCGAACGTATACGCTACGCCTATATGCATACACGCTCATATAGATACATTAACACCAACACACATGCGCGTCATTGAATCTAAATGTGCACATTGTGGCAGAAAAGCTTAAAACGTCACACATAACACCTTAAAAAACACAGATACTAATCTTCTTTATACTAAAGCACACACACATATACTTTCTGTCTATCTATATCCATGCCTGTCTCTGTTTCTGTCTCTCTCTATATGATTTTACACTCACCACAAAATACTAATATGTTTTGTAAAAACCAACAACTTTCTATTTCTCTTGTACAAACAAAAAACAATTTTAACACATCAACTGGAAAACCATTCTTGTAAAAATCCAATATCTCATCGACTGTCCAAAAATCACTTTTTTTTTCTGTGTTCAACAAGAAGAGAAAAATGTTTTTTTTTAAGTGTTGACTGATGTTCCCATTTGTAATTTCACGCGGAATCCGATTTTTCAGTTTCTTATCTTTTTTTAAGACTTACAAACGACATAGCATAGTTAACTGATTTTACAAGCAATAAATAAACCAATTAATCATCAAAGGTATTTCTACGATTTTCCTGATTTGGGGGCCAATTAATGATGGCACTCGCAAGCTTTTCATTGATCCCCTCGTAAAATCAAAGGGACTTAAGATATTGTCACGTTTACATTTTTTGGATCACGGCGAATTGATCCTTTGAGATGAAACATGACAGTGTATATAATCTATATTTAATTACTTAATACATGGATTAATTATTTATTTATTCATCTATTTATTTATTTATTCGTGTTTTGATTGTGATTATATTTGATAATCTTTGATTCTGGACAGAATTGAACGGTCAACAGCAGCGTTGACCAAACTGAAATGCGTACCGCAAAGCAAAAACCATCTCAATGATATCCGTTTTTCTAGGGGGTCGGGTTTTTTGCAAGGGGTTTTTACTTGTTGGAATATTCAAAAATATCTTTTGCTTCGTGTCAATACGTTTATTTAAAAGTAACTCGAATTGACCAGTCAACAGCAGCGTTGACCAAACTGGAATGCACACAGCAAAATAAAAACCATCTCAATGATATAAAAAAAATCCATCTCATGCGAAAACTTGTTATCTCAATCTTTCTGTTTAATTGTAAATCCCGGACCCTCATTGTTGACCTGCAGAGACGCAGAGAAGCCGTTGAGATGAGATGCTAGCGTAAGATCTTAAATATCTCATACAGAGACCACATCACAAACAAGAAGGTCAGAAAAATAATAACTGCAGTCAATGGATCACATGACCTCCTGCTTAACATTATGGCGAAAAGAAAAATGATGTTGTATGAATATGTGAGGAGATCATCAGGCTTGACAAAAATCATCCTTCAGGAAGATGAAGAAAAGGTAATAAGATAAGATCTGGGAATGGACCGGCCTGAATCGCAGAGTGTAGCTCACGACCGAGATAACCGGTGATTGTTAGAGAGTCATGAGTAGTGCCTCTACAACCCCCCAACTGGAGTCATGAGACTGATGATGATGATGATGATGATGATCTTTGATTTGTGTCACGGAGAAGGCTCAAATATTTTGGGAATTCCAACGTAGATAATCTTTCAAAATCTGTTTCAAAAAGAAAAAAAAAAGCTGTCCAAACTTCTTACGTGCGGCATTTTCATTATCAATCTTTTTACCTTCTCTCACTACTCCACAACACCTGAGTTATTTCGCATTCAAGACGGCATGGATCAGCAATAAAAAAGGAACCTCCATTGAGATTTGAACTCGTATCCCGAATGTCTGAAAAGCTTTTTGATGATGCTTCACGATATCGCCCATAAACTAGTATATACGGATCATTTATTTTTGAATTGAAAGTTAATTTTCCTTCGCAAACAAAGATATTAAAATTCTATTCAGTTCTACTCAGATTCTTAGGGATAGTAACTGTTAACGTTCCATCTCTGGATCAAATACACCAATTTGGGTCCCATCTCTGGCTTAAATTGTAACTGTTCAGGTCTCTTTTCTGGGTCAAATACATCGTTTCGGGTCCCATCTCTGGCTCAAATAGCAACTGTTAAGGTCCCATCTCTAGATCAAATAAATCTTTTCGGGACCCATCTCTTGCTCAAATCGAACCGCTTGGGTCCCATCTCTGGCTCAAATAGTAACTGTTAGGGTCTCATGTCTGGCTCAAATAGTAACTGTTAGGGTCTCATGTCTGGCTCAAATAGATCTGGTTTAAAAGTATTCATATTCGATTGGACTGCACGCAAAAAAAATCTTAAGCAACAACAACACAAAAAATAGAAATATGAACGTACAATGAACGCAATACCCTAAAATCTATGCACTTAGGGTCACTGACTGCCCTTTCACCGGGATCCCTTTCTCCAGCATTTCGGGTCGCCACTCACGGATAACAGGTGACCTTGTTGGAATGGGAGGGGGTTCTTACCCTCTGTAGTCGTGCAGTCGACATATTCTACAACCCAAGCCGACATGGCGTAATGATTTATCTGGATTGTATAATTTTCCTCTAGAAATTGTAAAATCCTGGTATCTTTGATTTAGGAAATAAATTCATTTTTTATAAAAAAAATTGTTGGGTGGGATGTGACACAAGGTCAATTTTAACGGAGTAAAGTGGGTTAAAATTCAGTGTCTCTTTTTGTTTGCTTTTTCTAAGAGGCCAGTCTGCCCTATTATTTACACATAGCTGGATGGAAAACAGATAAACAAATGCCTTTACCAAAAAGAGCATTAGCGCGAAGTAAAACGCAAACAGTCTTGTCCAGTATTTGAACACAAATTTCCTACGACAATAAACGTTACCCGAAGCACGCCTCCATAAATATATACATAACGTGTGAACTTATTTTTGGACTTTTATACACTGATATTTATGGATACAGAAGTTCTCTATAGTAGACTTTGGCAATAAATAATTCCTTATAATATCTTTCTTCCTTGTAAACTGTTCTTCGAGAAACAGTAAAATCCTGGTATCTTAGGATAAGAAAAATAACTTTTGATAACCCATTGTTGAAGGTGTATTTATTTATTGGCGATACTGTAACCTTGAATATTTATCAACTGATAAAATTCAAATTTATTTATTCATTTTTAGCCTCATCGATTTTTTTATGATATATAGTTTGTTTACATCTACTGGTGGAACAGGTTATTGCCTAAGCTTAGCTTCGTGTGGTATAAGGCTATGGGTCATCCAATGAGAATCGAACTTATCAGTAATATTCCGGTAATCTAGCTCGCTAACCATTACACCATGTGATGTCCCCTCGTAATGTTTGTCATTTACTTATCTTACGTTAGTAAGGCCAAAAGTATGGGATACTCGATGAGAAACAAACCCACTAACAAGGGTCTGTTAGCCTAGCTCGTAATCCATTACGATAAATGAGGTACCTTTAAAACAAAGTATCCATTACAAAAAATGAGGTACCTTTAAAACAAAATATCCATTATAAAAAATGAGGTACCTTTAAAACAAAATATCTATTACAAAAAATGAAGTACCTTTAAAACAAAATATCCATTACAAAAAATGAGGTACCTTTAAAACATAAAATCGTATTGAAAAAAAAATGAGGTACCATTACAAAAAAGGTACCTTTAAAACAAAGTATCCATTACAAAAAATGAGGTACCTTTAAAACAAAATGTCCATTACAAAAAATGAGGTACCATTACAAAAAATGAGGTACCTTTAAAACAAAGAATCCATTACAAAAAATTAGGTACTTTTAAAACAAATTGTGTAAAGGTTAATTTAAAAAATATGTTGATTAAAAATGAGGACTTGATTGTTTCATGCTATGACAGACAAAAATAATCAACCAAAACCCAAATCAGATCGTTCATTCGAGAAAATATGGATATTAACACTGACAACATCACTAAAAACCCAAGTTTAACTGATATATAATTTTAAAAACATGATACATTTACAAAACAAGACCATTTACAAAACGTGAAGCCAAATTTGTCTACTAACCTTTGTCTCGCACCCTAACAATTCGTTGAAAAACAAAACATTTACCTACAAACAGTTCGCTTACAAATCATACGTATATATATATATATATATATATATATATATATATATATATATATATATATGACTTATCCTAACCAAACCCCTCCGCCACTGAAAGGATGAGAAAAAGGGAAATTTTCAAGAAGAGTAAAGTTGTTCGAATTCAGAATTTTTTTCCTCCTATAGCGGTTGCCTTACCAAGGCTAAAGAACTTATCCTAAAGAATCTATCCTAAAATTTACCCATAGCTGGGAGAAGAAGTGATAGCTTTTCCATGCCTTTTTTAAGGACACCAGTACGAAGTGAAGCGTAAACAGTCTTGGATTTGAACTCTGGTCACCAGTTCCATTCCCTACGGTGATAACCATTACGCTACGAGCGCCTCCAAGATTTCTCTGATGTAATATGTTCATTATTTTACATTGTATTACTTTTCGACAAGCAACATAAATTAAGGCACCTCGACAATATTTGAACACGGATCTCGTGTATCATAATAGCTGAGGCCCACCAACATGTATAAATACTCATCTCCTATTTATTTGCAAAACCCACGCACATTCACAAGAGAATAAATCACACAGGCCCATTCAAACATTAAGAATTGGTCTTTTGGAGAAAAGGAAAAAAAAAAGAAAAAAAGAAAAAAATATTTATTAGCTTTGTCGCCATTAAGATCCGTCGGCATGAGAGGAGAAGAGAAATACTCTATTGAGAGACGGACAACTATCTGGAGACAGATAACAGATTATTGGCGCGAAATATATAGGCCAATTTAATCAAAGTTTATACATAAAGGATTTCATTCATATGGATAAGCATATAAGTATATTGAACGTTCGTACAGCCGTTACTTCATTTACTAAGCTAGCTTAGTCTGGCATAAGGTCATGAGCTCCTTATAGTATCTTGTGTTCTTTAGTGATTAAGCATCCCTCTTTATTTATGTAACTTTGTTTAGCATTACGTTGTCCACAACAGAATACGGGGAGATCTTTTGTTTTGGAAGTGTATCAGCAACAACTGAACAATTGTTTCTTTATTTTCTTAAACAAATCATTTATAAAGTAAAGTAAAATTAGCGACCGTAGTTGAGAGCAACACAAAGGCTCCCTTTTCAACAGCTACTACACCGAGGTGTAGGGGAGGGTGCTACTCCTTTCCCTGGATTGAAACACTTTATCCTTGATACTTACCTTATATTGCTGAGTGTTAAGCAAGGAAGTATCCAGTACCATTTTTAAAGTCTTTGGTATGATGCGACCTGGGATTGAACACAGGTCTCCCAGACCATTGGCGAACACTGTATATAAACACCTCCTTACCCACGTGAATATATTCATTCACTTATTTTATGACTATACAACTGTATAAATAAACAGATTTATTAATACTGACAACTTTCAAGTTAATTGGCGTTACTAAAATGGTCCTTATCGACCATAGCTAATGGGCAACCCGATGGCTCCCTTTTCAATAACTACTGCACCCAGGTGTAGGGGACGCTACTTCTTTCCCTGGATTCCCTGCTTTACCCTTGATACGTACCTTATAATGCTGAGTGTTAAGTAAGAAGGCATCAAGTACCATTTTTTGAGTCTTTGGTATGACGACCTGGAATTGAACCCCGGTGTCCGGGACATTTGAGAACACATTATTCAAGTTTAAAATGAAATATATATAAGAGTTTATTGTTATAGTTTTTATCGTGTTATATTATAGTTTACTATGTTTTGTTAGCATCCATTAGTACTCTACAATCTTCTGATCATACATTGTTGATCCTCAGGTGAGCTAGTATTTAGTGAGTAAGTGTACACACACACACACACACACACACACACACACACACACACACACATATATATATATATATATATATATTTACGACGTGAAACTCAAAGCCATGAGTTTTTATCCTGTTTTGTTATTATTTCATCCCGTGACGAGACTCCTGTTCAGGAGATCAGACAAGTGTGCGTTCACCCCTTTATTACCATTATTCCCGGGCCCATACTGACCTGGAGTGGTAATACCTGTTAGAGTCTCAACTATGAGTGAAATAGATCAGTTTTAGAATTATTCGTATTTGAGATAACAGTGTGGAAAAAATATCTCTAAAGAAACAACTCAACAAATATATAAATAAATGTACAATGATAGCAATTCTTCCCCTCAAGGTATAAAATAACCCAAGATGGGTTGACAAGCCGTTAAAATTAATCATTCAACGAAGGTAAAAGATATCTTATTCTTTTAGCTTAGTTTGGCCCAAGATCAGAAATATGGTTCTTTTGGAAACGAATTTATAAGCCATGGTCTGCAAGACTATCTTTCTTATAATATATTACTACACCTTATTCCTTCCTTGTTTGTATGAACATTTGTATTTCTTTTCTCCAATCCTGGTCACTCTCAATATTCATTAAGCTCAGTTATATACAAGACAAAGCCAACGAAAACGACGTGTATGATTGGACGATCATATAGCACCAATGGACGCTAACAAAACGCATACAAAAAAATGTTCACAAAAATGGTACGAACTATTTTGAACCAATCCTGGAAAGAGCACCTCACAAAACAACAGCTATACAGCCACTTACCTCCCATCTCAAAAACCATACAAGACGAACAAGACATGCGGGACATTGTTGGGGAAGCAAGGACGAGCTCATAAGCGACGCTCTTCTATGGACCCCTACACACGGACGTGCTAATGTTGGCCGACGAGCAAGAACTTATTTACATGAGCTCTGTGCGGACTCAGGATGTCGTTTAGAAGACCTACAATGAATGATAGGTATGGATGGAGAAAGAAGGAAAGAGAGAGTCAAGGATCTGTGCTGTCAGGATGATTTGATGATGATAAGAGAAAGCCCGCCTGTTCGCTATGAAATCCGTTCAAAATCCAAACAACGAGTACGAGCTCCGGTTTGAAAGGTGCAATCTCTTCAGTCTATGAGCAGGTTGCAATTCTCGCGATTCCAGGAACCGATTCAGTTGCCAGATCCAATCACGAAACTTGACTGATCCAGTTTTAACGTGCTTCTGTAAATGTGATATTGGTAGTTTCTATCAACAAATCTATCCAGATTTATCACTCGTAAAAAGTGTGTGATATTCGAATGAGTTTCCTTAAAAAACAAAGTACGAAAGAACAAACATTGGCAGCTAACATTCGCTTTGAGACTTCAACCGAGAAATCTTTGTGGTTGGGGGGGGTGCGAACAGAGTGGGTAGATACATAAAATGTTACTTCTATTACTCAATGATATGGCGTCTGTACAGAACTAGATTTTAGAACTGTGTCATTCACTGAAATATTCTATAGAGGATATTGATTGTGTGGAGAGTGTAAAGTGTTTTATGCTTCAAACAACAAAAGAAAAATCCCCGGCCTACGCGAGCCAATTTATATAAATGTAGAAAATGTATTGACATAAAGGAAGGAAAAAGTGCTTTACCCATTTAGGAATACCAAATATGGATTTCAATCCAACTTCGTTTGATTCAACATACTAAAGTCCTCCTGACTTTGAGCTGATCTATTCTAATACGTTTCTTTCATTCTTTCTTTCTTTCTTTCAATATATATATATATATATATATATATATATATATATATATATATATATGTGTGTGTGTGTGTGTGTGTGTGTGTGTGAGTGTGTGTGTGTGTGTGTGTCCATCTCATAGCCATATTTGTGTGTATATATATATACATATATATATATATATGGGGGGTATGTATGTCCATCTCGAAGCCATATTTGTGTGTGTGTTAATATATATATATATATATATGTGTGTGTGTGTGTGTGTTTGTGAGTGTATGTGTGTGTGTGGGGGGGAACATATCATATAGTATTTAAAACTTTTTCATTTTGTTTAATAATGCATATGACCAAATAAAAGTTTAACGTTTCCACATCGAGTCGTTTTGGAAAGAATTCAAACAATAAATAAAATTATCCTCTGAAGATCTCCATTTCATATTTATACATGTTCTTATATATATATATATATATATATATATATAGTGAGAGATAGATAGTGAAGAGTTGTGATGCAACGAAACAGTCTGTCTGTAGGTGACAGTATATATATATATATATATATATATATATATATATATATATTTCAGGCATGTTTTCATGTATGTAGAAGTGTGTGTCTCTTAGACATATATATATATATATATATATATATATATATATATATATATATATACGTTTCTCACAGGCATGTTTTTTATGTATGTCTCTTCTGTCTGTCATTATTCCTCCTCCTCCTTCTCCTATCTCTCTCTCTCTCTCTCTATATATATATATATATATATATATATATATATACACTCGTATCTCTTACACACATCTCTTTTTCACTCACACATATTCATGTATCTCCTCTGTTTCTCTCTTTCACGGTCAATACATATATATGAGTATATATATGTTTGTGTAGGCATAAGTTTGTCTTCTATCTATCTATCTATCTATCTATCTGTTTCTTTCTTTCTTTCTCCCTCTCTCTCTCTCAGATAAACCAATACACACAGATATATATATATATATATATATATATATATATATATATATATATATATATATATATATGAGTGTTGGTTGTCACTAAGTCACTTTGTGGGTATGTGCGAACCAAGTGCAATATAATATGGAGAGTGCTCAATATCTAGGATTGAGATATTGTATAATAATAATAATAAATAAATATATATTATATATATATTACTTATTATACATATTATTTATTTTCCATGGATTATATATATATATATATATATATATATATATATATATATCTTTTACTACAGGTGTTCTCGGTAGAATATTAATCTATAATTTATTCTAAGTAAAATTTGAATTTTCTCACCACTCACTCGTCATAGTGGCGATCACAGTCCCCGAATACTCAAATACATTTTATAACACCCACACACTCAGACCAACAAAACTACAAATAACATTGTACGTACTTTCCCAATAGCTGTTAGCATTTTTTTAATCGGGCAATTACTGAACCGAAAAAGAAATACAAAAGAAAAGCAAGTCCTACAACTATTCACAACAACCATAAGCCTTGCTTGGCATGAAGACGTCGACTTGTCTTAGTTTTTTGTGTGGGAAGGTCCAATAAAGGGAATTCTTTTCACATACACTTGGTGATTTATTTCCTATAGAGAATAAATAAAGAGAGAACTCCTAACAAGACACTTGAACATTTTAGTCTCCCATAAATTTCGCACTAAATTTTTTCCTGCCCAACGACTCATTTGGGATATCCACAAGTTCAGTTTGCATGCGAGGTCTCAGATATAAATGTATCATGACTACAGTTCACTTTTAACTAAATTTAGCTTGGTATGGGACAAAGCTTAATGACGTAGATGGACGGAGATTAGGAATGGTAAGATTAGATTGCATTCATCCTCTAAGGAGAAAATATTTACCTTGGAAATCCGTATTCAAAATTCTGTTTCCGTTTGAACTCAGAACAGTGACCCTCGGGGAAGATACGAGATTACGATAGATAGGCCATTAGCTGAAAAGTTCATTTGAGGACGTTACATCTTCTTCCGATGACTGTTTTGACCAATGGGATCCAAGAACTGCAACTCGAATGGAAGAATAGTGTCGACTACAAGGAGGATGTTGAACAATAAATTTCATTTGGTCATATTCCATGGGAGTATGCTGGTCAGCCCATGAACTTTTCATCCGACACTCATCTAACTCAGTTTCTGTGTTCAAATCGAAACTATTGTTTTTGCTTGCATATCTAGATTCGAAAAAATTGATCACCACGCAATATTGAATGATACAAAAGCAAAACTTTTCAGTTTCTCTTTTGCTATTGGATGGCAGATCATCAAATTCTGTAGGATTGTGATTTGTTGATTTCTTGGATTCTGCAATCAAAATGACCTCAAGACGCGAGGAAGTTATTGACACAAATCAAAGTGAAAGAAAGATTGAGTCACAACACACAGAACATCGATCCTTAAGGCGCATGGGATGTGTAACACACTCTATATCATACTATACTTTGAAAGTATCGATAGGGCAAAGTCAAAATAGGATCTTAATTATATTCAAATTTGAAAATTTCAACTTGAATAAATAAAAGATAGATGTGAACCAAAAGAAAGAAAGAAGGAAAGAGATGTGAACTGACAGACCAACAAATAGATAGATAGATAGATAGATAGATAGATACGAATAATCTAAGATAGATAGATGTGTACAAACTGGGTCAATAGATAAATAGCATGAGAAATAAACAGAGGGATTATCGCCCATAGATAAGAACACTCCCAAACACTTAAAAAATAAATTTTGTTTTTATTGTAAAGCAAATTGGGTGAGTCAAATTTTGTGCAATATTTTGATATGTGCTTGTTTGAGGCTTACCCATCACGTGACCAGGGTAGTTAAAGCCGTGGAAAGGTACTCGCTGAGCATGATAGTTGGTGCGCTGACACGTTGTGCATTGTTTCACTCTTTGTGTGATTTAAAAGCTGCACAGGTGAACGTGTAACCTTGAGAACTTTACGAGTTTGAATAGGACCATAACGCCGTGGAAGCCATCAAAAACATTTGTTGTGTTAAAAGTGAAGGCTCAGTTAACCACTGTACTGTAACCAGATGGTTCACGGAATTTCACTCAGTTTGCAAGAACTTCAATGATAAGGAAAGTTTAGGTAGGCCAAAAAAATTATAGATTCTGAAGCCATGCACCTAACCAAGACCGAAAGTGGTCGAAATAGCACGACTGGGGTTCGATCTTGCTTACTACGATGTTGCTGTCCAGTACGTAAGCCACAACGCCATGGGGATTCCTCTCATGAGTATATGGGAATTTGATAGATAGATAGATAGATAGATACAGATCGACAGGCATGAACAGATTGGCTGACTTGTAAATTATTTGACCGACTCATTAATTGCAACTGCATGTCAACCCGTGTGGAATTATTTTATTCCTAAAATTTAGAGAATTAGGTACATTGTACATTTATATTTACATTTCTTATGAAGTTTTCCAAAGAGACTTTTGCAAACTGTTATAGGATATAAAATATTCTCATCTAATCCTAAGAATTAGAACAGTGTTGCCCGATTTCAAGCATCCCTATGTAATACTAATAATTATTTGGTTTCAAGTAATTATTTCCATTTAATCATAATTGTTTGCGTATTGTTGTGATGTTTCAAGTTATTATAAATAATAAACCTGATTATAGCTTCAACTATATTTTAATAAGGTTTGGTTTGATTTCTTTGTTTAATGGCATATCAACCTTCATGGGTTAATTAATACCAAGCTAGCATCGTTGAACAGTTGGGTACGGGAAGAATTAGAGGGCTCATAAATATTAGTCTGTACGAGAATGTAATAGCGTGACTGGAACTCGAATTCGCACCCTACGAGGCTGCAATCCAGTATTTTAGTCATTTTAACACAGAGACTACCTCCATTCTAAATAAATGAATTTATACTCAGTTATACGGTACCAAGTATTCATATCCAATACTAACTGTTTTTTTTTTTTTTCACATAGTCCTATCAAATAATGATAATTTTTAAAAAGATTTATTTGGCCCGTTGATGAGAACGTAACAGCTACTACTACTACTACTCCAAGAGTAATGGCAATGAAGCGGTGCTTCACACTTCTCAGATCTCATTAAATGGGGCTTCCCTACCACATGCGGTTTATAGAAGATCCCTTTGAGGTGGGGGGGAGGGCGTCATACCCCTCTTGCAAGAGGATACAATCAGTGTATTCTACGCCTTGCAGATAGGGCCACCAATTTCTTTCTTATTTAACGACACAAAAGGTACGAACTACAAGAACATTTGAAAGATTGCGTACAACTCTGGTTTTAAAGTCAACTCCAACGTCATTTCGATTTACTGGAAATAAATTTGCTGACTTTTTCCCTTCTAGGAAGGTTATTACATATATGGAAACAGTGTGTTTAAGTCATTTGCATAGAACAATTTCGTTAATGGACCTTTTTTAACCGAAATATTTTGGAGGCGGATAAGAAGAACGACTTCCGCTCCTGCAACTCTTTCAAAATGATTATTATGTAAACGTTAGCCATTTCCGCCGTTGATAAATTTTGGACTGTGTGGTGCACCTTTTTTTGTGTTGAGTTGGGTGACTGAGTCAGTTAAAGTATGTGGGTGGGGGAGAGGGACTGAGTAACATTTGCTTACAAGCCGATCAATCAGGGTGACGTGAAGGCGATAAGGAAACAGTTATACTCGTCACCGACGCTAATTCCCTTACACAATCCCACTTATCTCTCTCTCTCTCTCTCTCTCTCTCTCTCTCTTTTATACGATCTATCTATCTATCTATCTATCTCAGTCTATTTC
Source organism: Sepioteuthis lessoniana (assembly GCA_963585895.1). Classification (NCBI taxonomy): domain Eukaryota; kingdom Metazoa; phylum Mollusca; class Cephalopoda; order Myopsida; family Loliginidae; genus Sepioteuthis; species Sepioteuthis lessoniana. The sequence continues at coordinate 118,471,555 of OY757913.1, read as the reverse complement.
TATCTATCTATCTATCTATCTATCTATCTATCCTAGTTGCTTCATGTCTATCTACCTCAGTCTATTCACATTTATCACAGTCTGCTCATATCTATCTATCTATCTATCTATCTGTTCGTCTCAGTTCATTCTTATCTATCTCTATCGATGAATACACACACACACACATACATACACACACACACACACACACACACACACACACATATATATATATATATATATATATATATATATATATTTACATATATATTTATGTCTTCCACCCCCTAACAATATGCGATAGTTACTAAACTAGTCTGACATACTACGAGCTTGTTTGGTAAGTTCAGTGGCGTAACTAGAGTGTGAGTAGTCTTGGGCAACCCTTGAGTTTGTCGCTCGGTGCCTTTTCTAAAAGCGTATTTTGGCTCATACAACAAGACACAAATGTGCCGCTCCCATAAAAGTGCCGTCCGGGGCAGACCCCGTCACTAGCAACCACTGATGAGAAAAGTAGATTCTCAAGAATACCCTACTCCTAACGTAGAGATAGATAGATAGATAGATAGATAGATATGAAGAAACTTAGATAGATAGATAGATAGATAGATAGATAGATGGAGTTTGGTTGGGTTGGGTTTGTTTGCATAACAACTATTGTAGGTCGTTGAATGTTAAATCCTGTTTATACATATACATATTTATTAAATATATATGATTTGTAAACACATTTTGTTGATAACATTTTTATGGAGCCTGAGCTCGTTTTTTGGCATATAGTTTCAAGTATTGCTATGTAACAGTAACAATTCAACTTCGGTCATTCGTTTATACACACACATATATATATATATATATATATATATATATATATATATATATGCATAATGTCTTGTAAGTGAATAGTTCGAAGGTATTTTAATTTTAAAATGAGGTAAAAGTAATTTGTTTGCATACTATTATTTCTATTTGTGGCGTTTGGGGCTTGAAGGTCAGGGGCTAAGGGCAAGGCTATGCTGCCGTAAGATGTCTGACTCACATATTTTGGTTATTTTATTTTACCCCACGTTGACTGGCCGGCGCAATGCCTTGCCCAAAGAAAGTCCCAAAAGAAATATACAAAAAGAAAAGATAGAAACAGATAAGAGATGAAGACGTTTCTTTTATACTTTCCTTTATTTACTGGGTTCAACAACCATTCCGTGGATGAGGGAGTTTTTCCTGGATACATTGAAATGGTTGAATCCCACAGTTAAGGTGTCAAAAATACGTTAAATCGTTTCATGTATGTATTTGGCCTCATTTGGTATTTCGGGTTTCCAAAAGGTTTAGTTTTCTTTTGGAAGTTTGTCAAAGTCCAGTAAGATGTAGTCTATAGTTCATTTGTGGGTCTTGTATATTTCAGCATAGTGCTGACCGATAGAGAAAGAGCTGCTACTGGGTGAAGGGACTAACCGACGCTACGTCCAAAGACGTATGCGTGGTGCCCAAAACACCAGCACGAGGTTATCAGTCCGCTGGTCACAGCTTGAAAGAGAGAGAATACTTTGCCCTCTTTGTCAAGAGGAAAGCTTTTTTCTTTCACGCATGCGTCATCTCCTTTTCCGTTAGAGACCTCGGCGGGTTTCTTAAAATTTAATAGTTTTTTGGGGTCTTTTTTATTAAATTTAATTCTAAATGTTTTATTTATTTATTCGTTCCCTACATATTGTTTCTACACAGTTAAATGATTTCAATTATTATCATTTAATACTAATAATTCTATTCGTGCCCGAGGTGTAATGGTTATCGTCGTAGGAAATGGACACAGCGACACGAGTTCAAATCCTGGACGAGACTGATTGCATTTCACATAGCACTAATACCCTTGGGGAAGGTATGAATCCAATTAGTCTCCCTCCAGTTATGGGTAAATAGTAGGGCAGACTGGGTTCTTCAGCCTTGGTGAGGCAACTAGTCTAGGAGAAGGAAAACTCTGAATTCAAACCTGTTAAATTCCGCTTAAAAAATTGACCTTGTGTCATATCCTGCCCGAGCGGAGGGGTTGGGTAAATAGGATAATTCTATTCGATATTAAGCTGTTCACAAATTGCGATGTGATTACCAGTATTGCTATGTAATACCAATTATTCAATTTAGGCTCACAGTTAAAGAGTCTCCAGTTTGGCTATTTAACACTAATAATTCTAGTCAGCCTTACCTATTTGTTAGCACACAGTTGAATGGTTCCAACTCTTGCCATGTATCCCCTCTAGTTCATTTAAACATCAGTCATTTGTTTACAGATAGTTCGATTTCTAACAATTCTATTTAAAGTAAGTTATTTGCTCACAGTTTAAATGTCAAACAGTTCTATTAGATAGGACTCTCTCAGGTGCTACCACTTCGAGTCTGAGTGGACGTAGGAACCATGGTAATGAAGGGGTACTCCACCCTCCCACATCCCTGGGACTGGAGCATCACCGCCAGATTGTTTAATGTCCTATCCAGGACACTCTTGAGAGGATTCTCCTTTGCAGAGTTTCAGTCGGTGTATTCTATTGCCCCAGCCGACTGCACTTGAAATAGATAGATAGATAGATAGATAGATAGATAAATAGAAATGTGTGTATGTGCATCATATAATAAAAATTATACAAAGGTAGATCAATAAGTCTATAGCCTGATATATATGCATTTAGCTAACCTTCCCTAGCCAGTAAGATGTGACAGAAGGTCAATTTTTAAGCGGAGTAAAGCTGGTCTGAATTCAGAGTTTTCCTTCTCTTAGACTGGTTGCCTAACCAAGGTTAAAGAATCCAGTGTGCCCAGCTATTTATCCCTAATTTGGATGGTAATGCAGATAGAGATTCATGCCTTTCACAAGAGAATTAGTGTGATATGAAATGTTAACAGCCTTGTCCACAATTCGAATTTCGCTTACCAATACTATTTCCAATAAGGATAACCGCTGCGGTCAGCCCACCTTCAAGTCGAAAACATGTGACCTGACCTGCTGTGGATATGATTACATTTCAAGGTATAATATTTGATCTACGTGATAACTTTTCCGTAAAGGTTTTTTCCTTCCTTAGGCTGCCGACTAAGTGATGTACCTGCGTATAGACACACGCATACACACACGCATACACACATATAAATCCCATATATCCTACACCTACCCCACTTCATACACTACAAATACACCCGTACACTGTACATGAGTTGCTCATATACACACTCACCCACAATATATCATACATATCTTTCTCAGATTTATATATATATATATATATATTTGAATCAGGGAATATATATATATATGTGTGTGTGTGTGTGTGTGTGGGTGTGATTAAATAGGATAGATACTTCCTTTTTGCCTATTCTTTCTATGATCCGTTCACGTTTTTGGATGAGTCGTTTGACTCCTGGATAGAATGAATTTAGGAAGGAGCCGTATTTTTCCCAACTACTTTCAGCCCTAACTGTAGCCATCCTCGAAAGAACGAATAATAAAATGAAAAACTCAATAATGTGTTATATACATTTATATCAAGAGTTGGAAGAAGAACAAGTGGGAGATGAATTTATAGAAGAAAATAATTTTTCTACGGGTAAGTAGAAGAATTGAAGGGAACAATGTAAAATGCATTTTAGAATATATATGATTTAATCGAAGTTGATTTTATTAAAGGAAAGTTTGTTAGTTTTTATATTGAGAGCTTCAAAACTTTGTTATTTTCTTCTCTATGTTATAGGGAAGGGTTTTCAGTATTTTGAGGAGAAACAGATTAAAGCTAGAATAAGAAAAAACTAAGTGTCCGTTTAAATACAATCAAATGTTTAAAATCAAGTATATTTAAAAGAGAAATTGCAGCATATATATGTGGGCGTGTTTAGTTTGGTTTGGTTGGATTTTATAGCATATCAACCACTGTTAGTTATTTAATGCCAAATCCAGTTTTTACATATATATCAAATACAAGGATCATTTAATAGGTTTCCAGATTTTTTCGTATGTGTGTGGTATTATATATATATTTATATATCAATAGCCATAAATCAAGTCCACTGATGGATTATATTGATATTATACGAGGTGCATAAGATAAGTTTCTAGACTTTTTTCATATGGGCACTTTTATTGATGGTACACTCATGAAACTCAAGTCCCCTTCGAAGTAATCTCCTCTGGCTACAATGCACTTGTTGTACCGTTCCAATAATTTCTGGAAGATAATATGGTGAATCAACTCTGGTGTATTGACTTCCTTACTCCTCCCACACCCCTCATCATTCCTCACAGACTCCCTGCCTTCCTTGAATCTCTTTTGCCACTCAAAAACTGATGCTCGATTCATGCAAGATGCTCCAAAAGCAGTCTGAAAGCATTCCATACGTTTCTCTGGCATTTTTTCCAAGTTTAAAACAGAACTTTATTGCATATCGTTCTTCTAAAGTGTCCTCACGTCCAGATTGCATATTTGAAATTCACCAACCGTGACAATCAGGCTTTAGTAGGGTGTATTCCAATTGCTGCTGTAGGTGTTTATTTGAACTTGAAATCACAAAAATTGGTCAGTCATCTCAAAAGATGTATAGCAATAACATACTGAATTCTCAAGAGTCTACGACAATTTTAAATGCCTGTACAAAAATAGTCTAGAAACTTATTGCAGGCACCACGTATATATGATTTGTAAATTGATTTTGTAGATACATTTTTAAACGAGCCCGATTTTATTCTTTTTTACACAGTTAAATGGTTTCAAGTATTTCCATCTAACATGAATAATTCTATTTATTAATCATTTGATTGCGTAAATAAATGAATAGACATATATAATTTGTAAGTGACTAGTTTGTAGGTGATTTCATTTTCAAATGATTTAGAACTAATTAACAATTCAATTAAACATCAGTCATTTGTTTACACACGGTTAAATGATAAAACTGTTCTATTTCTAACAATTTAATTTAGCATAAATCATTTGTTTGCACACAGTTTCAATGTTAAACAATTCTATTTGACCCATAGATCAGGTGCAACCACTCCGAGCCAGAGTGGACATGGGAGCAATGGCAATGAAGGCGTACTCTACATGCTCAAATGCTCCAGGACTGGAGCCTCACCATCAAATTGGGTGGTCTTACCGCTTTGTAGATATGCAGTTGGCGTATTTTACTGCTCCAGTCAACTGGGCTAATAGGTGTTTTCGTTTTGGTGCGTGCGTGCGTGTGTGTGTGTGTGTGTGTGTGTGTGTGTTTATTGGTTTTAACGGTACGTCAACCTATTGAGAGCTACTTTAAGCCAAGAAGTCAGGTAATTGCATATGTTCATATTTACAAGTTTGTTTGTTTTTGTTTTTTTTTTTTGCGCGGGTCTATATCAGATTTTCCTGTCGAATTCGAATAATTTAAGTAAAATTTTATTCTTCTGGGGAAAAAGTACATGAACCACCACTCCGAGTCAGAGTGGACCTATGAGTAAGAGTAATGAAGGTTGCTTCACATTCCCTCAAGCTCCAGAACTAGAGCCTCATCACCAGATGTACTCTTTTGAGGGGTATCTCTTTTGGAGGAGACATAATCAACATATTCTAAGCTCCACCGATAGGGTGCGTGTGCTGAAAAGAGAGAGGGGGGCTATCTAAAAGTTTATCTATTTTATTTCCTAATTTGTTGTTATAATTATTCTTTCGTACTATGAAACAGTGCCGCCAAAACTGGCTTTTATTTGCTTACTTCCATATTATCTTCCTTGATAGATAGATAGATAGATAGATAGATAGATAGATATGAGTGAAAGGATAGATAGATAGATAGATAGATAGATATGAGTGAAAGGATAGATAGATAGATAGATAGATAGATAGATATGAGTAAAAGGATAGATAGATAGATAGATAGATAGATAGATAGATATGAGTGAAAGGATAGATAGATAGATAGATATGAGTGAAAGGATAGATAGATAGATAGATAGATAGATATGAGTGAAAGGATAGATAGATAGATAGATAGATAGATAGATAGATAGATATGAGTGAAAGGATAGATAGATAGATAGATATGAGTGAAAGGATAGATAGATAGATAGATATGAGTGAAAGGATAGATAGATAGATAGATAGATAGATAGATAGATAGATAGATAGATAGATAGATAGATAGATAGATAGATATGTAAGTCTAAATCTCTCCACACACTTGTGTGCCTCTTTATAATGAAGTATGAACGCATCTTTGTCTGATTATAAATCATATGTGAATGTATTTCTAACCAAAATCACATTTTAACTCTCATTTCTTCCATAGTTGGTAATAAAATGCAAATAGTGTTGTATATTGTGGGGACGACGCGGATCTGATCACTCTTCATCCTTTCCGTAATGGTCTTCAACTCGAATAAACAATAAGAGTAGTCATATATCTCAATTACAAATCCCACATATTTTGCAGCCAATTCCTTTGTTGGCTTCGTCGTGTGCTGGCACAGGAAAATGCTTTTCAGTAATAATCGAGTATTTATACTTATAGTTAACGGAGCCTTACAGTGGAGATTAGATGACAACATGCACTTAAAGTAGCACCTAGCTCAGTATTTTAGTAATGCACTCGGTCTGGTCGTCGGGCCGAGATTAGGTTTGTATCTCAAAACCCCAGAGAGGTTTTTGTGTCTAATTTTAAAATGCTTACGGTGCCTGGTATTCCCAGGTGGTCACCCATTCAAGTACTGACCTGGCTTTACTACGGTGATCGGACGAGAACTGGGGTGTTCAGTATGATATGGACGTAAGCGGTATTATCATAATTATTATTAATAATAATATCATAATTATAGTCTTTGTGAATTTTTTCACAGAAAAAAAGGCTTTCATTTCTAAACGATAACTAGTTTCCTAAATTGTCGGGGATTTTTCTCACTTTTCTCGCTAAACTCAACAATCCCATATTCTAGATGGTTTCAACCCTTCTACGAACCTTCAGTCCCTCCCGTTTTTTTCCAGACTATTCGGAATTGTTTAAGCTCTCTGTTGTGAATTGTGTGTATTTATCATTTAGAAATAAAGAAGTATTTTTCTTGTTCAAAGAACGGAAGAGATCTTGTGACAAATGTTTGTGTATTTAAGCTAAAGATATCGAAACCAAAGAGTTTTCACAAATACAACATTAGTTGTCCTTTATGTTAAAAATATTTGGTCTCTTTTTCTGACATTGGATCAGGGCAGAAATCCGTAGTTAAAAAGCTGTAGAAATTAGGAATGTAAATCTTCACACTCCTACACATATAATGCGACTGTCAATTCCCATGAATGTTTACTCAACACACACACACACACACACACACACACACACACACACACACACACACACATTTGTCAAGGTTGACAATGGGATAACTTTATTATCTGCTATTGGCTGAGGAAGTAAAGTAGTTATGTGGGAGTGATTTACACACATGCTCATTTATCAAACCTCTTTCAACCTCAGTAATCAGAGCATGCCAGTAACCAGACATTTTATTGATATATCTGACAATGAGAGAGACCACGAAAGTGGGTCCATGCCTTTCCAAAAATATTCAATACAGAATTCAGATTCTTCTCAATAGATTCACACAGGCACGTTAATACAGACACACAGACAGACAAACACTGGCACATAAAGATTAGTTTCCCGAAGCTTTAACAGTTGATGAACGATTATCACTATGTACGTGAAACCATATAAATTTGTTTGGTGGGTTTCTTTGTTTAATGGCATATCAACCTTTGTAGGTTATTTAATGCTAGAAGAACAGTAGTGATACTATTTAACCCATTGCTGGGATGATAAGGGGTTTCATACCTTTCCCAAGGGTATTTGCACAAAAGTGAACGTAATAGCTCAAATGGAGTACGAACTTGCTTACTACGATTCTGCAGTCCATCGCTTTAACCATCACACCACAAGGACACATAAATTTGTATAAACTATTCGATGAAAATACATGAAACAATACCACAATGTGCAAATTATTGAAACAATATAAAAAAAAAGTGTAAACAAATGATTATTATCAAATTGAAATTGTTACTTGAAACCTTATAATTATTAATATCAGTTTGTTTGTTGGTTTGGGTATTATGGCATTTCAACTTTTGTAGGTTATTTAATGCCAAATCCATTTTTATACAAATAAACACTTCTGTTTCAAACAATTCAGTTTAGTATAAGTACGCAGTTTAAATGTCAAAACAGTTCTATTTCAACCCCTTCAGATCTCCACCATCAGATTGTCTTGTTTCAATTTCAGGACAATTGTTAAGGAGGGGGTTACCCTCTGTAGAGAAGCAGTCAGTGTATTCTACAGGCCCAGCCGACTGGGAAATTTTTGTATTAGATAGCAATATATGACAACACACAACTGTGTGCAAATTGTTTGCATTTGATAGGAATACTTGAAATTATACAACTGTGACAAATACATAATTATTGACAAATAAAAGAATGCAATTTAAAAATGGAATGTAAGAATGTAAATATAATCGTGACTGTAAACAAAGATCTAGAAATGAAATAAATGTCAGCATTAAATAACCCATTAGCAGTTTATATGCCATTAAACAAATAACCCAAACCAAACTTGGGCTAATCTCTGTCTGTCTGTCTATCTGTCTCTCTCTGTTTCTGTCTCTGTCTGTCTGTCTGTCTGTCTGTCTGTCTGTCTGTCTCTCTCTCTCTATATATATATATAGCGTTCTTTAACCTTTTCAATGCAGGATTCAACATTTTTCATAGTTTATGAAACTTGGGGAGCGCTGGGCTTTAAACCAGCCATATTAATCCGTGACGTGTTGATAGGAGTTTTAGAATTCACATTTCTACTTCTTCTAGACTGGCTTCCTTCTCTTAAAGAACTCAATCGGTCCTACCATTTACCCACGTCCGGGTTTAAACCTTTCCAATTCTATTTCTTTTCTCACCGACAACCATTACGCCATACGAACGGTTATGTAGAATTTATCAAGTTAATATGATACAGCTAATAAAATATAGAAAATCTAACAATTCAAAATGTAGCCATGTAATCATTCAAAATGTTTTGTGTGGCGAGAGAGAGAGAGAAAGAGAGAGAGAGAGAGAGAGAGAGAGAGAGAGAGAGAGTTAGTTAAATTGTCCAACGATAAATTACACACACATCAAATTTCGCCAGGTAACTTTTACCTTAGGTAAATTTCACCACGGAAAATTCAGCTATAGTTAATTTAGAGTGTTCGTCAATTGTCCGGGAGACCTGGGTAATCCCAGGTCACGTCATACCAAAGACTTTAAAAATGATAATTGAAACATCCTTACTTAACACACAGCAATATAAGGTACGTATCATGGGTAAAGAGGGACAATCCAGGGAAAGGAGTAGTGCCCACCCTTACACCTTGGTGTAGTAGCTATTGAAAAGGGAGCGTTCTGGTCGCCCTCGACCATGGTCACCAACTTTGACTATATATATATATATGAAATAACGATTATACACATTGTTTGTTATTTAAATATGATTTTGAAAAACGTGGTGCCTTCAATAAGTTTCCAGACTTTTTTGTGCAGGGATCTAAAATTGTCGTAGACTCTTTAGAATTCAGTATGTTATTGCTATACATCTTATAAGATGACTGACCAATTTTTATGATTTCAGGTTGAAATAAACAGCTACAGCAGCAATTGGAATACACCCTACTTAAAGCCTGATTGTCACAGCTGGTGAATTTCAAATATGCAATTTGGACGTGAGGACACTTTAGAAGAACGATATGCTATAAAATTCTGTTTTAAACATGGAAAAAATGCCAGAGAAACGTATGGAATGCTTCAGACTGCTTTTGGAGCATCTTGCATGAATCGAGCATCGGTTTTTGAGTGGCATAAGAGATTCAAGGAAGGCAGGGAGTCTGTGAGGGATGATGAGGGGTGTGGGAGGAGTAAGGATGTCCAAAGGGTTAGGGTTAGGGTTACTTTGTTGAGGTTTTGAGGGAGTTCAGGAAAAGATTCGGTCGGAAGAGGCCAGCACTCTTCAAATCGGGTCAGTGGCATTTCCACCAAGACAATGCACCAGTCCACAACTCCATCCTTGTCACAGGCTATTTGACCATGATGGGCTTCAAGACAGTTCCTCAGCCTCCCTATAGTCCAGACCTTGCTCCCTGCGACTTTTGGCTGTCGTTATGAGACAATTGAGGAGATGAAAGAGGCTGTGACGAAGGACATTGACGCACTCACACAAGAGGACTCTCATGGGGCCTTGCAGAAGTTGTTGGAACGGTGCAACAAGTGCATTGCTGCCGGAGGAGATTACTTCGAAAGGGACTAGAGTTTCATGTGTGTACTATCAATAAAACTGCCCATACGAAAAAAGTCTGGAAAACTATTTAATGATTCTCGTATATTTCAGAACAGAGTTACTTAACCCTAACCCCACCCCTAACTGAAGAAAAATAAATTTATAAACAACTGGGTTTTATTTCTAAATTGTTATTTTTTATATTCCTATTTTTATCGTTATGTTGAAAACAAAAAATACATTTTGTTTTACAACTTATCTTATCTGTGAAATTTACCGGTCACAATATATATAAGATATTATTTAATACATTAAATCTGGAATAGGGAATAATTCCAGTCAGGACAAATAAAATATTCAAAAATAGAATATTAAATTTAAATAATCCTGGTAAAGTGCTCAATGTAAATAAAATCCACAGAGCAAATATTTTTTCTCTCGAAAAAAACAACAATCGGTCACATTAAGATAATAGATTTATTTCCATCCTGTTAAAAGCATTGATATAATTCAATACTCTAAAAAAATAATACGACTTCTTCAGATCCAATAAGAAAAAAAGCAAATTTACACCTAGACAGAGATAAAAACAAACTATTTCTCCTATGATACTTATTGTTACTTGAAGGTTTAGGCTTGCTTTAATACATAGGAGAAATAGTTTTTTTTTCCTCTGTGTCTGGTTATAAATGTGAAAAATTTATTTTAATTTCATTTCTTCTTTGATCTGAAGAAGTCTCGTAAATTCTTTTAGAGCATTGATCTATATCAATGCTTTTAACAGGATGAAAATAGATTTATGATCTTAATGTGACCGATTGTTGTTTTTTTCATATATATATATATATATATATATATATACGAGCTGCCCTCGGGAAAACTCCACAAAATATATGCATGATAACTGCACAATTTTAAATAACGCGAAGGGTTAAAATAATTTTTGATTTATGTTTTATGATAAACTTTGGTCAATTAATTTCAGCAAGCAGACATAGCAGCATTCTCTCTGTGGTGTGCCGTTTTTGCAAGGTTAAAGCTCTGTATATCAGCATCATTTTCTCCTTTAAACATGTTTGATTAAATAGGATAGACACTTTGTGTCTACCAACTCTATCGCTGATCCATTCACGTCTTCGTATAAGTCATCAGACTTTTGGATGGGATAAATGTAGTTTATTTAGTTTCCTAAATACTTTCGGACCCAAATGGAGTCATCTTCAAGGGAGCGAATAATGAAATCACAAACACAGTAACGAAACATATACATTTCTATAAAGAGTAGGAAGAACGAATGGAGATCAGTAATTTAGGAAAGAAAACAAGTTTGGTTTGGTCTTATGGCTCATCAACTATTGTAGGTTATTTAATGCCAAATCCTCTTTATACATATATATTAGATATATATGATTTGGTTTGGTTGGGTTTTATGGCATATCAACCATTGTACATTATTTAATACCAAATCCTCTTTATACATATATATTAGATATATAGGGTTTGGTTTGATTGGGTTTTATGGCATATCAACCATTATTGGTTATTTAATGCCAAATCCTCTTTATACATATATATTAGATATATATGATTTGGTTTGGTTGGGTTTTATGGCATATCAACCATTGTAGATTATTTAATGCCAAATCCTCTTTATACATATATATTAGATATATAGGGTTTGGTTTGATTGGGTTTTATGGCATATCAACCATTATTGGTTATTTAATGCCAAATCCTCTTTATACATATATATTAGATATATAGGATTTGGTTTGATTGGGTTTTATGGCATATCAACCATTGTAGGTTATTTAATGCCAAATCCTCTTTATACATATATATTAAATATATAGGATTTGGTTTGATTGGGTTTTATGGCATATCAACCATTATTGGTTATTTAATGCCAAATCCTCTTTATACATATATATTAGATATATAGGATTTGGTTTGATTGGGTTTTATGGCATATCAACCATTGTAGGTTATTTAATGCCAAATCCTCTTTATACATATATATTAGATATATAGGATTTGGTTTGGTTGGGTTTTATGGCATATCAACCATTGTAGATTATTTAATGCCAAATCCTCTTTATACATATATATTAAATATATATTATTTGGTTTGATTGGGTTTTATGGCATATCAACCATTGTAGGTTATCTAATGCCAAATCTATTTTTACACATGTAAAAAAGTAAAGTTGGCGACCTTAGTAGAGGGTGACCCGAAGGTTGTCTTTTCAATTGCTACAACACCGAGGTATTGGGGAAGACGCAACTCCTTTCCCTGGATTGTTAAGCAAGGCAGCATCAAGTACCACTTTTTGAGTTTGGCATGAATCGACCTTGGATTAAACCCCGGTCTCCCGGGCCATTGGTAAACACTCTATCAAGTAGACCAATAAACAGTTCTATTCCTAACAATTCAGTACACAGTTTAGCTCTATTTGACCCATAGAGAGGACCCTATCAGGTGCAACCACTCCGGGTCAGAGTGGATCTGGGAGCGATGGCGATGAAGGGGTACTCTGCATTCCCCAAAACTCCAGCATTACTAGAGTTAGTGTCATATTCAAGACACTCGTTGGTGGTGGGGGTCTTACCCTTCTGCAGATAGTCGGTTTATTCTGCAGTCCCAGAAAAAAGAAACAAACAAAAACTCCAAATTCTTGAAGCTGTCTATATAAAAACCTTTGTATAGAGAGCGTCAAAAATTTGGATCTTTTGTTTGTTTTCTTTCATCGACGCTTTTCTGGATTCATGCCATCCAAAATCTAAATGACTCATGTGGAGTCTTGAACTGATTAATGATAGAATTGACCGATACAAAGCGTCTACCCTATTTAACCGCACACATACACACACACCCAGTATATATATATATATATATATATATAGTACAATTTAATGGAGAATCAAACTCGGTTAAGTCGTTATAATAAATTAATTTCGGCGGAGAATATATATATATATATATATCATCATCCTCATCTTCTGTTGTGCCGCTAGCACGGATATCCCTGGCCCTCTCTCGCCACATCTCCCTCTCATTCATCGCCTCTGGTAGGTCTTCAGGGCTACATCCCGTATATATATATATATATATATATATATATATATATATATATCAGTAAAATATGTGTATAGATAAGGTTGGTTGGTTGGTAGGTTTTTATGCCATATCAACTTTTGTAAGCTATTTAATGCCAAATCCTCATTATATATATATATATATATATATATATATATATATATATATATATATATATATATATATATAATTTGTTTATACATTTTTTGCAAACATTTTTAAACGCACCTGAGCTCATTTTTTGCACATAGTTGAATGGTTTTAAATATTACGATGTAACACTAACATTTTAACATCAGTCATTTGTTTGCACACACACACACACACACACACACACACACATATATATATATATGATTTGTAAGTAAATAGTTTGTTTGTAATTACACTTTTAAATGAGTTTCAACTAAGTTGTTGGCACAAGAGTATTGCTATTGTTTCTATACGTTTAAATGTTTTCCATTCTGGCTATCCAGCACTAATAATTCAATCCAATATGAAATTATTTGCTTACACGCAGTAAGGTTTTTACTAGTATCACTATTTGATACTAATTATTCTATTCAACACCATTCATTCATTTGCACACAGTTAAAGACTTTCAAGTATTGCTATGTATCATAATCAACATCAGTCATTTGTTTACACACAGTTAAATAGCCAAAGAGTTCTATTTCTAATAATTCAACATAAGTCATTTATTTGCACACAGTTTAAATGCCAAACAGTTCTATTTGACTCATAGATAGGACCCTATCAGGTGCTACCGGGACCAGAGGGGGCCTAGGAGCAATGGCAATGAAAGGCTACTCCACATTCCCCAAATCCCTTGGACAGGCAGTCTCACCATCAGATGGTTTAGTATCATATCCAGAACACTTGTCGTGGTGGGAGTCTTACCCCACTGTAGATGTTGTCGGTGTATTCGACACCCCAGCCGACTGGGCTAACGTGTAATGAGAATTGTATTGGATATCATAAGAAACATTTTTTGCCTTGGTTTGGTTTAGTTTCTTTGTTTAATGGCATATCAACTATAATTGGTTATTTAATGCTATAGACTTCATTGTAGAAGAACAGTTGTGGTACTATTTAACCTATAGCTTCGGGGATAAAGAAGTTTATACCCCCAATTATTTAAAAGTAAAAATTGATAATGCATAGAAGAATATCATGTGTAGTTTATGTTGTGACGGAGATAAAACGCCCAAACGGATCACCAATTCCAACCAGAGAGCCAGAAATAGTATTAACTAAAAAAAAACTTGTCATTTAGTGGGTTAATGAAAAAGTTGTGAAACATGACGTTGACAGTGATACCAGTTATAGTGGGTGCACTTGGAGCAGTCCTCAGAAGAAGGTCGAGTTTAGTTTTGTTTTATGGCATACCAACCATTGTAGGTTACTTAATGCCAAATCCATTTTATACATATAAATAGTTCTATTTCAAACAATTCAATTTAGCATAAGTACACAGTTTAGTAGTATTTGACCCATAGATAAGACCCTATCAGGTACTACCGCTCCGGAGCAAAGTGGACCTGGAAGTGATGGCAATAAAGGAGTTCTCCCCAAAGCATCAGCATTACTGGAGCCTGACCATCAGATTTTTAGTGTTATATCCAGGATACGAGGATCATTAAATACGTTTCCAGACTTTTTTCGTATGGGCACTTTTATTGAGAGTACACACATGAAACTCTAGTCCCCTTCGAAGTAATCTCCACTGGTTGCAATGCACTTGTTGTACCGTTCCAACAACTTCTGCAAGGCCCCATGGAAGTTCTCTAGTGTGAACGTGTCAATGACCTTCCTCACAGCCTCTTTCATCTCCTCAATTGTCTCATAACGACAGCTTCTGAGCTTAGGGAATAACCAAAAGTCACAGGGAGCAAGGTCTGGACTATAGGGAGGCTGAGGAACTGTGTTGATGCCCACAATAGTCTGTGACAAGGTTGGAGTTGTGGACTGGTACATTGTCCTTGTGGAAATGCCACTGACCCGATTTGAAGAGTGCTGGCCTCTTCCGACGGAATCTCTTCCTGAACTCCCTTAAAACCTCAACATAGTAACCCTAACCCTAAGCCTTTGGCCAATCAACTCTGGTGTATTGACCTCCTAACCCCTCCCACACCTCTCATCATCCCTCACAGACTCCCTGGCTTCCTTGAATCTCTTATGCCACTCAAAAACCGATGCTCGATTCATGCAAGGTGCTCCAAAAGCAGTCTGAAGCATTCCATACGTTTCTCTGGCATTTTTTCCAAGTTTAAAACAGAATTTTATTGCATATCGTTCTTCTAAAGTGTCCTCACGTCCAGATTGCATTTTTGAAATTCACCAGCTGTGACAATCAGGCTTTTAGTAGGGTGTATTCCAATTCCTACTGTAGGTGTTCTTTTGAACCGGAAATCATAAAAATTGGTCAGTCATCTCAGAAGATGTATAGCAATAACATAGTGAATTTTCAAGAGTCTACGGCAATTTTAAATGCCTGTACAAAAAAGTCTGGAAACTTATTGAATGCACCACGTACTCATTGGGGGGAGTCTTACCCATCTGCAGTGATGCAGTTGGTGTAGTCTACAGCTCCAGCCGACTTGGCTACCCAGAATGAACTGGAGATCAGTGGACTAATCGAGGATATGCAGGCCGCAGCACTTTTAGATTAGCCAGAATACTTAGAAGAGTGATTGAGACCCGAGGAGACTTACTGTCACTTTGACTCCAGCGAAAAACCAGCCGTTGAAATTTACATAAAGTGAAAATAATAAGCCACGAAAAATTATTATGTTGTGAAAATAATAATGGGGGGGGATGATTATTGTTCATGTTGGCTCTGTTCTACAGATATCTCCGTAGAAAAATCAATATTTACCAGAAATTAATATTACGTTCAATATCTCGCACTC